>LR738712.1:351855829-352350497 GCA_902687465.1 Secale cereale
GGGCGCCGCAAGGGCGCCTGGAGCCCTGGTGGCCCCCCCGGCTGTCCTTCGGGCGCACAGTAGTTTCTGGAATGCTGATTTTTTATATAATTTTTCTGGATTTTTCCTGGCAGTTCTCGTAACGTGAAAACCTGAAATACAAAAACAACCGAAAACAGAAACTGGCACTGGGGTGCACTGAGTTAATAGGTTAGTCCAAATATTATCAAAAGTGTATGGAAGTGTATAAATATCATAGCAATATCACCCAAAAGAGGCATGGAGCAAGCAGAAATTATAGATACGTTTTGGACGTATCAACATCCCCAAGCTTAATTCCTGCTCGTCCTCGAGTAGGTAAATGATAACAAGAATAATTTCTGTGGTGACATGCTATTAACCATATAGGACTTTTTCATAGTCATATGACAAAAGCTTACCGAGACAATGAATCTGTAGTAATTAAGTTGCCTCATGAGAAAATCACAAAGAACTGAAAGTTTTACAATATGATACTGAAACATCAAAAAGATTTGTAATGAACATGATGTGCAAATATGATAAAGTGATATCTAGCTTGCCCCCTTTAGTGAAGCAAAACATAAATGCAGGGGCACCTTCAAGGTTTAAGTGATGACTAGATACAATGATTTTAGAATAAACGATATCACAATCATGCAAAAGACAATGCTACTTTGGGACAATGCACATTACACTCAGAATGACAATCATGCTCTCAGTAGTTGGTGCTTTGAAGAAAGAAGGTGGAGACTCAACATAAAAGTAAAAGAATGGCCCTTCGCAGAGGGAAGCAGGGATTACTCATGTGCTAGAGCTTTTTATTTTGAAAACATAGAAACAATTTTGTCAACGGTAGTAGTACTTCATATGTGTTATGCATAAGACATCCTATAAGTTGCAAGCCTCATGCATCGAATACCAATAGTGCTCGCACCTTGTCCTAATTAGCTCGGATTTCCATGAATTGTCATTGCATTACATATGTTTCAACCAAGTGTCACAAAGGGGTACCTCTATGTCACCTGTACAAAGGTCCAAGGAGATAGATCACATTTGATTTCTCGTTTTTGATAGATCTCAACTTGAGGACATCCATACCGGGACAACATAGAAAATAGATAATGGACCCCTCTTTAATGCTTAAGCATATTCTCATAAGAGATTGAGGATTAATGTCCAAGCTAAAACTTCCACCATGATACATGACTTTGGTTGGCGGCCCAATGTTCTTCTCTAACAATATGCATACTCAAACCATTCAACCCATGGCAAATCACCCTTACTTCAGACAAGACGAACATGCATATCAACTCACATGATATTCAACAAAAGTGTAACAGTTGATGGCGTCCCCAGAAACATGGTTACCGCTCAGCAAGCAACTTATAAGAAAATAAGATACATAAGCAACATATTCTTTACCACAATAGTTTTTAAGCTACTTTCCCATGAGCTATGTATTGCAAAAACTGAAGGTTTTAAAGGTAGCACATGTAAATTTACTTGGAGTGGTGGTGAAATACCACATATAGGTAGGTATGATGGACTCATATGGCATAACTGGTTTAAAAGGATGTGGATGCACAAGCAGCCAGTCCGCTTAGTACAGGTGAAGGTTAGCAAAAGACTGGGAGCGACCAACTAAGAGAGCAATGACGGTCATAATCATGCAGAGCGACAAAGCAACATTGAATCAGGCATGGAAGTTATATCGCTACTCAGAAATAAAAGATCATCAAGGCTTGACAGACTTTCTTTACAGTCTTAAATATGCGTGAGCATACGCCAAGTCAATCAAAATAAATTCTTGAGGGAAGATATTACTAAACCATACCACATCATTGGCAAACAAATCATGTTGGTACTCCAATAACACATTGGGAACCCTCCAGCTATTTGAGACTAACCATAAGAAAACCTGAACTACTAAGCGCCATTATGCACGTAGCATCTTTATCATAGACATATTAACCAATGCAACAGAAGCAAACTCTCTTAATAAGGTGAGCATGGTAATTAAAGAGAGTTCAAGCAACCAACTAAACAAAAGCTCTTTAAAAAGATAAGCATGAATACTAAGAGCAGAGCATGATAGTAGCTATTAAAAGACAAAGAACACACACAGCAAAGATAGTCATGAAAATTCTATGTTATGTTCTAGGTAGAAGTGGAGCGTGTTTCTCTCCCACATAAAGAACGCTGAGTTCCGACTCGTTATGAAAAACTAAAAAGGAAACTAAAAGCAAGACGCTCCAAGCATAGCACATAACACATGAAGTGATTAAAATATAGTGGAACGAAAGACGAACTGATAATGTTGATGGAGAAGGGGATGCACGGGGGCATCCCCAAGCTTAGACGCTTGAGTCTCCTTGAATATTTCTTGGGGGTGCATGGGGGCATCCCCAAGCTTGAGCGCTTGACACTTCTGGATCTTTTTATCATCTTCCCTCGCACACTTGAAAACTCCCTTCATACATAACTCATCATAATCTGATTAGCGAGGTTAGTACCCATAATAAAATAATTGTACCTTGCTGGAAATAAAGATATTCTTGAAGGTCTACTGTTTCTCAATATTGCCAAAAGGTTTTTGCAAAGAAAAAGCAAGCTCTTGGTTTGCAAAATGAAGGAAAAGCAAAACAGGACAGAATCTGTGAAAAACAGAACAGCAGGTAGTAAATGATTTGTTCGGGGCACTTATGCAACTCTAATAAAAAAACTCAGAACAGACGCATGAAAGACAATTATATAGAGCACGCTGTCGAAAAAATTCAGACCAAAAGGATGATCTGGTGATTTTATACGAATTTTTCTATCCAAGGACAGAATCTGTTTCCTGGACAACACCTCACAACTTTTGAACTTTCTAGCAATCAGAGGCTATACTTGGCACAAAATTGAAAAGCAAATATACAATGATGATGCTACTGTAGTAAACAACATCAAGACACAACAAAAGCAAAATAAATTTATTCATGTGGGCTGCCTCCCAAAAGCGCTTTCTTTTATGCCTTTAAGCTAGGCATAATGCATATAGATCAAGTTTTATCAAGAGTAAAAGAATAGCTAGCCCGTACAACGGACTCAAAAGGTAACTTGATCTTCTTTCGAGGGAAGTGTTCCATCCCTTTCTTGAGAGAAAACTGAAATTTTATATTCCCCTCTTTCATGTCAATGATAGCACCAACGGTGCGTAAAAAGGGACGTCCCAAAATAATTGGACAAGAAGGATCACATTCAATATCCATAATAGTAAAATCAACGGGAACATAATTATCATTGACAACGATAAGAACATCGTCGATCCTCCCCAAAGGTTTCTTTATGGAAGAATTAACGAGACGAACACCCAAAGAACAAGAATCATAAGGTATCAATTTAAGCATATCATATATTCTTTTGGGCATAACAGAGGTACTAGCTCCAACATCACATAATGCATAGCAAGAGAAGTCATTCAATTTAATTTTTATCATAGGATCCCAACCATCTTCTAGCTTTCTAGGTATGGAGGCTTCTACTCTAAGTTTCTCCTCCCTAGCTTTGATGAGAGCATTAGTGATATGCTCTGTGAAGGCAAGGTTAATCGTGCTAGTGCGGGGGTCTCTAGACATCTTGTGAAGGAAATCAATAACTTCGGTAAGAGTGCAATTATCAAAATCAAGGTCACTAGCATCAAGTAAAGTGGTAGTGGTGTCCTTTAGGTTCACTTGTTTGGTAGTTTCTATAGTCATAGCATCACCATTTATAGGTCCATCGGGACCAGGAGTACATTGGGTGCTAAGAGTTTGGATATCCTCAACAACTTGGATAGTAGCAACAGTGTGGTGGGTAGGAAGGCTCTTAATTCTATCTTGTTCCTCCCTTTCTCTAGCCCATCTTTCTTTAAGTTTAGCCATCATCCTAATATTTTCATTAATTTGCACTTGAGTAGCATTAATAGGATTGACCTTCCTCTCCTCAAGAGGAGAAGTTCTAATTTTAAGCAATTCTATCTCATTGGCTAAATGGTCTACCTTCAAAGAGAGATCATCTAGTTTGTTTAGTTTTTCTTCTACACTATTATTAAAAGCTTTTTGGGTAGTGATGAAATCTTTAAGCATAATCTCTAGTTCAGTAGTGGAGTTCCTGGTGCTAGGATAAGCATTGCTGTTCCCACAATAATTAGGGGGGAACGGTCTAGGATTGCTACCAAAGTTACTCCTATAAGCATTGTTATTGAAATTGTTTCTAGAGATAAAGTTCACATCTACTTGTTCTTGAGCAATCAAGGAATTTAAAGGAACATCACGAGGATCAACAGAGGATTGCTTCGAAAGTAGAGACATGATCAAGTCAACTTTTTTCATTTAAGGAGGAAATCTCCTCGACAGAGTTTACCTTCCTACCTGTTGGAGCGCGTTCGGTGTGCCATTGGGAATAGTTGGTCATCATCTCATCGAGAAGTTTTGTGGCAGCACCAAGTGTAGTTGACATAAAAGTTCCTCCCGCGGCCGAATATAACAAGTTCCGCGAGGTAAAGTTCAAGCCTGCATAAAAAGTTTGGATAACCATCCAAGTAGTCAAACCGTGAGTAGGGCAGTTCTTGATAAGAGATTTCATACGTTCCCAAGCTTGGGCAACGTGTTCATTATCCAATTGTTTAAAATTCATTATGTTACTTCTTAGTTGGATAATTTTAGCAGGTGGGTAGTATTTTCCGATAAAAGCATCTTTGCACTTGTCCCATGAATCTATATTATTTCTAGGCAAAGACTGAAACCAAATTTTAGCTCCTCCTCTCAAGGAGAAAGGAAAAAGTTTAAGCTTAACAATATTACCATCTATTTCTTGGTACTTTTGCATATCACAAAGTTCAACAAAGTTGTTCAAGTGTAAAGGAACATCATCTCCAGCACCGGAGAATTGATCTTTCATGACTAGATTCAGTAAAGCAGGTTTAATTTCATATGAAGGTGCTGAAGTGGCAGGTGTAGTGATAGGTGTGCTGATAAAGTCATCGTTGTTGTGACTAGTGAAGTCACACAACTTTGTGTTCTCGGTGGAACCCATAGTAGCAAGCAAGCAAGATAACTATTTTTGTGATTTTCGATAAAAGATACTAAAGCAAAACTGAAAGGTAAACTAACAAGACTAAAAGCAAAGGTAAAAGATAGCGTGCAACTCCCCTATCCTGAAGAGTGGAGTCCCCGGCAACGGCGCCATAAATTGCTTTGCTAGGTGGCTTCTCACACCTCGTTGGTTACCCCAAGTGGAAGGTTTGAGATGCAGTGTAGCAGAAGTTTTCCCTTGGTAATACCAAGGATCGATTTCCCAGAGACTCCCAGTTTCAACAAGAAGGTGTCAACTGCTATCGGCGCCGGATATTAGCAATCAACGTGGACCTGCACACAGATACAAATAACTTTGCTCCCAACGAGTACAGAGAGGTTGTCAATCCCTCCGGCCTTGTAGTTTACAAAGGATCAAACGCAAGTGATAATAGTGATAGGTATAATTGCAATAGTAAGTAAATAGCGGAAAAGTAAATAGCGAATGTGATCAATGATGGTAATATGGACCGGAGTCTCATGATGTTCACTAGTGATGTCTCTCTCCCAAAAGACGATAAAACAGTTATGTGAGGTAAACGAATTACAGCTGGGCAATTGAGAGGACCATATGCGCAAACCAATGCTGACTACATTGCAAGAAAGGTAGAGGTTCAAAGCATGGGTGGTACGCCAAAGTAAGTAGACCGAAATCCATCAATATCTACTACTAATCATCCACCTTGAGATATCTATCCAGAACATCTCGCTGGTATTAAGTTGTGAGCCCCACCCATAGTGTAAACTCAAAGCAACAGACAACTGCATTAAAAGAACTTTGCGTAAAGTAAACAATCCTTGCACCCGCGGGCACAAGCACCGTTGTTTTCCCCCTTGTGGCAACAGCACATCCCCTAGACTCATGCTTTTGTCACTCAAACTAGTCATCGAGGGGCATGAACCCACAATCGAGCATAACATTCCCTCTTGGAGTCACTACCTACTACTTGGCCAAAGCAATAAATAACAACGGAGAACATGCAAGAATTACTTACGAACATAAACATAAAAGAGGTGAATCAAATATATTACTGAAACACAATCTGAACATAATCTCATAATCCATCGGATCCCAGCAAACTCATCATAGCAATAGCATAAGGATTACATATGTGCCTCGATCATGTAGGGCAGCTCACGAGGACTAATTAGTGAAGCACAAGAACGGGAGGAGAACATCACATAGCTACTTGTCATGGACTCATGGTCAAAGGGAGACTACTCACAACTCATCCGGGAGGCGTCCATGGTGGTGGAGAAGCTCCCGGTGGTGATCCTCCCCTCCGGCAGGGTGCCGGGAAGAGTTCTCCTGGTGCTCCCGATCTTGGAAGCGGCGGCGGCGGCGGAACAGAGATGGGATCGCGAAAAAGAGTTCCTGTTTCGAGGGTTTCGGGAGACGCTTTAAATATATGCCAAAGGGGGGCATCGGAGAAGCCTCGGGGGGCCCAGGCGCCCCCCCGGCGCGGCCCAGGGGGGGGGGGCGCCGCCAGGGCGCCTGGAGCCCTGGTGGCCCCCCCGGCTGTCCTTCGGGCGCACGGTAGTTTCTGGAACGCTGATTTTTTATATAATTTTTCTGGATTTTTCCTGGCAGTTCTCGTAACGTGAAAACCTGAAATACAAAAACAGCCGAAAACAGAAACTGGCACTGGGGTGCACTAAGTTAATAGGTTAGTCCAAATATGATCAAAAGTGTATGGAAGTGTATAAATATCATAGCAATATCACCCAAAAGAGGCATGGAGCAAGCAGAAATTATAGATACGTTTTGGACGTATCAATCCATCTAGTAGCTTTTTCTTTGGGATTTGTTTAGTCAAAAGTTAGCCATTGCAACTTCGCATACTTCGTTTGTGTCCAACGACCAAACCAAGACCGCTTACGGATCCCCACCTTTATCAATACTTTATATATATTTGCAATATTCAGATTGCTTTTATCATATTCTTGCTTGTTCTTCGATTGCATACAGGAATAGACCTTCGTGGTCAGGCTGATTGTGCTTCTGGCATCGTTAGTAACCCCAGGAGATTAGTTTAGAGATTGCTAAGTCGCACCCTCGTGCACGTTTGTAGTCGAATCGTCAAAGTCGACTCCACCAAATCGATAATTATCATCTCATCGAAAGATGGGGCCTCTCGCCTCTATCAAGTGGTATCAGTTTTCAGGTTGCTCGGTGAGAATTTCCAGTTATTCCTAGATTAGATTTATTTTCTTACCTATTTTCCAAGGAAAAGCCACAAAAAAAGGTTAGATCTATTCATCATTTGTCCTAGCCAGTCTGAGCCTTTGCAATTTTCTTTTCATTGTTTACATTATTGAATTATCGGTTGCATCGTCGTGTCGAGTTGCTGGTCTTAGTGTCTAGTTCATTAGAGTTTCGAGTTCTGTTCACATTAGTCACATCGCCGCTGCATCGTTATCCCTTCCGCTGTACACCACCTCATCCATCAATTTTCACCTCGTGCTACCCATCGTTCATTGTCACAATCATACTTGAAGTCGTTCGCATCTTTGCTTGCTCCAATCTGCATCTTATCTAGTTTGTCTTGGAAAGAGGGAGAAAGAAAAAAAGACAGAGAAAAAAAAAGTAAAAAAAAAGAGGAGAGAAAGAAAAAGAAAAAAAGTGTGAGAAAAAAAGAGAAAAAGAAAAAAAAAGTGTGAGAAGAAAAAAAGGAAAAAAAGACAAAATTCGGATCTATTGGAGTCAATCTCGTAGTTGAATTCGGATTGGAATCTGTTTTCTGCGTTGTTCAATAAAACAGGCAGATCTCCCTCATACGAAGTCCGTTTTGACTCCACAAGTACTCAAATTAAAGCTAGCGACGAGCCGCATCTGTATATTTGCAGGAGCAAGTTCAATATTTCGCGCCTCAAAATCGGCTTCTAAATAGGTCTTTTTGCACTCTGAAGTTCGTGAACACATCTTGTTCCAGTTTTTCAGGCCAGTTTTAGAATTTTTTAACACCTCATATCAACTCGGAATTGAGCGATTCTTTTTGCATTTGAAAGCTTGAGTCAGTAGTATTATGTAGAAAAAATTATCATAAAATTGGCTCAAACTTTTCAAGAGAAAAGTTGGAGAGAGAGTCATTGTATATTTTGCTTGGCAGTTGTTTTCATCATCATCTTTACTGCCGTTGTGATCTTCACTTATATCTTGCTGTCCAGAGCTACTTCGTATCCTTTATTGATGCTAGTTGTGCTACACCGTGACCCCATCAGTGTTCTAGGCTCGCGTCTCTAGTCCGGTCTAGCCTAGGACCAGCACAGTACCGTCGTTGAGCGTTTATTCAACATTGCATCTTTGAATTGATTATTATTGCTAATCTTTTGCTACCATATATAGCCAACCCAGCTCCACATATTTCTACACCGTGCATATTTACGTTCACCTGGCAATCGCTTTACTCAATCTTTGGAGTTATTTGACACCGCTGGTTGCCTATCACCAGCTGCTGCATGGTAATAACTTGTAAGATATTGATGTTTTCTTTACCGTGAGCGCTTTACCACCACATCCTATTAGTTCATAGGAACATTATTCTCGAATTTTGTTTCTTGTTTCTACTAATCATGACAGGTACCGAAGACAAAAGTTCTTGGACGACGGATACATCTTCACCATCACGAGACGTGGGACAACACACACAAGCACATGGTCATGTTATTTATTTACCGTCATTTGAGGGTAGATTTAATCCTGCTATTTATCTAGCTTGGGAGCTTGAAGTAGAAAAAGTTTTTAGTCACCATCATTTTTCTGAACTTGAGAGAGTACGAGCTACCACTAGAGTATTTACTGATTTTGCTTCAGTTTGGTGGAGTGTGCATTGTAAGAAAAATATTGATAACCAACCCACAACTTGGAAAGATTTGAAGGCTGTAATGAAAAAACATTTTTTTCCTCCTTACTATCGCCGTGAATTGCTTAGCAAATTGGAACAATTAAAACAAGGCAGTAACAATGTTCATGCTTACTACCAAGAGTTTAAATCTTATATGCATCATTGTGACATAGAAGAACCTGAGGATGATACAATGAATAGATTTGTTGGTGGTTTGAACCATGATATTCACGCAAGATTTTAGTATATTCCTCGTTGCATTACTGGTATGTATGTTCGTGCTTGTACCTTTGAGAGACAAATACAGAAGGATGCATTGTGTGACTACAACATCTACTATTCCAGTTCATGCTCATCACCACTGGTTGGTTCCTCCACCATTGCACATACTAGAGCAGCCACACCTCCGATTGTGAGCGTGACATCGTCTAAAGTGTATGATACATTGTCATCGTCCGTACCTACATTAGCTACGTCTTTGCGACAAGGTAACAGTAAAATCAATGATGATAGACCTTCACATGAGGATGATACATATCTAGTTAACTTGAATACATCATGTATTGAATTACCTGTTGATTTGATCACACCACCTAGTTTAGATAATCATGTTACTGTCATGAATGCGTCATGTGATCAAACAACTGAAATACCAACAATTTTGAGTGCACCCATTGAATTAAATGTTGATGCAAAGGAATCATGTGAATCAGAGATTAAATCAGATTTGGATAAAATACATTTGAAAATAATTTTGCCAATGTTTAATCATTTTGATATGACCTCTAATCTTGGTGACGATTCTATGTCAAATGACTTATTGCATGTTTTCTTATTTAAGCGTGTTGTAGCCTATGAATTTCATGCAAGTAAGGTTTATTCACCAATGTTGGGATGGTTTAATGATGAACATTGTCAATCTTTTGATATGAATAAGAGCTTCACTTATTTGTGCAAACTGAGTTGCAATATTTTCATGCCTTCTACTTCTTGTGATAATATTTTGGCTTTATATTTTATGAATTACGAAAGTTACTCATCTATACATGTGTCATATGTGCGGAAATTAAGGGAAGTAAAAATGGATGACATATACATATACAACATGTACACCTTGTCTATTTTCTTACCCACATTTCAGATTAAGCAACGCCGATGACGGCTTTATTTTCAAGAAAGGGAGGATGATGAGGACATGACTACCTTGGATACGACAAAAAATATTGCATACATGTATATTTGTGAGGTGATTTCTAATGCAAACTATGCAACAATTTATTTATGTCATCCAGGACAAAAATACTTCACACACTTTTGTGCCATGTCTAATTCCAGGTGTATGGGACATTTGTACATTCCACATATGAAGATAAGGGAAAAAGAGAAGTTTAGGTGCTGTTCAAAAAGTTCTCCCACGTCACTTTTGGGCCAAGAGAAGATAGAGTCCAAGTCTCTCACGTTCTGCATCCAGATTCGGACTGCACAGACATACCAGACTCAAAATGGCAAGAACTCCTTCACACGGACTCCGAATTGGGTGATTTTTTTGTTGGAAACTAGATTCCGTACACTTTCCAACCCAATTGGATTCACCTTCAAATTCGTCCGGAGCATTGAGATATCAACAAAACAATCTGACGGTGCAGCAGAATCCGAGTCAAACTACAAGTCCAAAGGTGTTGCATCACCTCCACTTGGGCCCATGAGCCTTGTACGACCTAGGGTTAGTTTTAGGCTGCCTTGGGACGTCCTCCCACCTCCTTGGCCGCCACCCCTTGCTCCTATATAAGTAGATCCATCTAGTAGCTTTTTCTTTGGGATTTGTTTAGTCAAAAGTTAGCCATTGCAACTTCGTGTACTTCGTTTGTGTCCAACGACCAGACCAAGACCGCTTACGGATCCCCGCCTTTATCAATACTTTATATATATTTGCAATATTCAGATTGCTTTTATCATATTCTTGCTTGTTCTTCGATTGCATGCAGGAGTAGACCTTCGTGGTCAGGTTGATTGTGCTTCTGGCATCGTCAGTAACCCCAGGAGATTGGTTTAGCGATTGCTAAGGTGCAACGTCGTGCACGTTTGTAGTCGAATCGTCAAAGTCGACTCCACCAAATCGATAGTTATCATCTCATCGAAAGATTGGGACCCTCGCCTCTATCATATTTTGCACTCAAATCCATGTATTTGCACGGATTAGCAAAGCAGTCAGAAACAGTGTCCAAGCCAATTTTTGCAATAATCCCCTTCTTTTCTGGGGTTCGCAAATTGATCCCGTTAACAATATACTATTTACTAGTATTTCCTGTCTTAGACACTTTTAATTACTGCATTTTCTGTTGAGTTTAACATTCCAGAAAATTTGTGGTTATTATATGTGGCATGTTCAATGTGTTTTCTTTTAGCAATACCTATAACATGTCCTATCAGTACAATGACATTGTTTTGCGATTGAGATTAAGTTTTATCGCATAACAATATTGATTTGCTATTGAGATTTTTTTTCTCGCAAAATAATCTCATTGCGGTTGAGATAAATTTTCTCTCGCAAAATATTAATTCACTCCACTGAATTATCTTGCAATTTGATACAAGATCTCATTGAATTTGAGATCTATACAATTCAAGTTTTTCACTTGAGGATCAAGTTTGCAACATCATTATTAATCACTACATTAGTAGTGTTTTCCTGTTGAGTACAACATGTATTCCAGAATTGTAACACCCCAGATGTAAAACTTCCTTATATGGCAATATATTTCCATTTGGTCCTTATCCTTTCCTTGGGGTTTTTTCTTTTTCATTAATGCATTGCCATCTTTAATGCATTGTCATACCATCATATTGCATCATGGTCACATCATATTGCACTCATACCTTGTCATCTTGCATTTTCATTCTCAATATGTTGTGGTTTGAACCATGGGTATGATCAAGGCACAAACACTCCTAAGCATCACCATCTCTCTTCTTACCAGTTCTTCCCCTTCGTGGTTATTGTGGCAAGCTAATCTCCTAGCCTTTTAAAATGTTCATCTTCTCCCCGTAAATCTTGCACCATGTCCTAAACCACTATGCCAAATGTCACCTTAGTTGAAGCTGATTTGCTCAGGTTCAAAAATGTCTCAAGTTTGAAGCCAATTCAAACTTGCTATATTTTTCTACCTCTAAAAATGTCCAACTCATTTTTATAAAATAGAGCATAAATCCATGAGCTCGGGGATATTTTTATTTGTCCCTAACTCCTCCCTAGCTGCATGAGCATTTCCTTTTGTTTTTCTATCTGAAGAAAAAGAAAGGAATAGAAGGAGATAGAAAGCAGCCGTAGCAGCCCAGCAGCAGTCACCTTGGCCCAGCAGCGCCTAGACTTTTCTCCTCTCCGTGGTAATTTTTTTACTCTAGCACCTCGTCGGTCCCACCTGTCATTCCCTCACCCCTCACTTTTCTTCCACCTCCAGTCACTTTTCCTCTCTCTCGATAAAACAGAGCAGCACGCCGCACATGGCCACCGTGGACGCCTGAGCTCCACGTCCGCCCTCCCCCCTCCTATTTAACCCTCTCGCGGATCCCCTAGGATTCCTCCTCCTCCCTCTTTCTCCTCCGCGCCGCCGCAGGTGAGAATCTCGCACGCGCCGTTGCCTGGCACCTGATCACCATGACTGAGACGCGAGAGCTCGTATCCGCTGTAGGACCTCCCGTCGTCCACCTGCTTCTTCGTTGGTGCTGCGGGACGTCAAGAAGCCGCTCTGGCATCGTCTTCTTCACCTTCTTCACGGACGCCAAGCCGGAGGCCCTCTTCTCGTCGCCGTCCTCTTCTTCTTCTTCCTCGGGTCAAATCCGTCGATGGCTAAATTCGTCGCCTCCTCACGTCCCCGAGCTCGAACGACTCCTCCATGGCCCTCACTATGAGCCTCCGCCCCTCCCTACCTTTTTCTCTCATCATTCCCGTCACCTAGCTGTCGTTCCCGTCGCTCAGTGGCCGCGCACAAGCCATGGCCACCATGGCAAAGAGCGAAAGCTCGAGCTTTGGCCGCATCACACTCACGAGCATGCACGGCTGCACCCCGAGACTCCTGCAATACCCACACCCACCGCAGCATGCACATGAACCCTCCGCACCTCCCAACTCCGGCCGGCAACCATGGCGTGGGCAGGCCCGGCCTCGCGGGAGCACCTGTACTCATGCGGCACGTCATCACCACAACCTCAAGCCCCCCGCCGGTCGCACCGCCTTCCAAATCCATGTGCCCGCCGCCATTCGCCCGCGTTCGCCTCGCCCCGATGTGCTCTCGCCGGCGCCATAGCTGTCGTTATTGTCTTGGTTCGAGCAGAGGAGTTAGCACCGCTCCGGGTTCATTCAAATGGACGCAGACCCGGGTTCTCCGCTGTCACCCACAACCCGCATACCCGGGTTCGATCCCCCACGGGCACAGTCAAACCCCCCTTTTTATTTTTGCTTTGATCTGGTTCAGTTCAGGTAGAGCTTTCAGGTTAAGTTCATTCGAGCCTGATAGAGGCGAGGGGCCCGATCTTTCGATGAGATGATAACTATCGATTTGGTGGAGACGACTTTGACGATCCGAGTACAAACGTGCACGACGTTGCGCCTTAGCAATCGCTAAACCAATCTCCAGGGGTTACTGACAATGCCAGAAGCACGATCAACCTGACCACGAAGGTTTATTCCTGCATGCAATCGAAGAACAAGCAAGAATATGATAAAACAATCTAAATATTGCAAATATAGATGAAGTATTGATAAATGTGGGGATCCGTAAGCTGTCTTGGTCTGTTCGTTGGACACAAAAGAAGTACACGAAGTTGTAATGGCTAAATAATGACTAAACAAATCCCAAAGTCTAAACAACGCCCTAAGGGCTGTATATATGGTGAAAGAGAGAGGGAATTTCGTGGGCCCTTGGAGAAGGGGTCCGAAACCAACCCTAACTCTGTTTTCCCCACACATACGAACTCTAAAAACAACCTATACTTTACTATTTCGAAATTACATGGGCCTGGCCCAATAATAAGGTGACGCAGCACCTATAATAGCCTCTGGACGAAATTTATGAAGTGGCTTCTTGTATATTTCGTCCAAGGCTTCACGCACTCATTATGGTGGCTTCAAAGTCCTGAAATCATCACTTGTTCCCCTTGCGCATGCCATCATCTCCATGCTTGATCTTGCTCCAATGTTCGTCCTTCTTGTCCAAGCTAGGCCCTTCATTTGTAAGCAAGACAAACGTATCCAATTTAGGCAGCATCATATTCTCATTAACATTAGAATCATTACCAAGAAACGAAAGTACCTGGTAATTTAATTGGCGTGCGCGAGCTCTAGTAATTGGTCCTGTATATGTGCCAGTTGGGGATGTGGGTGCAAACTTGTTAGTGATGTCCTCATCATCCTCCCCTTCTTGAATTGAAGTCGTCCTCGACGGAAGCTCATCTTCCTCACCCAAGATAAGCTTCAAATCTGCAATGTTAAATGTGGGACTAACCCCAAAATCTGCAGGCAATTCAAGTTTATACGCATTATCATTTATTTTCTCTAACACCTTGAAAGGACCATCAACACGTGGCATTAGCTTTGACTTGCGCAAATTAGGAAACCTAACCTTACGCAAATGTAACCATACAAGATCTCCAGGTGCAAAGACAACACGTTTTCTACCCTTATCTCCAACAAGTTTATATTTAGCATTCATGCGCTCAATATTTTTCTTAGTTAACTCATGCATTTTTAAGATCAATTCAGCATGTTGTTTAGCATCAAAATTAACCTTCTCCGAAGATGGAAGAGGCAACAAATCAATAGGTGCACGAGGTAGGAAACCATAGGCAACTGCAAAAGGGCACATCTTAGTAGTAGAATGCAATGAACGATTATAAGCAAATTCAATATTTGGCAAGCATTCTTCCCACATTTTCTTGTTATTCTTCAAAACAACCCTAAGCATAGTAGACAAAGTTCTATTGACTACTTTAGTTTGGGGGTGACAAGTAGTACTAAAAAGCAGTTTAGTCCCCAACTTAGCCCATAAACATCTCCAAAAGTGGCTAAGAAATTTAGTATCACGATCTGAAACAATAGTATTTGGCACACCATGCAAGCGAATAATTTCACGAAAGAACAAATCAGCAACATTAGCAGCATCATCGCTTTTATGACATGGTATAAAGTGTGCCATCTTCGAGAACCTATCCACGACAACGAAAATGCTATCCCTCCCCTTCTTTGTTCGAGGTAAACCAAAAACAAAGTCCATAGATATATCTTCCCAAGGAACACTAGGGACAGGCAAAGGCATATATAAACCATGAGGATTGAGTCGTGACTTAGCTTTTTGACATGTAGTGCAGCGAGCAACAAAATGCTCAACACCCCGTCTCATCTTTGGCCAAAAGAAATGTGTAGCAAGTACGTCCTCCGTATTCTTCACGCCAAAGTGTCCCATTAATCCTCCTCCATGCGCCTCCTGCAACAACAAAAGACGAACAGAGCTAGCTGGAATGCATAGCTTGTTAGCACGAAACACAAATCCATCATTAACGACGAACTTGTTCCATGTTCTCCCTTCTTTACAATTCTGTAATACATCTTTAAATTCAGCATCATGCACATGTTGATCTTTGATGGTCTCCAAACCAAATATTTTAAAGTCAAGTTGTGAAAGCATAGTATAACGACGAGACAATGCATCAGCAATAACATTTTCTTTTCCCTTCTTGTGCTTAATAACATAAGGGAAAGTCTCTATGAATTCAACCCATTTAGCATGTCTACGGTTCAGTTTTGCTTGACTTTTAATGTGCTTCAAAGATTCATGACCAGAATGTATAACAAATTCTTTGGGCCATAAATAATGTTGCCATGTTTCCAAAGTCCGAACAAGAGCATATAATTCCTTATCATAAGTAGAATAATTCAGACTAGGCCCACTCAATTTTTTAGAAAAGTATGCAACAAGTTTACCATCTTGTAATAACACACCTCCTAACCCAATTCCACTAGCATCACATTCAAGCTCAAAAGTCTTATTAAAATCAGGAAGTTGGAGTAAAGGAGCATGTGTCAACTTATCTTTCAATACCGTGAATGCTCCTTCCTGTCCAGTACCCCAAATAAACGGCACATCCTTCTTTGTAAGCTCATTGAGAGGTGCAGCAATGGTGCTGAAATCTCTCACAAAACGCCTATAGAATCCAGCGAGGCCAAGGAAACTCCTCACGTGTGTGACCGTTTGGGGCTGCGGCCAACTCTCAATAGCTTCAATCTTGACTTTATCAACCTCAATTCCCTGTGGAGTAACAACATAGCCAAGAAAAGAGACTCGGTCGGTGCAAAAGGTGCACTTTCCAAGGTTACCAAACAAACGTGCATCACGTAGAGCAATAAAAACAACACGTAAATGTTCCAAATGTTCTTCCAAAGATCTGCTATAAATCAATGTATCATCAAAGTAAACTACCACAAATCGTCCAATGAAAGCACGTAAAACTTCATTCATTAATCTCATGAAAGTACTAGGTGCATTAGTTAACCCAAAAGGCATGACTAACCACTCATATAATCCAAACTTAGTTTTAAATGCTGTTTTCCATTCATCTCCCAATTTCATACGAATTTGATGGTATCCACTACGCAAATCAACTTTGGAGAATATTGTAGAGCCACTCAATTCATCAAGCATATCATCTAGCCTAGGAATAGGATGACGATAACGAATAGTAATATTATTAATGCCTCTACAATCAACACACATACGTGATGTACCATACTTTTTCGACACTAGAATAATAGGAACATCACAAGGACTAAGGGATTCGCGTATATAACCTTTGTCGAGTAGCTCCTATACTTGACGCATAATCTCCTTCGTCTCCTCTGGATTGGTACGGTATGGTGCGCGGTTGGGTAGCGATGCACCGGGAATTAAGTCAATCTGATGCTCAATCCCTCGAATAGGTGGTAATCCCGGTGGCACGTCTTGTGGAAAGACGTCCGCGAACTCCTCCAAAATGTTAGTGACAGCAGGAGGCAAAGAGGAAGGCACGTCCTCGAATGAAAATAATGCCTCTTTGTACATAAAAGCATAGCAAACATATTTGCTTAAATCTAGATCATCAATATCAGATTTGGTAGCAAGTAAACATCCACTTTTTAATTTAATTTCAGATGCAACATGAGATGATGGTGTGTTATTAGGCTTCATTTGTTGCTCAAATTCTTTTGCCACAATATGATTTTCACTCTTATTTTGCACCTGTTTTGCTTTATTAGCTCTATTAATATCATCTTTCAAAATGGAATCAGGAGACATAGGAAGCAAAGTAATACGTTTATCCTTATGAACAAGAGTATACTGATTGTTTCTACCATGGTGTATAGAATTTTTATCAAATTTCCATGGTCTACCAAGTAATAAGGAACATGCTTGCATGGGTACCACATTACAATCAACATAATCAGCATATGTGGAGATACTAAAATGCACATGAACAGTACGTGTTACCTTAACCTTGCCGCTGTTGTTGAACCATTGGATGTAGTAAGGATGTGGATGTGGTCTTGTGGTGAGAGATAGCTTCTCCACCATCTCCATGCTAGCCAAGTTGTTGCAGCTCCCTCCATCTATGATGACATGAACATAACGTTCCTTCACAACTCCCTTTGTATGGAACAAATTATGCCTCTGATTTTTCTCCGCTTGTGTGACCTGCACACTCAAAACACGTTGAGCAACTAAACATTCATACCTGTCAGTGTCTTCAGGAGCCATGAATTGCATCTCATTTTCAGAATCATCTCCATCGTGTTCTTCACGTGTAATGAGCCAAAATCTCCTCATCATAGTCACTGGCGGACTCATAACCACCATCCTCAGTAGCAATCATGACACGTTGCGATGGGCATTTGCTCGCATAGTGACCACGACCAGTGTAACGACGACATATAACATCATGTGTTGGCCCATTGGATGCCATGGATGAAGAAGAGCTCTGCGTAGGACAGGAAGGTGTACTCCTGATTGATGGTGGTGGTGCCTGTTTGCTCTTATCACGGCTAGAAGTGACAGATGAAGTAGGCGGTGGTGCAGCCGGACGTGTCGAAGTAGATGATGCACGCGGTGTCCATGATGAAGGCCGACCTGCAGAAAAATTAGTTCGTGCCAAGGCCTGTCGATCCTGTACTTCATGTTCAGCTTTGGAAGCAAGATGGAATAAACGAGTGATATTATTATACTCCTTATACTCTAGAATTGTCTGAATCTCTCTATTTAAGCCACCCATAAAACGTGCAAGCATAGCCTCATTGTCCTAAAAAAACCACATCTAATCAATCCAGTTTGTAATTCCTGATAATATTCCTCTACAAGATTTTTTTCCTTGTCTTAAACGCTGAAACTTTTGAAGTAATTCGCGTTGATAATATGGTGGAACCCAACGAGTACGCATGGCAGTTTTCAAAGCAGCCCAAGTAGTTGGAATATTATCTGGATGTAATCTACAATATTCAGACCACCACACACAAGCAAAACTAGTGAAAGCACAAAGAGCAGCAGCAACACGTCTCTCCTCGGGATAGCTTAAACATGTAAAACGTTGTTCGGTTTCTAACTCCCAAGTAAGATATATATCAGGAACATATCTACCCTTAAATGGTGGAATATTCAATTTCAGTTTAGGGAGATGGTCATGATCTCATACCTGAGGGTATGGTGCAGCCCTACCATTGCGATTATTTGCATGTGGATGACCTGGTGGTTGTGGTGCTGGTTGTTGTATGTAGTTCTGATTTTGATCAACCTCATCCTCGTAATCCCCCGCGTAATCATCCTCCTCCTCAGCAGCAGCAGGAGCCACATAAGTATCAACAGCAGCACCAACAGTTTGGCCAGGCTGAAGAGCGACACGGCTCGCTTTGTGGAGGGCGATTTCGCGACGTGAAGGTAGTAGTTGTTGTTGTTGCAACGGTGCAGCAGGTGGAGGTAGACGCGCAAGCACTTCAGCAAATTTGGCATCCAACTTGGTGTCAATTGACTTCTCAATGCCATCCATCCTCGCTAGTGCGTTGTCAAAACTGGTCATCACATCTTCTACCTATTGACCCATCATTTGCTGAAATTTATCATGCAACTCCTTGTTCGTCATGTTCTCCTAGTCAGTCTCGTCGACTTGTGATCCTGGCATGGTTAGCAGCAATAGAAACACACAAAAATATGATCCTACAGACAACTAGAAAATGGTGGTGGTGGGGCGTCACAAATCCGTCAAGCAAATCTCAAATTCTTACCAGTTCTTACCCAGCAGCAGGCGGTGATCGGCAACCGTGGTAGCTCTCAAAGGTTGGATAAAGCGATTACCAGGGAGAGTCAAACGCACGACGTAGATGTATGTGGAGTTGGTAAGGCTTATAAGATGGTAGCAAAAAGGGTCAGCAATAATCAATTCAGAGATGCGAAGTTGAATAAACGCTCAACGACGGTACTGTGCTGGTCCTAGGCTAGACCGTACTAGAGACACGAGCCTAGAACACTAACAAAATCACGGCGCTGCACGTAATCAATGGGAAAGCACATTCTGATTTTTTTTCGCCTCTTTTTTTTTGCGCTTTTTTTCCGCCGAAAAACACTATAATGGCGAGTGTCTCAAAACTCTTCCCAAGTCAAACTAAGATGATAGGCACGAAATTTTTTTGACGATTTTTTTTCGGAATCAGGGCAGCGACGACGAAAAAGTGCGGTAAAAAAACAGTATGATGGCACGTGTCTCAAAAGACTCAGAAAAGCCTAAAAATAGGATAGGGAAAAAATATTTTCACCTGCCGAATTTTGGCCTAAAAACTGCCCGGGGGTCTCCAGACTAACCCTAATTTATTTCAAGACCTACGCAGGCAAGGAAACACGAATCCGAAACCTAGATGGATCTCGAGAACAAACCTAATATGAAAAGAACTCGGATTGGTGGTGGATATATGGTGGTAGGATCTGGCAGCGATTGTAGGTTATGGCAGCGGTGGTGGGATATGGCAGCGGTGGTGGTATGGCAGCAGCAAAGAATATGGTGCGGCGATGGCGTGACAAACTGTGAACAGAACTCGAAACTCCAAAGAACTAGACGCTAAGACCAGCAACTCGACACGACGATGCAACCGCAAATTCAACTAAGCAAACACGGAAAAGATTATGCAAGGCTCAGACTGGTTCAGATATGATGAACTAACCCTAATTTTTTTTGGCTTTTTCGTGGACTGTAGGTATGAAGAACAGACTCAATCTAATCTACAAAAAACTGTAAAATCTCACCAAGCAACCTGGAAATCTGATACCACTTGATAGAGGCGAGGGGCCCGATCTTTCAATGAGATGATAACTATCGATTTGGTGGAGACGACTTTGACGATCCGACTACAAACGTGCACGACGTTGCGCCTTAGCAATCGCTAAACCAATCTCCAGGGGTTACTAACAATGCCAGAAGCACGATCATCCTGACCACGAAGGTCTATTCCTGCATGCAATCGAAGAACGAACAAGAATATGATAAAGCAATCTGAATATGGCAAATATAGATGAAGTATTGATAAATGTGGGGATCCGTAAGCGGTCTTGGTCTGGTCGTTGGACACAAACGAAGTACACGAAGTTGCAATGACTAACTTTTGACTAAACAAATCCCAAAGTCTAAACGACGCCCTAAGGGCTGTATATATGGAGAAAGAGAGAGGGAATTTCGTGGCCCCTTGGAGAAGGGGTCCGAAACCAACCCTAACTCTGTTTTCCCCACACATACGGACTCTAAAAACAGCCTATACTTTACTATTTCGAAATTACATGGGCCTGGCCCAATAATAAGGTGACGCAACACCTATAATAGCCTTTGGACGAAATTTATGAAGTGGCATCTTGTATATTTCGTCCAAGGCTTCATGCACTCATTATGGTGGCTTCAAAGTCCTCAAATCATCACTTGTAACTCCGTTCTTGTTCCCCTTGCGCATGCCATCATCTTCATGCTTGATCTTGCTCCAATGTTCGTCCTTCTTGTCCAAGCTAGGCCCTTCATTTGTAAGCAAGACAAACGTATCCAATTTAGGCAGCATCATATTCTCATGAACATTAGAATCATTTCCAAGAAACGAAAGAACCTAGTAATTTAATTGGCGTGCGCGAGCTCTAGTAATTGGTCCTGTATATGTGTCAGTTGGGGCCGTGGGTGTAAACTTGTTAGTGATGTCCTCATCAAAGCCCAACATGCATCATAACTCCATAGCTAGCCCGACTGGTTGCTCAGCCACGCACATATCCAGGAGGTCCTGGATTCGACTCACCAGCGCCCTCCTTATTCAATTTTATTTCTAGTTTGATTCTTTTCACAGGCGGATAGATGTTTAACTTGCACCATGCCTTCCTTCTGTCAGCAAACTCAGCCTAGCCTAGTGGTTCGCCGCTCTCTCTCTTAACCAGGAGACCTGGGTTCGAAACCCCTCGGGCCAGTGGATAAAATGCCCAATTTTTGCAACTTCAGTTATCTCCCTGACACCCAGGCCCCACCTGTCATACACTGCACGCGCACACCCCCACTCCCACACCCACTTTGCCACCTCAGCACCCCTTGGACCCACTAGTCAGTGACTGTGGCTAGTCCAGGCTGGGTCAGTGTTGTGTTTTTCTGTTTTGATTTTATTCAGTTTTGTTTTCAAGTTTGAATTGCTCTTACCTTTTAAACCGTGCCTCCTTTTTAAATAAAGTTAAAATGAAACCTGCTTAATTGTTTAGTGTAGTTTCATAATATGTTTTTTTGCCATGTTAAAATATTTTAAAATGAGGTTTGCCCATGTTTTGTTAAATAACATGTTGAAATTGGTTTATTTCATAACTAAATAACCGTAGCTCCAAATTTAATAAACTTGATATGTAAATGGGGTGGAAAAATGTGTAGAATACCATGGTGCTGTTACTTTGCATGTTTAACAACTCTAAAATATGGTTTTAGCAGATCAGCACCAAATTTGATATATGCACATGGGATTTTTCCGGAATTGTTGTTTGTTCTTCCGGCCCATTTAAATTGCTTGCATGTTTTAGTTGGTCTTGTGATGCACTCCTTGCCATGCTAGGAAACATATTAAACTTGTTGGGTGCTTAGCTAGTTCAAATTAAATAACTACATGTGTGGCTATATTGTTCATGCTTTCTTTTGCATGTTGTGTTCCATTAAAAGAATTGTGTTTGTTGCATTTTGCCATGCCACATGTTGCACTCATCATGTTCCAATTGTGATGCATCATACTATGTTCATGCTTATATGCATCATGTCTTGCATCATGTGCTTGTGCATTGCATCGTGATTGATTTTGTTCCGGTGTTTGTATTCTTGTGATGGTTAGAGCCCGGTGATGATTCAGAGTTCGAGGTTCCTGTCGAGACTAAGTTTGAGGAGCCGTCTTACGATCCCACCGAGAACTTAACACGCAAGATGACCGTTCCTCGATATCATTTCTATCTTTGCTTTGCTAGTTTTCTCGCTCTATCAGATATGCCGCGATGCCTATTCTTGTGTTGTCAGCCTCCTATGTTGCCATGAAACACTCTAACCGCCTTCCTAGCAAACCGTTGATTGGCTAAGTACGCTTTTGCTCAACCCCTCTTATAGCGTTGTTTGTTGCAGGTGAAGTTGGAAGATTGCTTCATGTTTGGACTTCTTTGGGATAACACAATAAATATCTTATTTAATTAATGCACATATATATTGGTAATGGGTGGAAGGCTTGGCATTCTGCTTGGTGTTTTGTTCCACTCATGCCGCCATAGGACCTGATAAACCGATGTGATGTTCCTTGATTTTTGCGTTCCTCACACGGTTGGGGTTATGGGACCCCCTTGTTTCTTCGCCTAAAGTAAAGCTTTCCCGAGGAGATCCAACTTTGGTTTTACCATTTGCCTAACAACTAAAACTTGCATAGTGTCGGTGTACAAAAAGGGGAGTACACTTTTTGTACCCCTATGACTATGCACGTGCAGTCTGAGCCACGGGCACCACCACACCAAGCAAGGCAAGGGAGGTGAGCCGGGGTGAGACCGAAGCTCGATGGAACTGGAGCAACACCAAGAATAAGACCACAAAGAGCAAAGGGACGAAGCGGGTTCCCCCGGCAAGATCCTTGCCGGGGGCCAGTTTTAGCAGCCCCGGCAAGATCCTTGCCGGGGCCGGCTTTAGCTGCCCCGACAAGACCCTGGTCGCGGCAACTCGCCCCACACCTACGGAGCAAATCACCCTTGAGTCCACTGCCCACATGGGGCAAGGATTCGGGAGACATCCCCGTGGTGGCATGCAGATCTTTGTGAAGACATTCAAGATCAGACATGCACTAAGAAGACGACGACCCTTGGCGGGATCCCAGCCAAGGAAGACCACAAGACCTCCGGCAAGCACCTTGCCGGGGATGGAAGCAGGCGCCGCGGCAAGAACCTTGCCGGGGACATCCGCGGGGCCACCGTCAGGCCCACGCCAACTAAACCTCCACCGCCTTATGCAGCTGCCGACCCAACCAGCTGGGCAGGCACCTGTGTGGCGACATGCAGATCTTCGTGAAGACCCACCATAGAGCCACCTCAGCTGCCTGCCTACCTACATGGCATCTCAGGCATCGCTGGCCAGGGCGCGTGTCGACACAAGAAGGAGCGGTGACGGACAAGACGGATGTCTCCCCCGTCCCCGATAAAGCAAGGGCACCTAAGCAAGACGCATTAAATGCACTTTGTCATGTAATGCGAGGGATAACCTCGCATCACTGTACCCTTTCCACCTCCTGTGTGCCACCGTGGCAACCCCTACCCCCCGGCAAGCCATCTTTTGTACAAGCCTTGCCGACAAGGCATGTAACCCTTTGTACAAAGCCAGGCGCAGACCCATAAGCATAAATAAATGACGCGCTGGCGCCCTAAGTTATAGCATGCATGCTAGGTCGAGTCTCGTCCTTGGTTAGGGTTGATAGTGCTTAGCGGCGGCTAACCCCTAGCTTAGAGGTCGAGTTTGCATCCCTTTGTCTTTCTTTTATATTTTTTGGTTCACAGGACACACAGATATCCTTGCCGAAACCACTTGGGGAGAAGAAAAAGGAACATACCAGCATCTAGGCCCTGGCGAGCCAGTGTTGCCGGGGGCTGAAAGAGCAAAGATTCACCCACAGCAAACCAGGGTTGCCGGGGGCTGCAGCTTCAGATAAGTTCTTCATCCCTTATCATGCATTCCATTATGGACTGAGGTATGTGAAACCTCGTTTCTTTCCTTAAAACTACCGTGCTCCCATAACTCTAGGCCCTAGGGCTCGTTCCTGGGACCAAGTTTGGTTGTAGTCGCGGCAACGAAAGGATGAAACAAGGAGCCTAAACCCACTTCATCCCAGCCTCCGCCAAAGGCGTGAGAAAGGTCAAGCGAAGTGGGGGGATGGCGAGGCCTGTTGCCAGACGAGAAAATGTCTATCTTAAAGATATCAGGGATTTGTTCCCTGTTGTGGGTTCTACCTGTGAATAAATGACCCGGCAAACATCCCTTTTTCATTAAAAACATTCCACTCAGGTACAGTCCATAGGAAATGAAAAACATGAACGAGGGGCTTACAAGTTTTAAATTTAACAGACGCCCAAAGGCTTACAAACTAAAAAGAGATAAGATGCTCGTAATCCCTTTCTTGCCCCTCTCCTCAGGAGGCAGGTCAAGGAGGCGAGAAGGGCAAAAGGAGCGCCTAGACGAGCTACGGGTGGCAGAAGACACCAAGAGAACATCTTGGCGGCCGCCCAAAGGCTGGATGGTGCTGGCGGCGCCGGAAGCAGAGCTCGAAGATGAGGCGGCAGGACGTCAGTACGCGTCGAAGGCGTCGGTGCCCGCGTACTCCGACATGACGACCTTGCCGCCCGCCCTCTTCCTCTTCTGCAGCCCCCACAACGCCAGCTACCCAAGGGGACGACCCCGAGAAGTTCAAGGAGCCGGCGACATGGGTGATGGGGTCGCCGGTGCCACAAGGAGCGGCGCCCGGCACCTAGTAGGACCCGTCATCCTGCCGCCTACCGCCCTCGTCGTCGCTGCCGCTGTCCTCCTCGTCACTCTCGGTCGAGGAGGAATCTTCACTATCAGAAGAGCTCTCCACGCAGCACCTTGCACGAGTCTCGAAGTGCCCGAAGACCTTGATGGAAAGGAGCCCACCCTCCATCAACTTAAAATGGAGATTGAGCCCATCCGTCAAGCTGTGGATACGAGCAAACGTCTTCCATCCCTGACGAAGATACATCACATGAGGAGCAGGGAAGTCGACGCGGACCCGCGTGCCACTGATCCTGCAGCCCCTCATGTGCAGCCGCAACGACTCCGGCGGATCCAGCTCCATCTCCCGCGCAAATGGAGTCGGGAG
Source organism: Secale cereale (assembly GCA_902687465.1). Classification (NCBI taxonomy): domain Eukaryota; kingdom Viridiplantae; phylum Streptophyta; class Magnoliopsida; order Poales; family Poaceae; genus Secale; species Secale cereale. Next base: position 351,881,182 of record LR738712.1, read on the forward strand.
ACAAAGGCGACGGCGCGGCGGCCGGCGCAACCTGACGAAGAACTCACAAGGGTCATCCCCAACATGGCCCCCCATTGGAGGAGGAGCTGCTGGCGGGGGCGAGGCTGGTGGGCCACCCCGTCCTCCTCTTCCCCGAGCGCCCCGGCCTCGCCCACAGCCTCGCCCCCTCCCCCTTCCCCTCGCGTCTGGCTCTGCCACCGCAGGTGCAGGAGAGGGAGGGACGCGTTGTCGAGCGGCGACCCTCGCCGCCACCGTTTAAGGGCCGGGTTTTCCTCTCTCCATGACGAACGGAAGAGAGGAGCATAAGCTGAAGGAGGAAGAAGATGCAAGAGTGCGAGACGCCGTCCCTCCCCCCGCTCTTTATAAAGGAACGGGGTTGGGGCTCGACCGCCCCGCTCGGCCAATCAAGACACGGAAGGCGCAGGGAGCCAGGACCGACCCGCCGCCCCAACCAGCGACGGCCCGGTTTCCCGCCTCCACCGTTTGCCACCCCAAGCTCATGGGAGACACGTGGCAGACGTGCAGAACTGAGGCGATGGGTGAGGCGACCTCTCCCCACCCCGTGATCATGGGGAGTGGACGCCTTGAAGACCATGCCTCGGCCCCATTTAGTAGATGGGCCGCGCCTCCACGCCTCCCTCCGTTTATGGGGAAGGCGCGAACTGCCCCTTTACTGCGACGTGACGCATGCCCGCGGGAACCGCCCCGCGCATGCCGCCCACGTCATGCACACCCCTCCACACCGCGCCATGCGCGCGGATCGTGGGAAGCGCAGAGCGCGGAAAATCTTACCGCGGTAAAAACCATCCCGCCTGCCCGCGCACTGTTCTGGGCCTAGCCCAACAACGCGTCGCGCTTATGTGTGGCCCAGGCCCGGGGGCTCCTGTCGGTGTACAAAAAAAGGGGGGGGGGTACACTTTTTGTACCCCTATGACCGTGCACGGGCAGTCTGAGCCACGGGCACCACCACACCAAGCAAGGCAAGGGAGGTGAGCCGGGGTGAGACGAAGCTCGATGGAACTGGAGCAACACCAAGAACAAGACCACAAAGAGCAAAGGGACGAAGCGGGTTCCCCAGGCAAAATCCTTGCTGGGGGCCAGTTTTAGCAGCCTCGGCAAGATCCTTGCCGGGGCCGGCTTTAGCTGCCCTGACAAGACCCTTGCCGCGGCAACTCGCCCCACGCCTACGGAGCAAATCACCCTTGAGTCCACTACCCCCATGGGGCAAGGATACAGGAGACATCCCCGTGGTGGCATGCAGATCTTTGTGAAGACATTCAAGATCAGACACGCACTAAGAAGACGACGACCCTTGGCGGGATCCCAGCCAAGGAAGACCACAAGACCTCCGGCAAGCACCTTGCCGGGGATGGCAGCAGGCGCCGGGGCCCCGGCAAGACCCTTGCCGGCGACATCCGCGGGGCCACCGTCAAGCCCACGCCAACTAAACCTCCACCGCCTTATGCAGCTGCCGAACCAACCAGCTGGGCAGGCACCTGCGTGGCGACATGCAGATCTTCGTGAAGACCCACCATAGCGCCACCTCAGCTGCCTGCCTACCTACATGGCATCTCAGGCATCGCTAGAAATGGCGCGTGTCGACACAAGAAGGAGCGGCGACGAACAAGACAAATATCTCCCCCGTCCACGATAAAGCAAGGACACCTAAGCAAGACGCATTAAATGCGCTTTGTCATGTAATGCGAGGGATAACCTCGCATCACTGTACCCTTTCCACCTCCTGTGCGCCACTGTGGCAACCCCTTTTCCCTATAAAAGGAGGCCCGAGGCGACCAGGAGGAGGATTCGGCTTTTTGGAGCTCCTCACACCCCGTAGCTAGCTGAAGAACACAAACATATAATCCACCAAAGCAGGAGTAGGGTTTTACGCATCCTCGCGGCCCGAACCTGGGTAAACGAACCGTGTGCTATCTGTTTGATCCGCTCTTCTCTCAACCCCGCGCCCCGCAACCGTAGTAGGGATTCTTGTGATCCCATAGGTGTCGTTCCCAATACACTGACACATAGGGAGTAATTAACCCGAGTACTTAATCCACCCCCGGGCCAGTGCTCCTCATGAGTGTTGGTCCACTGCTACTTCTCAAGCATGCGTTGTATTCCTTCGAAGAGGAAAGGGTGATGCAGCACAGTAGCGTAAGTATTTCCCTCAGTTTTTGAGAACCAAGGTATCAATCCAGTAGGAGATCACGCGCGAGTCCATGCACCTGCATAAACAAATAAGAACTTCACAGCCAACGCGATAAGGGGTTGTCAATCCCTTTAAGGTCACTTACGAAAGTGAGATCTGATAGATAGGATAGTATAATATTTTTGATATTTTTGGTATAAGAACAGAAAGTAAATAAAGAAAATAAGCAACGACAAAAGAAATTGAAGTAAAGTAATATGACAGAGATAGCCCAGGGGCCATAGGTTTCACTAGTGGCTTCTCTCATGAAAGCAGAATTCTACGGTGGGTGAACAAATTACTGTCGAGCAATTGATAGAAAAGCGCATAGTTATGAGAATATCTAGGCATGATCATTATATATAGGCATCACGTCCGTGACAAGTAGACCGAAACGATTCTGCATCTACTACTATTACTCCACACATCGACCGCTATCCAGCATGCATCTAGAGTATTAAGTTCATATGAACAGAGTAATGCTTTAAGCAAGATGACATGATGTAGAGGGATAAACTCAAGCAATATGATATAAACCCCATATTTTTTATCCTCGATGGCAACAATACAATACGTGCCTTGCTGCCCCTGCTGTCACTAGGAAAGGACACAACAAGATTGAACCCAAAGCCAAGCACTTCTCCCATTGCAAGAACTATAGATCTAGTAGGCCAAACCAAACCAATAATTCGAAGAGACTTGCAAGGATATTATAATCATACGTAAAAGATTTCAGAAAAGAATCAAATATTGTTCATTGATAATCTTGATCATAAACCCACAATTCATCGGATCTCGACAAACACACCGCAAAAAGATTACATCGAATTGATCTCCTCGAAGATCGAAGAGAACTTTGTATTGAGATCCAAGAAAAGCCATCTAGCTAATAACTATGGACCCGAAGGTCTGTGGTAAACTACTCACAACTCATTGGTGAGGCTATGGTGTTGGTGTAGAAGCACTCTGTGATAGATCCCCCCTCCGGCGGAGCTCCGGAACAGGCCCCAAGATCGGATCTCACGGGAACAGAAGGTTGCGGAAGTGGAATTAGGGTTTTCTCTGTTGCCTCGATGTTTTCAGGGTATATGGATATATATAGGAGGAAGGAGGGCATCGGGGGAGCCAGAGGGGGCCCACGAGGGCGGGGGCGCGCCCTGAACCCTCGTGGCCACCTCCTTCGTTCCCTCGCGTGTACTCCAAGTCTTCTAGGTAGATACGATTCCAAAAATAACTCTCCCGAAGGTTTCATTCCGTTTGGACTCCGTTTGTATTCCTTTTCTGCGAAACTCTGAAATAGGCAAAAAAACAGCAATTTGCACTGGGCCTTGGGTTAGTAGGTTAGTCCCAAAAATAATATAAAAGTGCATAATAATGCCCATTAAACATCCAAAACAGAAAATATAATACCATGGAACAATCAGAATTTATAGATACGTTGTAGACGTATCAAGCATCCCCAAGCTTAATTCCTGCTCGTCCTCGAGTAGGTAAATGATAAAAACAGAACTTTTGATGTGGAATGTGATAACCCACAAGTGTAGGAGATCAGTTGTAGCCTCTTTCGATAAGTAAGAGTGTCGAACCCAACGAGGAGCTAAAGGCGGAACAAATATTCCCTCAAGTTCTATCGACCACCGATTCAACTCTACGCACGCTTGACGTTTACTTTACCTAGAACAAGTATGAAACTAGAAGTACTTTGTAGTTTTTGTGGGATAGGTTTTCAAGAATATAAAGAACACGTAAATAACACTAGGGGTTGTTAAGATAAAGTTAATGATAGCGAGTGTGGAAAAGTGGTGGTAGGAGTTGCGAAATTGCCCCTAAGCAATTGACTACGTTACTAGACCGATAGCAAGTTTTATGTGGGAGAGGCCACTGCTAGCATGTCATCCCTTACTTGGAATTCTATGCACTTATGATTGGAACTGTTAGCAAGCATCCGCAACTACTAACGTTCATTAAGGTAAAACCCAACCATAGCATTAAGATATATTGGTCACCCTTCAATCCCATATGCATCAATTTCTACGCTAGGTTGAAGCTTCTGTCACTCTTGCCCTCCAATACGTAGTCCTATCAACATACAACTAACCCTATGGTGTGATCCACGCGCGCCCTCATATGATGGGCATCAAAGGACAACAACATAACCACAAGCAAATTAAATCAATCGTAGCAATTGACCAATCACCGATAGGACAACGATAATCTACCCATACATCATAGGATGGCAACACATCATTGGATAATAACATGAAGCATAAAGCACCATGTTCAAGTAGAGGGTACAGCGGGTTGCGGGAGAGTGGACCGCTGTAGATAGATGGGGGAAGGTGATGGAGATGTTGGTGAATATGACGGAGGTGTTGGTGTAGATCGCCGTCACACGATGATGGCCCCGGTGGCACTCCGGTGCCACCGGAAGCGAGGGGGAGAAAGCCCCCCTCCTTCTTCTTCTTCCTTGACCTTCTCCCTAGGTGGGAGAAGGGTTTCCCCTTTGGTTCATGGCCTCCATGGCGGCGGAGGGGCAAGAGCCCCTCCGAGATTGGATCTGTCTCTCTGTCTCTCTCTGTTTCTGCATTCCCAGATTCTAGCCCTTCACCATTTCTTAAATTCCTGGGGATCCGTAACTCCGATTGGGCTCATCTTTTGACACGATTTTTATCCGGAAATTAGCTTTCTTGCGGCGAAAGAAGGGCATCAACCGCCTTACGATGTGGCCACGAGGGCCCAGCGCGCCCCCACCCTCGTGGCCCACTCGGGCATCGTCTTTTGTTAGTTTCGCTTCCCAAAATTCACATATATTCCAAAAAAAATCTCCGTCCATTTTTATTCCGTTTGGACTCCGTTTGAAATGGATATTCCTCGAAGCAAAAAACATGCAACAAACAGGAACTGGCACTGGGCACTGGATCAATATGTTAGTCCCAAAAAATAGTATAAAAGGTTGCCAAAAGTATATGAAAGTTGTAGAATATTGGCATGAAACAATAAAAAATTATAGATACGACGGAGACGTATCAGCATCCCCAAGCTTAATTCCTGCTCGTCCTCGAGTAGGTAAATGATAAAAAAGATAATTTTTGATGTGGAATGCTACCTAGCATAATCTTGATCATGTAATCTAATCATGGCATGAATATTAAGACAAGAGTGATTCAAAGCAATAGTCTATCATTTGACATTAAGACAATAATACTTCAAGCATACTAATAAAGCAATCATGTCTTTTCAAAATAACATGGCCAAAGAAAGTTATCCCTACAAAATCATATGGTTTGGCTATGCTCCATCTTCACCACACAAAGTATTTAAATCATGCACAACCCCGGTTTTAGCCAAGCAATTCTTTCATACTTTAGTATTCTCAAACCTTTTCAACTTTCACGCAATACATGAGCGTGAGCCATGGACATTGCACTATGGGTGGAATAGAAGGTGGTGATAGACAAAAGGTGGGAAAAGTCTCACATCAACTAGGCAAATCAATGGACTATGGAGATGTCCATCGATCGATATCAGTGTGAGTGATTAGGGATTGCCATGTAACGGATGCACTAGAGCTATAAGTGTATGAAAGCTCAAAAAGAAAACTAGTGGGTGTGCATCAACTTGCTTGCTCATGAAGACCTAGGGCATTTGAGGAAGCCCGTCGTTGGAATATACAAGCCAAGTTCTATAATGAAAAATTCCCACTAGTATATGGAAGTGACAAAACAAGAGACTCTCTATTATGAAGATCATGGTGCTACCTTGAAGCACAAGTGTGGAAAAGGATAGTAGCATTGTCCCTTCTCTCTTTTCTCTCATTTTTTTGGAGGGGCTTTCTCTCTTTTTTTTAGCCCCTCTCTATATTTTTTAGGCCATCTTTTTTTTATTTGGCCTTTCCTCACATGGGACAATGCTCTAATAATAAAGATCATCACACTTTTATTTACTTACAACTCAAAGATTACAACGCAAAGCTAGAACAAAATATGACTCTATGTGAATGCCTCCGGCGGTGTACCGGGATGTGCAATGAGCTAGCGTAGCAATGACATCAAAAAACGGACAAGCCATGGAAACATCATGCTAGCTATCTTACGATCATGCAAGGCAATATGACAATGATGGTGCGTGTCATAATAAACAGAACGGTGGAGTTACATGGCAATATATCTCGGAATGGCTATGGAAATGCCATAATAGGTAGGTATGGTGGCTGTTTTGAGGAAGGTATATGGTGGGTGTATGGTACCGGCGAAAGTTGCATGGTACAAGAGAGGCTAGCAATGGTGGAAGGGTGAGAGTGTGTATAATCCATGGACTCAACATTAGTCATAAAGAACTCACATACTTATTGCAAAAATTTATTAGCCATCAAAACCAAGTACTACACGCATGCTCCTAGGGGGGAGGTTGGTAGGAGTTAACCATCACGCGCCCCCGACCTCCACACAGAAGATGACACTCAATAAATAAATCATGCTCCAACTTCGTCACATAACGGTTCACCATACGTGCATGCTACGGTAATCACAAACCTCAACACAAGTATTTCTACAATCCACAACTACCCACTAGCATGACTCTAATATCACCATCTTTATATCGCAAAACTATTGCAAGGAACCAAACATATCATATTCAACGATCTACAAGTTTATGTAGGATTTTATGACTAACCATGTGAATGACCAATTCCTGTCAACTCTCTAAATAGATATAAGTGAAGCAAGAGAGTTTTAATTCTTTCTACAAAAGTTATGCCCACGCTCTAACAATTATAAGTGAAGCAAAAGAGCATTCTACAAATGGCGGTTTTCTATGTGAAGAGAAACAGACAATCCAAACTTCAAATGATGTAAGTGAAGCACATGAAGTATTCTATAAAGCCATACTCAAAAGATATAAGTGAAGTGCAAAGAGCATTCTATAAATCAACCAAGGACTATCTCATACCAGCATGGTGCATTTATTAAAAGGAAAAATAGAAAGCACACAACGCTCCAAGAGTTGCACATATCACATGAATGAAACGAATCCGAAAACATACCGATACTTGTTGAAGAAAGAGGGGATGCCTTCCGGAGCATCCCCAAGCTTAGACGCTTGAGTATCCTTGAATATTTACTTGGGGTGCCTTGGGCATCCCCATGCTTGAGCTCTTGCCTCTCCTTATTCTCCTCACATCGAGACCTCGTCGATCTTCGAACACTTCATCCACACAAAACTTCAACAGAAAACTCGGTAAGATCCGTTAGTATAATAAAGAAAATCACTACTCTAAGTACCATTGCAAACCAATTCATATTTTGTTTTTGCATTGTAGCTACTGTAATATAACTTTTCCATGGCTTAGTACACTGATAGAAATTGATAGTTTCATCAAAACAAGCAAACTATGCATCAAAAATAGAATCTGTCTAAAACAGAACAATCTGTAATAATCTGAACATTCACCATACTTTTGATACTTTAAAAATTCTTCCAAAATTAGGACAAATAAACAATTTGTATAGAAATACAGTGCAAGAAGTTTCAGAACCATTTGACGTTCCAGCAAAAAAAGTAAAATCGCGCACTACAGCCAAAGTTTCTGTCCTGCACCGCACAAACCAACAAGCATTGTAAACATCCTAAAGGCAAACCTTGGCACATTATTTTTATAATACAGTGGAATTGTACAAGGGGATAATTATTTTTGATGAAAAGTTTCTGTTATTCAAGATTTGCAAAGTTTCCATGGGCATGAATAAAGTTCAAGGAGCTCCCCCATTTCAACGGTGCTCGTCCTTCTTTCTTTCACTTTTCTTTTTGAAAAAGTTTTAGGTTCCCCTCTTTATTTTTTTGTTTTTAAACTTTATAAAAGCACACAAAATAAATAAATGACTCTCTAAAACTTCCGGGTTGTCTCCCTGGCAGCGCTTTCTTTAAAGCCATTAAGCTAGGCATATAGTGCTCAAGTAATGGATCCACCCGGATCCCAAGGTATATCAAAGCCAATTTTAATTAGCAATGATTTGGCATTTAGTAGTGAGCACAAAATGATATATATCATGCAACAACAAAGTCTAACTCTCTTCATATGCATCGGCATGTCATGAAAGAACAATTTATGCACATCAAGTAAAGGCCAATGCATAGTATAAGCACTTTCTTGCAATTTTATCGTGTTGGAAACATAGAGAGGCGGAGATGTAGTTCCTCTCTCATAATAATTGCAAGTAGGAGCAGCAAGCACATGCATATTATATTCATCAAAATCATCATGTGTAACGGAAAAAGGCAACCCATCAATATAATCCTTAATAAGTGCAAACTTCTCTAATATAATGTAGTTTGGAGAATTCAAAAAGATAATAGGACTATCATGTGTGGGTGCAATAGCAACTATCTCATGTTTAACATAAGGAACTATAGCAAGTTCATCTCCATAAGCATAATTCATATTGGCATCTTGGCCACAAGCATAGCAAGCATCATCAAAAAGGGATATTTCAAAATAATCAACAGGATCATAGCAATCATCATAGCATTCATCCTTTGGTAAGCACGAAGGGAAATTAAACCATGTATGAGTTGAAGAGTTACTCTCATTAGAATGTAGGCACGAGTAGCTAATCCACTCTTCCTCCTTTTGTTCTTCGCTCTCCTCCTCATCTTTTTCATCCAATGAGCTCACATTGTCATTGATTTCTTCTTCCATAGACTCCTGCAAAATATTAGTCTCTTCTTGGACAGTGGAGTAGTCCTCAATATATAGTTTAACATAGGCATTAGAAGCATAATTATCATAACAATATTTAAATATGGCAAATTTTCCAGATTTGTAAAGAGTAGCATCATGCTTTTCAATCAAAGAAGCAATTTCATAAGCACCCTTAAAAGCAACAAATTCTTCAATTTGTTGAACATCATAGTAACTATAAACACCCTTAGCATATGAAGATACAATTCCATTATCGCTAAACTCACATTGGTAGGGAAGGTGTTTCTTAGGGTCTTCAGAACAACAAGTAAAATCATATATTTCACATAAATTCCAAGCATAGCATTGCAAACGATGAATTTGATCCAGTAAAAGTTTCCCTTTTTCAGATATGCAGTGTCGTACATAACAAGCATGCTCATCTTAAGATTTTCCCTCAACTAAGCTAGTTGGGGTTTCAGCCCGAGCACAAAGGGATCAAAGATGATCCAAGTAATAAGCTTCAGTAGTGTGATAGATTTTGAGTGGTTCTTCAACCATTGGTACAGTAGGTACCACTATTTTTTTTGGTATTTTGCGTTTCCTACCAATAACTAAAGATAGAAAACAACTTAGAACAGAAAATTAAAACTACTTAGTGATAAAGCAAACAAGCACACACGAGAATATTCACCCCACGCTATTGCTCCCCGGCAACGGCGCCAGAAAAAGGTCTTGATAACCCACAAGTGTAGGGGATCAGTTGTAGCCTCTTTCGATAAGTAAGAGTGTCGAACCCAAAGAGCAGCTAAAGGCGGAACAAATATTCCCTCAAGTTCTATCGACCACCGATACAACTCTACGCACGCTTGACGTTTACTTTACCTAGAACAAGTATGAAACTAGAAGTACTTTGTAGTTTTTGTGGGATAGGTTTGCAAGAATATAAAGAACACGTAAATAAAACTAGGGGCTGTTAAGATAAAGTTAATGATAGAGAGTGTGGAAATGTGGTGGTAGGAGTTGTGAAATTGCCCCTAAGCAATTGACTACGTTACTAGACCGATAGCAAGTTTTATGTGGGAGAGGCCACTGCTAGCATGTCATCCCTTACTTGGAATTCTATGCACTTATGATAGGAACTATTAGCAAGCATCCACAACTACTAACGTTCATTAAGGTAAAACCCAACCATAGCATTAAGATATATTGCCCCCCCCTTCGATCCTGTATGCATCAATTTCTACGCTAGGTTGAAGCTTCTGTCACTCTTTCCCTCCAATACGTAGTCCTATCAACATACAACTAACCCTATGGTGTGATCCACACGCGCACTCATATGATGGGTACCAAAGGACATCAACATAACCACAAGCAAATTAAATCAATCATAGCAATTCACCAATCACCGATAGGACAACGATAATCTAGTCAGACATCATAGGATGGCAACACATCATTGGATAATAATATGAAGCATAAAGCACCATGTTCAAGTAGAGGGTACATCGGGTTCCGGGAGAGTGGACCGCTGTAGATAGATGGGGGAAGGTGATGGAGATGTTGCTGAAGATGACGGAGGTGTTGGTGTAGATCACCGTCACACGATGATGGCCTTAGTGGCACTCCGGTGCCACCGGAAGCGAGGGGGAGAGAGCCCCCCTCCTTCTTCTTCCTTGACCTTCTCCCTAGGTGGGAGAAGGGTTTCCCCTCTGGTCCATGGCCTCCATGGCGGCGGAGGGGCAAGAGCCCCTTCGAGATTGGATCTGTCTCTCTGTCTCTCTCTGTTTCTGCGTTCCTAGATACCGGCCCTTCACCGTTTCTTAAATTCCCGGAGATCCGTAACTCCGATTGGGCTCATCTTTTGACACGATTTTTATCCGGAAATTATCTTTCTTGCGGCGAAAGAAGGGCATCAACCGCCTTAAGATGTGGCCACGTGGGTCCAGGGCGTGCCCTGGGCAGGGGGCGCGCCCTCACCCTCTTGGCCCACTCGGGCATCGTCTCGTATTAGTTTCGCTTCCCAAAATTCACATATATTACAAAAATATTCTCTGTCCATTTTTATTCCGTTTGATATGGATATTCTACGAAACAAAAAACATGCAACAAACAGGAGCTGACATTGGGCACTGGATCAATATGTTAGTCCCAAAAAATGGTATAAAAAGTTGCCAAAAGTATATGAAAGTTGTAGAATATTGGCATGGAACAATAAAAATTATAGATACGACGGAGATGTATCAGAATGCTAACCAACGTAATTCTCAATGTAATTTATTTATTGTGGCATGAATGTTCAGATCCGAAAGATTCAAGACAAAAGTCTATATTGACATAAGAATAATAATACTTCAAGCATACTAACAAAGCAATCATGTCTTCTCAAAATAACATGGCCAAAGAAAGTTATCCCTACAAAATCATATAGTCTGGCTATGCTCCCTCTTCATCACACAAAATATTCATATCATGCACAACCCCGGTTTCAGTCAAGCAATTGTTTTCATACTCAATTTTTTTCAAACCTTTCAACTTTCACGCAATACATGAGCGTGAGCCATGGATATAACACTTTAGGTGGAATAGAGTGGTGGTTGTGGAGAATACAAAAAGGAGGAAGATAGTCTCACATCAACTAGGCGTATCAATGGGCTATGGAGATGCACATCAATATATATCAATGTGAGTGAGTAGGGATTGCCATGCAATGGATGCACTAGAGCTATAAGTGCATGAAAGCTCATCAAGAGAAACTAAGTGGGGGTGCATCCAACTTGCTTGCTCATGAAGACCTAGGGCATTTGAGGAAGCCCGTCGTTGGAATATACAAGCCAAGTTCTATAATGAAAAATTCCCACTAGTATATGAAGGTGATAAAACAAGAGACTCTCTATCATGAACATCATGGTGCTACTTTGAAGCACAAGTGTGGAAAATGATAGTAGCATTGTCCCTTGTCTCTTTTCTCTCATTTTTTTGTTTTTTTGGAGGGGCTTTCTCTCTCTCTCTCTCTATCTTTATTTAGCCCCTCTCTATATTTTTGGGCCATCACTTTTTTATTTGGCCTTTCCTCACATGGGACAATGCTCTAATAATGAAGATCATCACACTTTTATTGACTTCAACTCAAAGATTACAACTCGAAGCTAGAACAAAACATGACTCTATATGAATGATGATGAAGCACGTCATATGAACAGAACGGTGGAAAGTTGCATGGCAATATATCTCGGAATGGCTATGGAAATGCCATGATAGGTAGGTATGGTGGCTGTTTTGAGGAAGGTATATGGTGGGTGTATGGTACCGGCGAAAGTTGCGCGGTACAAGAGAGGCTAGCAATGGTGGAAGGGTGATAGTGCGTATAATCCATGGACTCAACATTAGTCATAAAGAACTCATATACTTATTGCCAAAATCTACGAGTCATCAAAACAAAGTATTCAACGCATGCTCCTAGGGGAAGGGTTGGTAGGAGTTAACCACGCGCGATCCCGACCTCCACACAAAGGGTGGCACTCAATAAATACCTCATGCTCTAACTTCGTCACATAGTGGTTCACCATACGTGCATGCTACGGGAATCACAAACTTTAACACAAGTATTTCTCAAATTCATAATTACTCCACTAGCATGACTCTAATATCACCACCCTCATATCTCAAAACAATTATAGAGTATCAAACTTCTCATCATATTCAATGCACTTTATATGAAAGTTTTTACTATATTCATCTTGGATGCCTGTCATATTAGGACTAGTTTTATAACCAAAGCACATTACCATGCTATTCTAAAAGACTCTCAAATAGATATAAGTGAAGCATGAGAGATCATCAATTTCTACAAAATAAAACCACCACCGTGCTCTAAAAGATATAAGTGAAGCACTAGAGCAAAACTATCTAGTTCAAAAGATATAAGTGAAGCACATCAAGTATTCTAATAAATTCTAAACCATATTTATTTCTCTCAAAAGGTGTGTCCAGCAAGGATGATTGTGGCAAACTAAAAAGCAAAGACTCAAATCATACATGACTCTCCAAGTAAAACACATATCATGTGGTGAATAAAAATATAGCCCCGAGTATAGTTACCGATAGATGAAGACGAAAGAGGGGATGCCTTCCCGGGGCATCCCCAATCTTAGGCTTTTGGTTATCCTTGAATTTTACCTTGGGGTGCCTTGGGCATCCCCAAGCTTAGGCTCTTTCCACTCTTTGTTCCATAGTCCATCAAAGCCATACTCAAAACTTGAAAACTTAGCAACACAAAACTTAGCCAAAAATCTCGCGAGCTCCATTAGTATAAGAAAGCAAACCACCACTCAAAGGTACTGTAATGAACTCATTCTTTGTTTATATTGGTGTTAAACCTACTGTATCCCAACTTCTCTATGATTCATACTCCCCAATACTACTCATAGATTCATCAAAATAAGCAAACGACACACGAAAAACAGAATCTGTTAAAAACAGAATAGTCTGTAGTAATCTGTAACTTTCGAATACTTCTGTAACTCCAAAAAATTGAATTAAATTGGTAAACTCGAGGAATTTGTCTATTAATCACCTACAAAAATAATCAACTAAATAGCACTCTCCAGTAAAAAACTTATTGCCAAACTCATGAGCGCTAAAGTTTCTATTCTGTACAACATGATAAACTTCACACAAGTCTCCCCAAAGGTTCTACTTGGCACAAACACTTACTAAAACACAAAACCACATCTAAACAGAAGCTAGATGCAATATTTATTCCTAAACAGAAGCAAAAACAAAGAAAATAAAATTGGGTTGCCTCCCAACAAGCGCTATCGTTTAACGCCCCTAGCTAGGCACGATACAAGAATAGATGTAGGTATTGCCATCTTTGGTAGGCAATCCATAAGTGGCTCTCATAATAGACTCATAAGGTAATTTGATTTTCTTTCTAGGAAAGTGTTCCATGCCTTTCCTTAACGGAAATTGGAATCTAATATTTCCTTCCTTCATATCAATAATTGCACCAATCGTTCTAAGGAAGGGTCTACCAAGAATAATAGGACATGAAGGATTGCAATCTATATCAAGAACAATGAAAACTACGGGCACATGATTCCTATTGGCAACAATAAAACATCATTAATCCTTCCCATATGTTTCTTAATGGTAGAATCCGCAAGCTGCAAATTTAAAGAACAATCATCAAGCTCATGGAAACCTAACAAATCACACAAAGTTTTTGGGATTGTAGAAACACTTGCACCCAAATCACACAAAGCAAAGCATTCATGATCTTTAATTTTAATTTTAATAGTAGGTTCCCACTCATCACAAAGCTTTCTAGGGATAGAAACTTCTAATTCAAGCTTTTCTTCATAAGATTGCATCAAAGCATCAACTATGTGTTTGGTAAAAGCCTTATTTTGACTATAAGCATGTGGAGAATTTAGTACGGATTGCAACAAGGAAATACAATCTATTAAAGAGCAATTATCATAATTGAATCCCTTGAAATCCAAAATAGTGGGTTCATCACTATGCAAAGTTTTAATCTCTTCAATCCCACTTTTAACAATTTTAGCATCAAGATCTAAAAACTCCGAATCATTGGGACGCCTTTTAACTAAAGTAGACTCATCTCCAGTCCTATCTTTATCAAGATTCATACTAGAAAACAAGTATATAATAGGAGACACATCAATAACTTTCAGATCTTCATCTTTATTTTCATGATAATTAGAAGAACACTCTTTCATAAAGCAATCTTTTTAGCACGCATCCTAGCGGTTTTTTCTTTACATTCATCAATGGAAATTCTCATGGCTTTGAGAGACTCATTGATATCATGCTTGGGTGGAATAGATCTAAGTTTCAAAGAATCAACATCAAGAGTAATTATATCCACGCTTCTAGCCAACTCATCAATCTTAAGCAGTTTTTCTTCAAGCAAAGCATTGCAATTCTTTTGCGAATTCATAAACTCTTTAACACTAGTTTCAAATTCAGAGGGCATCTTACCAAAATTTCCACAAGAGTTATTGTAGGAATTACCATAATTATTAGAGGAATTACTAGGAAAAGGCATAGGATTAAAGTTTCCTCTATAAGCATTATTGCCAAAATTATTCCTACCAACAAAATTCACATCCAAAGATTCATTATTATTTTCAATCAACATGGATAAAGGCATAACATTAGGATCAGAAGAAGCACTCTTGGTAGCAAATAATTTCATAAGTTCATCCATCATTCCACTCAAAACACTAATCTCTTCAATAGCATGCACTTTCTTACTAGTAGATCTTTCGGTGTTCCATTGAGAGTAGTTAACCATAATATTATCTAGGAGTTTGGTAGCTTCACCTAAGGTAGTTTCCATGAAAGTGCCCCCCGTGGCCGAATCTAAAAAATTTCTAGAAGCAAAATTCAAGCCAGCATAAATGTTTTGTATAATCATCCATAAGTTCAAACCATGTGTAGGGCAATTACGTATCATTAATTTCATTCTCTCCCAAGCTTGTGCAACATGCTCATGATCTAGTTGCTTAAAATTCATAATATCGTTTCTAAGAGAGATAATCTTAGCGGGAGGAAAATACTTAGAGATAAAGGCATCTTTGCACTTATTCCATGAATCAATACTATTTCTAGGCAAAGAGGAAAACCAAGTTTTAGCACGATCTCTAAGTGAAAACGGAAATAACTTCAGTTTAACAATATCATTATCTGTATCCCTCTTCTTTTGCATATCACACAAATCAACAAAGTTGTTTAGATGAGTAGCGACATCTTCACTATGAAGGCCAGAAAATTGATCTTTCATGACAAGATTCAATAGGGCAGCATTGATCTCACAAGATTCAGCATCGGTAATAGGAGCAATAGGAGTGCTAATGAAATGATAGAGGCAAAGGTGTCCCGTCTTTCGATGAGATGGTGGCTAACGTTTTGGAGGAAGTCGACTTTGACGATCTGACTACGAACGTGCGAGGACGTCGCGCCTTAGAAATCGCTAAACCAACTCCGAGAGGTTATTGACCACACCGAAGCACGATCAACCTGACCACGAAGGTCTGTTTCCAGCAGGCAAACAAAGAACAAGCAAGAAACTAAGATTGCAATCTGGATATTGCGAATATAAGAGGAAAGCTTTATTGATCAAGGTGGGGTTCTGTGACGCCTTTGTCTGGTCGGTGAACACAAACGAAGTACGCGAAGTTGCAGCTATGGTGAACTTTTAATCTAAACAAAACCCAAAGTCTAAACGACGCCCTAGGGGCTGTATATATGTGGGGAAGAGGCGGGAATTTCGTGGCCCTTGGTGGAGGGGTCCGAAACCAACCCTAACTCTTGTTTCCCCACATATACGGACTCTAAAAACAGCCTATACTCAAGTATTTCGAAATTACATGGGCCTAGCCCAATAATAAGGTGACGCGGCACCTATAATAGCCTCTAGACGAAATTTATGAAGTGGCATCTTGTATATTTCGTCCAAGGCTTCGCACACTCATTATGATGGCTTCAAAGTCCCGAAATCATCACTTGTAACTCCATTCTTGTTCCCCTTGCGAATGCCATCATCTCCATGCTTGATCTTGCTCCAATGTTCATCCTTCTTGTCCAAGCTAGGCCCTTCATTTGTAAGCAAGACAAATGTATCCAATTTACGCAGCATCATATTCTCATGAACATTAGAATCATTACCAAGAAATGAAAGTACCTGGTAATTTAATTGGCGTGCGCGAGCTCTAGTAATTGGTCCTGTATATGTGTCAGTGGGGGCTGTGGGTGTAACCTTGTTAGTGATGTCCTCATCATCCTCCCCTTCTTGAATTGAAGTCGTCCTCGACGGAAGCTCATCTTCCTCACCCAAGTAAGGCTTCAAATCTGCAATGTTAAATGTGGGACTAACCCCAAAATCTACAGGTAGCTCAAGTTTATATGCATTATCATTTATTTTCTCTAACACCTTGAAAGGACCATCAGCACGTGGCATTAGCTTTGACTTGCTCAAATTAGGAAACCTATCCTTACGCAAATGTAACCAAACAAGATCTCCAGGTGCAAAGACAACACATTTTCTACCCTTATCTCCAACAAGTTTATATTTAGCATTCATGCGCTCAATATTTTCCTTAGTTAACTCATGCATTTTTAAGACCAATTCAGCACGTTGTTTAGCATCAAAATTAACCTTCTCCGAAGATGGAAGAGGCAACAAATCAATAGGTGCACGAGGTAGGAAACCATAGACAATTTCAAAAGGGCACATCTTAGTAGTAGAATGCAACGAACGATTATAAGAAAATTTAATATGAGGCAAGCATTCTTCCCACATTTTCTTATTATTCTTCAAAACAACCCTAAGCATAGTAGACAAAGTTCTGTTGACTACTTCAATTTCTCCATCAGTTTGGGGGTGACAAGTAGTACTAAAAAGCACTTTAGTCCCCAACTTAGCCCATAAACATCTCCAAAAGTGGCTAAGAAATTTAGTATCACGATATGAAACAATAGTATTTGGCACACCATGCAAGCGAATAGTTTCACGAAAGAACAAATCAGCAACATTAGCAGCATCATAGCTTTTATGACATGGTATAAAGTGTGCCATCTTCGAGAACCTATCCACGACAACAAATATGCTATCCCTCCCCTTCTTTCTTCGAGGTAAACCCAAAACAAAGTCCATAGATATATCTTCCCAAGGAACACTAGGGACAGGCAAAGGCATATATAAACCATGATGATTGAGTCGTGACTTAACTTTTTGACATGTAGTGCGGCGACCAACAAAACGCTCAACATCCTGTCGCATCTCTGGCTAAAAGAAATGTGTAGCAAGTACGTCCTCCGTCTTCTTCACGCCAAAGTGTCCCATTAATCCTCCTCCATGCGCCTCCTGCAACAACAAAAGACGAACAGAGCTAGCTGGAATGCATAGCTTGTTAGGACGAAACACAAATCCATCATTAACGACAAACTTGTTCCATGTTCTCCCTTCTTTACAATTCTGCAATACATATTTAAATCCAGCATCATGCACATATTGATCTTTGATGGTCTCCAAACCAAATATTTGAAAGTCAAGATGTGAAAGCATAGTATAACGACGAGATAAAGCATCCGCAATAACATTTTCCTTTCCCTTCTTGTGTTTAATAACATAAGGGAAAGTCTCTATGAATTCAACCCATTTAGCATGTCTATGGTTCAATTTTGCTTGACTTTTAATGTGCTTCAAAGATTCATGATCAGAATGTATAACAAATTCTTTGGGCCATAAATAATGTTGCCATGTTTCCAAAGTCCGAACAAGAGCATATAATTCCTTATCATAAGTAGAATAATTCAGACTAGGCCCACTCAATTTTTCAGAAAAGTATGCAACAAGTTTACCATCTTGTAATCACACACCTCCTAATCCAATTCCACTAGCATCACATTCAAGCTCAAAAGTCTTATTAAAATCAGGAAGTCGGAGTAAAGGAGCATGTGTCAACTTATCTTTCAATACCGTGAATCATTCTTCCTGTGCAGTACCCCAAACAAAAGGCACATCCTTCTTTGTAAGCTCATTGAGAGATGCAGCAATGGTGTTGAAATCTCTCACAAAACGCCGATAGAATCCAGCGAGGCCAAGGAAACTCCTCACGTGTGTGACCATTTTGGGCTGCGGCCAACTCTCAATAGCTTCAATCTTGGCTTTATCAACCTCAATTCCCTGTGGAGTAACAACATAGCCAAGAAAAGAGACTCGGTCGGTGCAAAAGGTGCACTTTCCAAGGTTACCAAACAAACGTGCATCACGTAGAGCAATAAAAACAACACGTAAATGTTCCAAATGTTCCTCCAAAGATCTGCTATAAATCAATATGTCATCAAAGTATACTACCACAAATCGTCCAATGAAGGCACGTAAAACTTCATTCATTAATCTCATGAAAGTACTAGGTGCATTAGTTAACCCAAAAGGCATGACTAACCACTCATATAATCCAAACTTAGTTTTAAATGCTGTTTTCCATTCATCTCCCAATTTCATACGAATTTGATGGTAGCCACACGCAAATGAACTTTGGAGAATATTGTAGAGCCACACAATTCATCAAGCATATCATCTAGCCTAGGAATAGGATGACCATAACGAATAGTAATATTATTAATGCCTCTACAATCAACACACATACGCGATGTACCATCCCTTTTCGACACTAGAATAATAGGAATAGCACAAGGACTAAGGGATTCACGTATATAACCTTTGTCGAGTAGCTCCTGTACTTGAAGCATAATCTCCTTCATCTCTTCTGGATTGGTACGGTATGGTGCGCGGTTGGGTAGCGATGCACCGGGAATTAAGTCAATCTGATGCTCCATCCCTCGAATAGGTGGTAATCTCGGTGGCACGTCTTGTGGAAAGACATCGGCGAACTCCTGCAAAATGTTAGTGACAGCAGGAGGCAAAGAGGAAGGCACGTCCTCGAATGAAAATAATGCCTCTTTGCACACAAAAGCAGAGCAAACAGATTTGCTAAAATCTAGCTCATCAATATCAGATTTGGTGGCAAGTAAACATGCACTTTTCAATTTAATTTCAGAAGCAACAGTAGATGGTTTATTATTAGGCTTCATTTGTTGCTCAAACTCTTTTGCCACAATCTGATTTTCACTCTTATTTTTCCCTTGTTTTGCTTTATTAGCTCTATTAATATCATCTTTCAAAATGGAATCAGGAGTCATAGGAAGCAAAGTAATATTTTTATCCTTATGAACAAGAGTATACTGATTGTTTCTACCATGGTGTACAGAATTTTTATCAAATTGCCATGGTCTACCAAGTAATAAGGAACATGCTTGCATAGGTACGACATCACAGTCAACATAATCAGCATATGTAGAGATACTAAAATGCACACGAACAGTACGTGTTACCTTAACCTTGCCGCTGTTGTTGAACCATTGGATGTAGTAAGGATGTGGATGTGGTCTTGTGGTGAGAGATAGCTTCTCCACCATCTCCATGCTAGCCAAGTTGTTGCAACTCCCTCCATCTATGATCACGCGAACAGAACGTTCCTTCACAACTCTCTTTGTATGGAACAAATTATGCCTCTGATTTTGCTCAGCTTGTGTAACTTGCACACTCAAAATACGTTGAGCAACTAAACATTCATACCTGTCAGCATCTTCATGAGCCATGTATTGCATCTCATGATCAGAATCGTCTCCACCGTTTCTTCACGTGTAATAAGAGCCAAGGTCTCCTCATCATAGTCACTAGCGGACTCGTATCCACCATCCTCAGTAGCAATCATCACACGCTGAGATTTGCATTCTCTCGCAAAATGTCCTCTTCCCTTACAACGACGACAAATAATATCACTGATGTGCCCTGTTGATGCCATGGAAGAAGAAGAACTCTGTGCAGGCCCAATAGGTGTGCTCTTGGCAGATAATTGTGGTTGTGCCTGCTTCCTTTTATCACGGCTGGAGGTAACAGCTGATAGAGGTGTCGGTGCAGTAGAATGTGTGGAAGTAGAGGATGCACGCGGTGTCCATGATGAAGGTCGACCTGCAGAAAAGTTAGTCCGCGCCAATGCCTGTCGATCCCGCACTTCACGTTCAGCTTTACAAGCAAGATGGAATAAATGAGTGATATTATTATAATCCTTATACTCTAGAATGGTCTGAATCTCTCTATTTAATCCACCCATAAAACGTGCAAGCATAGCTTCATTCTCCTCAACAATACCACATCTAATCAGGCCAGTTTGTAATTGTTGATAATATTCTTCTACAGAATTTTTCCTTGTCTTAAGCGCTGCAATTTTTGAAGTAATTCAAGTTGATAATATGGTGGAACCCAACGAGTACGCATAGGAGTTTTCAAAGCAGCCCAAGTAGCTGGAATAGGATATAATCTACAATGTTCAGACCACCAAACACATGCAAAACTAGTGAAAGCACAAACAGCAGCAGGAACACGTCTCTCCTCGGGATATTGTAAACATGTAAAATGTTGTTCAGTTTCTAACTCCCAAGTAAGATATATATCAGGAACATATCTACCCTCAAATGGTTTATATTCAATTTCAGTTTAGGAAGATGGTCATGTACCTCAGGTGGTGGTGCAACCCTACCGTTGTGATGCTATGCATGATGACGACCTAGTGATGGTGGTGCTGGTGGTTGCACGTAGTTCTGATTTTGGTCAACCTCATCCTCGTAATGGTCCTCCACCTCTCCAGTAGCAGCAGGAGCTACAGAAACATCAACAACGGCACCAGAAGTTTGACCAGGCTCAAGGGGAACGCGCTGTGCTCGTCCCACTTGATTTGGAAGGCGATGTTGTTGTTGTTGTTGTTGTTGTTGTTGTTGTTGTTGTTGTTGTTGTTGTTGTTGTTGTTGTTGTTGTTGTTGTTGTTGTTGTTGTTGTTGTTGTAGAGGTGCGACAGCTGCAGCAGCCGGTGGTGGTGGAAAACGCGAAAGCAATTCAGCAAACTTGTTATCGAGCTTTGTTTCAAACGTCTTCTCCATGCCATCTATCTTCTCCATGGCCTCTTCAAATCTGTTTAGCACATCTTGCACCTGTCCACTCATCATTTGCTGAAACTTATCAAGAAGCTCCTTGTTCGTCAAGTTCTCCCAGTCAGTCTCGTCGGCTTGTGATCCTGGCATGGTTAGCAACAATAGAAACACACAAGAATATGATCCTACAGACTACTAGAAAATGGTGGTGGTCGGGCGTCACAAATCCGTCAAGCAAATCTCAAATTCTTACCAGTTCTTACCCAGTAGCAGGTGGTGATCGGCAACCATGGTAGTCAAAACTCTCAAAGGTTGGATAAAGCGATTACCAGGGAGAGTCGAACGCACGACGTAGATGTATGTGGAGCTGGGAAGGCTTATAAGATGGTAGGAAAAAAAGGTCAGCAATAATCAATTCAAAGATGCAAAGTTGAATAAATGCTCAACGACGGTACTGTGCTGGTCCTAGGCTAGACCGTACTAGAGACGCGAGCCTAGAACACTAACAATAACACGGCGCTGCACGTAATCAAGGGGAAAGCACACTCTGAATTTTTTTTTGCCTCTTTTTTTTCGCTCTTTTTTTTGTGCTCCTTTTTTTTTGCCGAAAATCACTATAATGGCGAGTGTCTCAAAACACTTCCCAAGTCAAACTAAGATGATAGGCACAAAATTTTTTTGTCTAATTTTTTTCCGGAATCAGGGCAACGACGATGAAAAAGTGCGGTAAAAAAACAGTATGGTGGCACGTGCTCAAAAGACTCTGAAAAGCCCAAAAATAGGATAGGGAAAAAATATTTTCACGTGCCGAAATTTTGGCCTAAAAACTGCCTGGGGGTCTCCAGACTTTCTTTTTTCCGAGACCTACTTAGGCAAGGAAACACGAAACCGAGACTAGATGGATCTCGAAAGCCAATCTAAAACGAAAATAACTCGGATTGGTGGTGCTAGAATATGGCAGCGGTGGTGGTATATGGCAGCGGTGGTGGTATATGGATACGGATTGATGGTGGTATATGGATACAGATCGGTGGTGGTATGTGGCAGTAGCGATGAAGATGTTGCGGCGGCGGCGTGACAACTTATGACCAGAACTCGAAACTCTAAAAGACTAGACGCTAAGACCAGCAACTTGACACGACGGTGCAACCGCAAATTCAACTAAGCAAACACGGAAAAGATTATGCAATGGCTCAGACTGGTTCGGATATGATGAACTA
Source organism: Secale cereale (assembly GCA_902687465.1). Taxonomy (NCBI): domain Eukaryota; kingdom Viridiplantae; phylum Streptophyta; class Magnoliopsida; order Poales; family Poaceae; genus Secale; species Secale cereale. Next base: position 351,903,791 of record LR738712.1, read on the forward strand.
ATCCTAATTTTTTTTGGATATTTCGTGGACTGTAGGTATGAATAACAGACTCGATCTAATCTGCAAAAAACAGTAAAATCTCACCGAGCAACCTGGAAATCTGATACCACTTGATGGAGGCAAAGGTGTCCCGTCTTTCGATGAGATGGTGGCTATCATTTTGGAGGAAGTCGACTTTGACGATCCGACTACGAACGTGCGAGGACGTCGCGCCTTAGCAATCGCTAAACCAACTCCGAGAGGTTATTGACCACACCGGAGCACGACAACCTGACTACGAAGGTCTGTTTCCTGCAGGCAAACGAAGAACAAGCAAGAAACTAAGACTACAATCTGGATATTGCGAATATAAGAGGAAAGCTTTATTGATCAAGGTGGGGTTCTGTGACACCTTTGTCTGGTCGGTGAACACAAACGAAGTACGCGAAGTTGCAGCTATGGCGAACTTTTAATCTAAACAAAACCCAAAGTCTAAAGGACGCCCTAGGGGCTGTATATATGGGGGGAAGAGGGGGAATTTCGTGGCCCTTGGTGGAGTGGTCCGAAACCAACCCTAACTCTTGTTTCCCCACACATACGGACTCTAAAAACAGCCTATACTCAAGTATCTCGAAATTACATGGGCCTAGCCCAATAATAAGGTGACGCAGCACCTATAATAGCCTCTAGACGAAATTTATGAAGTGACATCTTCTATATTTCGTCCAAGGCTTCTCACACTCATTATGGTGGCTTCAAAGTCCTGAAATCATCACTTGTAACTCCATTCTTGTTCCCCTTACGCATGCCATCATCTCCATGCTTGATCTTGCTCCAATGTTCATCCTTCTTGTCCAAACCAGGCCCTTCATTTGTAAGCAAGACAAATGTATCCAATTTAGGCAGAATCATATTATCATGAACATTAGAATCATTACCAAGAAAAGAAAGTACCTGGTAATTTAATTGGCGTGCGTGAGCTCTAGTAATTGGTCCTGTATATGTGTCAGTGGGGGCTGTGGGTGTAACCTTGTTAGTGATGTCCTCATCATAAAATCATTATTGTTGGTATTGGAGAAGTCACACAATTTGGTATTGTTTTGAGTCATAGTGACAAGCAAGCAATCCAACACACAAGCAAACAAGAGGCAAGCAAAGGATAAACACACGGAAAAAGAAGGGCAAATTAAACGGCAAGGGTGAAGTGGGGGAGAGGAAAACGAGAGGCAAAAAATGTTATGCGAAGGATAAGGGTTTGTGATTGGTACTTGGTATATGACTTTTGCATAAGCCTCCCCGGCAACGGCGCCAGAAATTCTTCTTGCTACTTCTCGAGCTTGCGTTGTATTCCCTCGAAGAGGAAATGGTGATGCAGCGCAGTAGCGTAAGTATTTCCCTCAGTTTTTGAGAACCAAGGTATCAATCCAGTAGGAGACCACGCGCGAGTCCCTCGCACCTGTACAAACAAATAAGAAGTTCGCAGCCAACGCGATAAGGGGTTGTCAATCCCTTTACGGTCACTTACGAAAGTGAGATCTGATAGATAGGATAGTATAATATTTTTGGCATTTTTGGTATAACAACAGAAAGTAAATAAAGCAAATAAGCAAGGGCAAAAGAAATTGAAGTAAAGTAATATGATAGAGATAGACCTGGGGCCATAGGTTTCACTAGTGGCTTCTCTCATGAAAGCAGAATTCTACGATGGGTGAACAAATTACTGTCGAGCAATTGATAGAAAAGCGCATAGTTATGAGAATATCTAGGCATGATCATTATATAGAGGCATCACGTCCGTGACAAGTAGACCGAAACGATTCTACATCTACTACTATTACTCCACACATCGACCGCTATCCAGCATGCTTCTAGAGTATTAAGTTCATATGAACAGAGTAATGCTTTAAGCAAGATGACATGATGTAGAGGGATAAACTCAAGCAATATGATATAAACCCTATCTTTTTATCCTAGATGGCAACAATACAATACGTGCCTTGCTGCCCCTGCTGTCACTGGGAAAGGACATCGCAAGATTGAACCCAAAGCCAAGCACTTCTCCCATTGCAAGAACTATAGATCTAGTAGGCCAAACCAAACCAATAATTCGAAGAGACTTGTAAGGATATTATAATCATACATAAAAGATTTCAGAAAAGAATCAAATATTGTTCATAGATAATCTTGATCATAAACCCATGCTACTTCTCGAGCTTGCATTGTATTCCCTCGAAGAGGAAAGGGTGATGCAGCATAGTAGCATAAGTATTTCCCCATGTTTAGATCTGAAAGATTCAATACAAAAGTCTATATTGACATAAGAAATAATAATACTTCAAGCATACTAACAAAGCAATCATGTCTTCTCAAAATACTATGGCTAAAGAAAGTTATCCTTACAAAATCATATAGTCCGGCTATGCTCCCTCTTCATCACACAAAATATTCATATCATGCACAACCCCGGTTTTAGCCAAGCACTTGTTTTCATACTCTATTCTTTCAAACCTTTCAACTTTCACGCAATACATGAGCGTGAGCCATGGATATAGCACTATGTGGAATAGAGTGGTGGTTGTGGAGAAGACAAAAAGGAGGGAGATAGTCTCACATCGACTAGGCGTATCAACGGGCTATGGAGATGCCCATCAATAGATATCAATGTGAGTGAGTAGGGATTGCCATGCAACGGATGCACTAGAGCTAAATATGTATGAAAGCTCAACAAAAGAAACTAAGTGGGTGTGCATCCAACTTGCTTGCTCACGAAGACCTAAGGCATTTGAGGAAGCCCATCGTTGGAATATACAAGCCAAGTTCTATAATGAAAATTCCCACTAGTATATGAAAGTGACTAAACATGAGACTCTCTATCATGAAGAACATGGTGCTACTTTGAAGCACAAGTGTGGAAAAAGATAGTAGCAATTGTCCCTATTTTTCTTTTTCTTTTTTTGGAGGGGCCTTTTCTTTTGTTTGGCCTTTCCACACATGGGACAATGCTCTAATAATGATAATCATCACACTTCTATTGATTTACAACTCAATACTAGAACAAAGTATGACTCTATATGAATGCCTCTCGCGGTGTACCAGGATGTGCAATGAATCAAGAGTGACATGTATGAAAAATTATGCATGGTGTCTTTGCCACAAATACGATGTCAACTACATGATCATGCATGGCAATATGACAATATGAAGCGTGTCATATGAACGGAACGGTGGAAAGTTGCATGGCAATATATCTCGGAATGGCTATGGAAATGCCATGATAGGTAGGTATGGTGGCTGTTTTGAGGGAGATATATGGTGGCTATTTTGAGGAAGGTATATAGTGGGTGTATGGTACCGGCGAAAGTTGCGCGGTATAAGAGAGGCTAGCAATGGTGGAAGGGTGAGAGTGCGTATAATCCATGGACTCAACATTAGTCATAAGAACTCATATACTTATTGCAAAAATTTACGAGTCATCAAAACAGAGCAATCAACGCATGCTCCTAGGGGGGAGGTTGGTAGGAGTTAACCATCGCGCGTCCCCGACCTCCACACAAAGGATGACACTCTACAAATACCTCATGCTCTAACTTCGTCACATAGCGGTTCACCATACGTGCATGCTACAGGAATCACTAACTTTAACACAAGTATTTCTCAATTTCATAATAACTCCACTAGCATGACTCTAATATCACTATCCTCATATCTCAAAACAATTATCAAGCATCCAACTTCTCATCATATTCAATGCACTTAGTATGAAAGTTTTTACTACATTCATCTTGGATGCCTATCATGTTAAGGCTAGTTTTATAGCCAAAGTACACTACCATGCTATTCTTATAGACTCTCAAAAGGATATAAGTGAAGCATGAGAGATCAACAATTTCTTTAAAATAAAATCGCCATCGTGCTCTAAAAGATATAAGTGAAGCACTAGAGCAAAAACTATTCAACTTAGAAGATATAAGTGAAGCACATAGAGTGTTCTAACAATTTCTAGGCCATATTTATCTCTCTCAAAAAGGTGTGTCCAGCAAGAATGATTGTGGCAAACTAACAAGCAAAGACTCAAATGATACATGACGCTCCAAGTAAAACACATATCATGTGGTGAATAAAAATATAGTCCCGAGTATAGTTACCGATAAATGTAGACGAAAGAGGGGATGCCTTCCCGGGGCATCCCCAAGCTTAGGCTTTTGGTTGTCCTTGAATTTTACCTTGGGGTGCCTTGGGAATCCCCAAGCTTAGGCTCTTGCCACTCTTTGTTCCATAGTCCATCAAAGCAATACTCAACACTTGAAAACTTCACAACACAAAACTTAAACAAAAATCTCATGAGCTCCGTTAGTGTAACAAAACAAACCACCACTCAAAGGTACTGTAATGAACTTATTCTTAGTTTATATTGGTGTTAAACCTACTGTATTCCAACTTCTCTATGATTCATATCCTCTAATACTACTCATAGATTCATCGAAATAAGCAAACAACACACGAAAAACATAACAGTCTGTAGTAATCTGTAACTTTCGCATACTTCTGTAACTCCAATTTTTTTGAAATAAATTGGTAACCGTGAGGAATTTGTCTATTAATCATCTTCAACAAGAATCAACTAAATAGCACGCTCTAGTAAAATCTGGTGACTATTCTAGCGAGCGCTAACGATTATGTTTTTCACAGCAAGATCATATAAACTTCACACAAGTCTTCCCAAAGGTTCTACTTGGCACAAACACTAATTAAAACACAAAACCACATCTTAAAATAAGCTAGATGCAATATTTATTCCTAAACATAAGAAAAAACAAAAAAATATAAAATTGGGTTGCCTCCCAACAAGCACTATCGTTTAACGCCCCTAGCTAGGCATGATACAAAGATAGATCTAGGTATTGCCATCTTTGGAAGCCAATTCTTTAATTAAGCACTTGTGATTCTTAGGAACTTCTTTATTCCTATTGATAATCAAACTTTTGGGCAAGAAATCAAGAAATTCAGTCGTGTCAAAAGGTTCTCTTGCAAAAGTAAGAAAATTAGGATGAACACTTATAGATTTAAGATCCGCGATTCCCTTACTAGATGGTTGACCCTTGTTTTTAGGAACATACATGAACTTGGACAATTTAGTGGTATAAGGATTTGAAATAGTTTTCATAGCAGAAAGAGGAGAACCCACATTAGTGATAATATACTCCAGTTTATCGATTCTAGTGGAATCTTGGTCTAATTTTTCTTTAACTATGGGTTCCTTTTCTTTAAAAAACTTCAGAATAACTCCTACCTTGGATCCATATTGGGTAATTTCATTGTGGATCTTTCTATCTAAATTCTCAACCAACTCTACTGTAGCAACTTTGTTTTCAGTGATTTCAAGTCTTTGCATGACATGTTCCAGAGTTAAAACGGTCCCATAAACCATAAGAGGTGCTGAGCCAAATAATTCAGTCATAGCATTATAAGAATCAAAAGTATGGCTACCCAAGAAATTCCCTCCGGTGATGGTATCTAAAATAAATCTATTCCATGGAGTTATGCCAACATAAAAATTGCGAAGAAGCACGGAAGTGGGAAACTTCCTAGTAGATCTATTTTGAGCATTGCAAATTCTATACTAGGCATCTTTAAGATTTTCCTCCTCCCTTTGTTTAAAATTGAGAACCTCACTCTCGGGAGTATTGATTGTGATAGGTGTGCTAGACATGATGACAAGCAAGCAATCTAACACACAAGCAAACAAGAAGCAAGCGAACGAAAAACACACGGCAAAAAGAAGGGCAAACAAAATGGCAAGGGTGAAGTGGGGGAGAGGAAAACGAGAGGCAAATAAATGTAATGCGAAGGATAAGGGTTTGTGATAGGTACTTGGTATATGACTTTTGCGTAAGCCTCCCCGGCAACAGTGCCAGAAATTCTTCTTGCTACTTCTCGAGCTTGCGTTGTATTCCCTCGAAGGGGAAAGGGTGATGCAACACAGTAGCGTAAGTATTTCCCTCAGTTTTTGAGAACCAAGGTATCAATCTAGTAGGATACTATGCGCAAGTCCCTCGCACCTGCACAAACAAATAAGAACTTCGCAGCCAACACGATAAGGGGTTGTCAATCCCATTAAGGTCACTTACGAAAGTGAGATCTGATAGAGATGATAGTTTGATATTTTTGGTATTTTTGGATATAAGAACAGAAAGTAAAAACGGAAAAGTAAAGTAGATTGTAGATTGATATGTTGAGAATAGACCCGGGGGCCATAGGTTTCTCTAGTGGCTTCTCTCATGATAGCATAATTCTACGGTGGGTGAACGAATTACTGTCCAGCAATTGATAGAAAAGCGAATAATTATGAGACTAACTAGGCATGATCATTATATATAGGCATCACGCCTGAGGCAAGTAGACCAGAACGATTCTGCATCTACTACTATTACTCCACACATTGACCTCTATCCAGCATGCATCTAGAGTATTAAGTTCATAAGAACAGAGTAACGCCTTAAGCAAGATGACATGATGTAGATGGATAAACTCAAATAACATGATATAAACCCCATCTTTTTATCCTCGATGGCAACAATACAATACATGCCTTGCTGCCCCTACTGTCACTGGGAAAGGACACCGCAAGATTGAACCCAAAGCCAAGTACTTCTCCCATTGCAAGAACTATAGATCTAGTAGGCCAAACCAAACCAATAATTCGAAGAGACTTACAAGGATATTATAATCATACATAAAAGAGTTCAGAAAAGAACCAAATATTTCTCATAGATAATCTTGATCATAAACCCACAATTCATCGGATCTCAACAAACACACCGCAAAAAGAGATTACATCGAATAGATCTCCTCGAAGATCGAGGAGAACTTGGTATTGAGATCCAAAGAGAGAGAAGAAGCCATCTAGATACTAACTATGGACCCAAAGGTCTGTGGTAAACTACTCACAACTCATGGTGAGGCGATGATGATGATGTAGAAGCACTCCGTGGTAGATCCCCCCTACGGCGGAGCTCCGGAACAGGCCCCAAGATGGGATCTCACGGGAACAGAAGGTTGCGGCGGTGGAACTAGGGTTTTCTCTGTTGTTCTCATGGTTTCGGGGTACGTAGGTATATATAGGAGGAAGGAGGGCACCGGGGGCCAGACGAGGGGCCCACGAGACAGGGGCGCCCTGTAGGGGGGCGCGCCCCCACCCTCGTGGATGCCACATCAGCCCTATTCCGTGGTTCTCAAGTCTCCCGTGCGTATTTTGCTCCAAAAATATCTCTCCCGAAGTTTCATTTCGTTTGGACTCCGTTTGATATTCCTTTTCTGTAAAACCCTAAAATAGGCAAAAAACAACAATCTGGACTGGACCTTTGGGTTAATAGGTTAGTCCCAAAAATAATATATAAGTGTATAACAAAGCCCATTAAACATCCAAAACATCATAAATAATAGCATGGAACAATAAAAAATTATAGATACGTTGGAGACGTATCAACCCACAATTCATCGGATCTCGACAAACACATCGCAAAAAGATTACATCGAATAGATCTCCTCGAAGATCGAGGAGAACTTTGTATTGAGATCCAAAAAGAGAGAAGAAGCCATCTAGCTAATAACTATGGACCCGAAGGTCTGTGGTAAACTACTCACAACTCATTGGTGAGGCTATGGTGTTGATGTAGAAGCACTCCGTGGCAGATCCCCCCTCCGGCGGAGCTCCGGAAGAGGCCCCAAGATGGGATCTCACGAGAACAGAAGGTTGCGGTGGTGGAATTAGGGTTTTCTCTGTTGCCTCGATGTTTTCAGGGTATATGGATATATATAGGAGGAAGGAGGGCATCGGGGGAGCCAGAGGGGGCCCACGAGGGTGGGGGCACGCCCAGGGGTAGGGTGCACGCCCTGGACCCTCGTGGCCACCTCCTTCGTTCCCTCGCGTGTACTCCAAGTCTTCTGGGTAGATACAGTTCCAAAAATAACTCTCCCGAAGGTTTCATTCCGTTTGGACTCCGTTTGATATTCCTTTTCTGCGAAAGTCTGAAATAGGCAAAAAAACAACAATTTGCACTGGGCCTTGGGTTAGTAGGTTAGTCCCAAAAATAATATAAAAGTGCAATAAACATCCAAAATAGAATATATAATAGCATTGAACAATCAAAAATTATAGATACGTTGGCGACGTATTATCCACCTACCCAGCAGTCGGCGATGCCACCTGAGGGGAACTCGAGGCATTTTCGGCTATGGTCCACTTTGCTTAGACGGACGAGTCCGTAGATGGAGAGCGCGCGGCTCTAGACACATATCTGACTCACCAGGAGATCTGCTTGGGCTAGTTTTCCTCTCTTCGAAGAACATGAGCACGAGATTCCGAGAATACTCGAGGCTTCCGAACATGGAGTTGTTACTCCGCGAATCGTGAGCTTGTGATGGGCTAAGTTGGGACACCCCTGCAGAGTTATGAACTTTCGAAAGCCGTGCCCATGGTTATGTGGCAGATTGGAGTTGTTAATATCCGGTTGTAGATAACTTGACACCATATCCTTAAGAATACACTACCAGTGTGAGTAACCGTGATGGTCTCTTTTCGAAGGGTTTTAGAAAGTGAACACGGTGGGGTTACGCTTGAACGTGAGTAGCCAGGATCACTTATTGATCACTTTTGGCGACCGTTGGCACATATCCTCATCTCGCTCTGACTTCGTAAGCTAGTTGCTTAGTGCTTGCTGCAACCACTTTATTACCTCTCCACACCTAAAAGGCTTTGATAGTTTTGATAGCCGGGAATGGGATTGCTGAGTCCTTGTGACTCACAGATTACAACACACACCAGATGCAGGTACAACTGAGTATGACACAGTGATGCGGAGCATCCCAAGGTCATCCCCATGGACCTACCATCGTCTAACCAAGTGCCAAGTGGACCCATGACACGTGCTCGAGCACGAGCTCTCGAGACCGAGGTGACTTCACTCCTCTCGCAACGTCATTTCGATTCACATGAGATATGGCTGCTACCCTCATCCGTAACTCTATGCATGCTCAGGTACCTCGGGAGCAACAATGGAGAGGCCAATGAACAAGAGGAATTGAAGAAGGAAGACGGAAAAGAAAACAGCCAAGCCTCAGACTGGCCGGACGATCTGGATGAAGGCCCGGATGATCCGGGCAGAGCCCGGATGATCCGGACCCCTGCTCGGACGATCCGGGTAATGTGTCCGCGGACACCCGAGAGCGCCTCACTGAAGCCGGATCATCCGGACCCCATCCCGGATTATCTGACCACACCCGGACGTCCGGACCCTCCGCTGCAGAGACGACACGTCCGGATCATCCGAACGCCGCCCCGGATCATCCGTACACCCGAAGCCCGGATCATCCGGACAAACATCAGGATCATCCGGACAGTGCCTGCGAGCATGACTCTGGGCCGAGGCCCATGTACCCCTTCGCCCCTCCTAGCCTATATATGTCACTCCACCCATACCTTCTAGGGTTAGCTTTGTGTTAGCTCATCCAAAAACCTTAGTGGTTCCTCTCCTACGAGACCGTGGCCTCTTCGGAGAAGATCCACCCAGATTCAAGACCTCCTTCACGGAGAAGAACATCAAGACCTCCTCATGGAGATGACTACCGCCACTTGTATCGTCCTTAGTTGATCGTGTATCGTGTATCGCACTTTGTGTACCCGGACCTAGCATTTGTGTGACCTAAACTTGTTGATTTGAGTGCTTTCTCCTTGTCCCCCTTGTGTTTTTCCTCGTGCCCCTCGTGTTCTTCCTCGGGATCCCTCCTTTTCGTGAAAGATCGGCCACGTTGGGTTCCACCCTACATCATCTATGGTATCATGAGCCTAGGTTGATCACGAATTTGGATCCCCACACCTTGTTTTCTAGCTTGTTTTTGTTGTTTTTCGTCCAATTTCGAAAATCCCCACAAAAATAGCCCTACAATTTTTTTGTGATTTGTGTGTTTTGATGAGATTTTGTTGATTGTGATCCGTGGTTGAGCTATGTAACAAGTTGTTTCACCTTTCCCCCACCTCACCCACCCTCAAATCCGCCCAAAAATCCAAGAAAAATTCCTTTTCCACTGAATTTCACCATTTTCCTGAGCTCATCCCGACCAGATTGACCAACCCGGATCATCCGGATTTCCACCCGGATCATCCGGCCACCGCCTGGATCATCCGGCCTCCGCTGAGAAACTACATTCTGCAGTTTTTCTCGACACCGTTTCCGCCACCGCAACTACCCTCGTTACCCCTTCCGCTACACCCTCGACATATAACCCACCACCACCACCATTGCCTAACCAAAACCCTACGGTCTTACCTCTTTGTGTTTTGGATCATTTGAGTTGTGGTTTTCTCCATTTCCGTTTGTGTTTCGGCTATCTCGGAGCGGAACGACATCGACAAGATCACCTCTCAACCTCGACAAGGACGGTAACATCGACGACACTTTGTTTACTACCTAGCACTTGCATTGATAAACCCTCATCAACCATTTTGCGTAGCTTTCCTACCGAGACTAGCCATTTGAGTATTGTCGGGCCACGACACTTGTGCACATTAGTGATAATCATAGATATTGCATACTACATCATCATATTTACGTGTGACACAAGATTGTTCCACATACACAATAGCTATCTTGATCCGAGAAGCATGCATAAGTGGCCAAAGAAAGTGCTCACCAGCTTTTAAGCAAAAGAGCCATCCAAAGCTTATAAGAAAAAGCACAATAGCATCAAACGCCTTGAATCCAACGAGATCATATGAGATAGCAATACATCATCTTGTGCTAAAGCATCGGCACATCATACACTCATAGCATACTTGTGATAGAAAGTCGTTACATTGCTCTTATAGGTCGTGCACAAGTGCATATCCGCCTATTAAGCAATCGGTTAGCGTCTCTCTAGCGTTGTGAAACACGAGCATTTTCCGTGGATTCCACATTTTCGCTCACTTTTGGTTGCACAACCACATTTATCTATCCGTGCGTGTGTTCCATGTGCTACTTATTGCTTGTGATCTACTTGTTGCATGAGCCAATTGTGAATCATTTTAAACATTATTGAATCTTACTCACTTTTTGCATTGAACTTTGCCACCATCCTAACCAAGCTCCTCTAAAAGCTTTACTTGTGTAGGTGTGAGAATCGACAAGACTTGGTACCAATAGTGTTATTTCCGGGTTATATTATTGAGTGATCATTGATCCATTGTCAACTTCGGTCAAGGTACATTTGGTATTGTCTTCTCCTTTCTCCCACTCACATACTTGCTTGTGACGATGGATAGGCCAAGTACATCTACGAACCCGCTCTTCGATGATCCCCAAGAATCGAACAACTACGTCACCAAACTACATCTCTTTGGTGTCCAACGAGCTCTACATCAAGAAAGTGAAGCTATGCGAGAGCACATTGAGCAAGTCCCCGCCGACGCGCGACAATTTGAAGCAAGAACAAGAGAGAAATTCTACATCATCAACACCAACATGGCTACTCAATTCGATGCGCTACGGACTTTGATAGTCAACCGACGCTCTATTTCCACATCTTCTAAAAGACGAAGCCGCTCAAGTCGCCACACCGACTCCACAGACGGCTCAAGTACCCCTACATCGAACACTCTTCGTCAAGCCGCACGTCAAGCTCGACAAGATTTTCCTGAATCCACTTTATGACAAGAGCTCCCAAGACCTACTTGACAAGCAAGAAAGTCGACATCGTCAAAACCAAGCTACACTTGAGCAAGCACAAGAATGGCAAAGACTACGTCAACAACAACAAGAGCGAGCACGTCAACACCAAGAAGAACAAGATACCGCGGCTCATCATCAAGCACAACAACGCCGAGAAGCTCAAGCTCTTGAGGCGCAACGAGCATTACGTGATTCACATCGCAATGTGGCAACTCGCAATCGACACACTCGTCAAGAAGAGGATTTCCTTCGCGATGAGATGCACAAGAGGTGCCACCAAGCACGAATGCAAGAAGAAGTTCCTCCTCAAGCGAGACAAGAGCAACAACCTCAACAAGAACCACACGCTCGGCAAGTACACCATGACAATGAACATCTACTCCGCCAAGAGCAACATGAGATTGAAAACCGTCCAAATCAAGAACGCCCTCCCAATAGGCAAACAAACAATGAAGAGCATCGCTATGGCAAGCTTAAGTTCACCATGCCAAAGTTTTCCGGAAGCATTGATCCCGAAGACTACCTCTCACGCGCATTGAAGGTAGACAAGATCTTCTGCCTACACAACTTTGATGAAGAAAATAAAATTGCAATGGCCTCCCTTGAGTTCCAAGACTATGTGCTCATTTGGTGGGAGCCAATCATTGCGAGAAGAGGCAAAAGGCGAACCTCCCATCACTGCTTGGGCTCAAATGATGGAAGTCATGAGAGCACGCTTCGTGCCAACCCACTACAATCATGACTTGTTCAAGAAGCTACAACTCCTCAAGCAAGGTACCAAGTCCATTGAAGAGTACTACAAGGAGATGAAGATTGCCATGATACGAGCAAACATCACGGAGGATGAAGAACAAACGATGGCGAGATTCTTGAATGGACTCAACTATCCTATCAAGAAGATTGCGGACTTTCAACCAGACACCAATCTCCTAGAGCTAGTACATCAAGCCTCCAAAGCGGAGCGACAAGTTCAAGAGGACTACAAGTACTCCAAGTTCACCTCCAAGAACTTCGTCTCCTACAACCAAGCTTCAACGACTTCGGCTACTCCTACCTCTACCAAGCCATCTACAAACTTCGGTGACAAGTCAAGCTACAAGAATGCGACTACATCAAGTCGGCCACCTTCTACAAGAAACTTCAAGACAAGAACTTCATCATCTACAACTCCAACCGAGGACAACTCAAAGACGAGTTCCATCAAGTGTTTCAAATGCCAAGGGCGAGGCCACAAGTCATTTGAGTACAAGACCGTTCGTACCATGATCATCAATGATGACAGACCTTATGACTCAATGAGCGATGATGAAATGGAAGCCCTTGAACATGTCACTATGCATCGCCAAGTGAATGAAGATGCAGATCATCAAGTGCTTTGCGACAATGACTCGAGTTCCAATCTCGTTGTCTCCAAGGTCTTGACACTCCAACATCAACAAGATGACGATCAAAGATGCCACATCTTTCATACCAAGGCCGGCATCAATGGACATTACGTCAAGGTAATCATCGATGGAGGAAGTTGTCATAACTTGGCAAGCGAAGAGCTATGAAACAAACTACAATTGGCGAAGTCGAAGCACCCTCACCCCTACAAGGTCCAATGGCTTAGCGACACCGGAACTCTTCGAGTCGAGCATACCGCGCAAGTTTCCTTCAAGATAGGCGCCTACGAGGACGCACTTGAGTGTTATGTGGTCCCTATGTCCGTGTGCCACCTTCTTCTTGGACGACCATGGCAATACGATCGTGGAGTCACACACAATGGAAGGACCAACCACTATAGTTTCAAGATGAAGGGCAAAGAGTTTGTGCTACGCCCAATGTCACCAAGTCAAGTAGCCACCGACAAACACATACCTAGCAACCATCGTGGAGAGAGTGGTGAGAGAGTGAGCCACCAAAAGGAGAGTGAGAGCCACAAGCCAAACATGAGCGACTCCAGGATGAGTGACAAGAAACAACTAGTGCTATTCGCCACCAAAAGTGAGATGAGAGAAGTGTGTGAGAACCCCTCGAGTGTCTTTCACCTTGTGCTTTTATGCAAAGGGGAAGCCAAACCTACTAACACTTCACCACCTCCACCTTTAGTGTTGTCTCAATTGTTACAGGAATTCTCGGATGTCTTTCCCGATGAGCTACCTCCGGGTCTACCTCCACTTCGCATAATCGAACACCGCATCGACCTCATACCCGGCGCAACACTTCCGAACAAGGCTCCTTACCGCGTCAACCCTGCGGAAACCAAGGAGATACAACGACAAGTACAACAACTCATCGACAAAGGTCATGTACGTGAAAGCTTGAGCCCTTGTGCCGTTCCGGTTATTCTCGTGCCTAAGAAAGATGGAAGTTTTCGCATGTGCTCCTATTTTCGCCCGATAAATGCTATCATCGTTAGATACCGTCACCCTATCCCACGCTTAGACGTCATGCTTGATGAATTATGTGGTGCCACCATCTTTTCGAAAATTGATATTAAAAGTGGCTACTACCAAATTCGCATTCAAGAGGGTGATGAGTGGAAAACGGCTTTCAAAACCAAGTTTGGGTTATATGAGTGGCTTGTCATGCCAATGGGTTTATCGGAAGCGCCGGGTTCATTTATGCGTCTCATGCATTTTGTTCTACGACCCTACATAGGCGTCTTTGTAGTGGTTTATTTTGATGACATCCTCGTTTTTAGCAAGTCGCTTGAGGACCATGTGACACACATCCGTATGGTTTTACAAACCCTTCGGAAAGAGCGCTTATATGCTAACATGGAAAAATGCACTTTTGGCGTTGACAAGGTCGTCTTCCTAGGATTTGTCGTTTCTTCACAAGGTGTTCACGTTGATGAAACTAAAATTGAAGCAATTAAAACTTGGCCTCAACCAACGAACTTTCAACAAGTGCGTAGCTTTCTTGGTTTAGCCGGTTTCTATTAACGTTTTGTGAAGGATTTTAGCACAATTGCTATGCCTCTTCACGCCTTCAGCAAGAAGAACGCACCCTTTGTTTGGGGTCCTTCGCAATACACCGCATTCATTAAGCTCAAAGACTTGCTCACCCACGCACCCCTTCTTTCCCTACCAAACTTTGATAAACCTTTTGAGATTCATTGTGACGCTAGTGGTACCGGCATAGGTGGCGTGCTCATGCAAGAAAAACGCCCAATTGCGTACTTTAGCGAGAAGCTATCCTGAGAACAACTTAACTACCCCATCTATGATAAAGAGCTATATGCCTTGGTGAGAGTTTTGTGTGTTTGGGAACATTACCTTAGACCTCATGAATTCATTCTTCATATGGACCATGAGACGCTCAAGTATCTCAAGGGTCAAACTAAGTTGAACAAGCGTCATGCTAAGTGTAGTGTGTTCATCGAGTCTTTTCCCTACGTCATCAAGTACATCAAAGGCAAAGAAAATGTTGTGGCGGATGCGCTTTCCCGCAAATGCATGCTTGTCACAAAACTTGAGTTAAATGTTATTGGCTTTGAGTACATAAAAGATTTATATGAGCATGATCCTTTCTTTGCAAATCCTTATGCTAAGTGTTTGACTCACACTTCTTGGGAACATTACTACATCAAGGATGGATATCTTATGAGAGCTAACAAACTTTGCATTCCCGAGTCTTCGCTTCGTTTGCTCCTTTTGTAGGAATCTCATGGAGGAGGACTCATGGGACACTTTGGTCGCGACAAGACATTTGCTACGCTCTCCAAGAACTACTTTTGGCCCAAGATGCTCCGTGACGTCTCACGCCTCACCAACCGATGCTCTACATGTCGCAAAGCTAAGTCAAAAGCTCAATCTCATGGTCTTTACATGCCACTTCCTATTGCATACCATCCATGGGAAGACATAAGCATGGACTTTATACTTGGATTGCCTAGGACTCAAAATGGAAAAGATTCCGTGTTTGTTGTCGTGGATAGATTCTCTAAAATGGCTCATTTCATTCCTTGTAACAAGATCGACGACGCTTCACATGTGGCGAATTTCTTTTGTAGGGAAATCATCCGTCTACATGGAGTGCCCAAGACGATCGTGTCGGACCGGGACGTCAAGTTTTTGAGCTACTTTTGGAAGACTTTATGCGCCAAACTTGGCATCAAGCTCCTCTTCTCTTCGGCATATCATCCACAAACCGACGGCCAAACGGAGGTGATGAACCGCAACCTTTCGACGCTTCTTCGCGTGTTGATCAAGAAGAACATCAAGGAATGGGAGCAATGCTTGCCCATCGCCGAGTATGCCTACAACCGCGCAAGACATTCGACTACCGGCAAGTCCCCTTTCGAGGTCGTCTACGACTTCAACCCGTTGTCCCAATTGGACATCCTACCTCTACCTCTACAAGAACGCATCAACTTGGACGCAAGTGCTCGAGCAAGCTATCTCAAGAAGGTGCATGAAGATACAAGGGCAATGATCGAGCGGCAAGTACATCGACTAGCGTCCAAGCTCAACGCCAACAAGAAACCTATGGTGTTCTAACCGGGAGATCTCGTATGGCTACATCTTCGTAAGGACAGTTTCCCCAACGAGCGCAAGTCCAAACTACTACCTCGGACCGACGGACCCTTCAAGGTGCTAGCACGCTACAACAACAATGCCTACAAGATCGACATTCCACGCGACAAGTACAACGTGAGCGATGTCTTCAACGTCAAGGATCTCTCCACTTTCCATGGTGATGAAGATTTCGATCCGAGTTCGGATCTTTCCCAAGGGAGGGGAGATGATGCGGAGCATCCCAAGGTCATCCCCATGGACCTACCATCGTCTCACCAAGTGCCAAGTTGAACCATGACACGCGCTCGAGCACGAGCTCCCAACGATCAGTAGTGGTTCCTACTAGGGGCGATCAGGACTTGTGGTTGTGGTATCTTTTCTCGTTTGATTTCAGCCGTAGCCAGACTCTGTGTTATTTGGATGAATGTATGAATGTTGAATTAATTGCGTGACGTGGCGAGTGTAAGCCAACTGTTTATCTCCTTTATCCATGTTCATTACATGAGTTGTGCAAAGATACCATGCTTGCGATCATTCCAGTATGCGATTATCTCTCTACCTCGTGCCTCGACACTTAGGAGCTATAGTCGCATCCTGGGCATTACAAGTTGGTATTCAGAGCCTTCTCCGACCTAGGAGCCCCCTGATTGATCGAACCGCTACTGATGTTGAGTCTAGACACACACACAAAATGTTTTGAGTCCTATATATATATCGGAGAGTAGGATTTCTTTTTTACTTCTTACCCCTTCGTTGCTCTGGTGAGGACTCCCGACGTTGTTTTTACATCACTCTTCTCAATTTGCACCATTTTTTTAGGATCACACATGTATTGTTGGGATTGTTTCGATATCTTTGTGACGAGAACATTGTTCTTGGTGCCTCCTGTCATTTAGGGGTTGTGGCAGTGTCCCGGGGAGTTGTGCTCCGAGGTGATGTCGTCACAATTGTATCGTTGCGGTTCTGGAATACTAGAGGTGGCCGACATCGAAAACGCTTCTATGCGTGTCTGGTGGTGAGATAATCCCGACGTCACCCAGTACTGGTGGGATAGTTCGGGAGTATTGCCACAACTAGTATAGTGGATGTTTTCTAAGGTCTAAGGTAAATGGTTTCCGAAGGTTCCTGGTTATGTGTTGACGGATGGATACAGCTGGATGTAGGATTTATTAGTTGTGTGATATGCGGTGCTTCCCCTGTATCCCCAACACCAGATTGCATAACCGGAAAGCTTCGGAAATTAATAGGTGGGAATTCAAGTAGCTCTTAGGAAATCTTCCAACGGATGCATGATATGAGGTTGGGGTCTATCATGTGTTTGTTCCATCTGTTACGTTGTTGGTTTATTCTATCATTCTCTCAAGTGGCTTCTCGACAAGTTGATGTACCATTAACCTATGTAATTCATTCGTTCAATTTTGTTCGGATGTTCATTGTGAAGACTATATGTTGCATATATCTATCCTTTGATTCAACATATCTATTATTGCTTCAATGGCTAACTGTTGTCATCATCTTCAGGATGGCACCTAAAAAAGTTCCCAACCAGAACCCAGAGGGTGAAGAAGAGCATCCACCTTCCCCTCCTCCTCCAGCTGAGGCATGGAGAGCAATTATGGAAGCAACCAATGCAAACACTCAGATGCTCATGCAAATGATGTAGAGTTTCCAAGCAAATCAAGGGAATCAAGGCAATCAAGGGAACCAAGTCCAAGGAAATCTTTTCAATCAACCTCACTTTGCTACTCTGAACGAATTCCTTGCCGATCAAACCAAGTCTTTCAGTTACTGTGTTGATCCGCTCGATGCTGAAGATTGGCTCACTGACATCAACAAGCATTTCGAGTGCAGTAATGTCAGACCTGAGGATTATGTCAAGTTTGCCGCTTTCCAACTCAAAGACCAAGCTACAGATTGGTGGCAACAATACAAAGACTCTAGAGCGGGTCGTGAGAGCTCTTGGACTGACTTTTGTCGCGATTTCCGTGTGCACCACATCCCTACCAGTGCCATTGAGGGCATGCGTGAGCAGTTCTGCAATTTGAAGCAAGGCACCATGTCTGTCTACCAGTATAATGTCAAGTTCCAGAATCTTGCCCGTTATGCGAAGCAAGACATTTCCGATGCCAAGAGCAAGATCTACCAATTCCGAGGTGGTCTGAAAGATGGACTCCAGCTTGCTCTCACTCTCTTCGAGCCAGCTGAATTTGATCAATTCTACAATATGGCACTCAAGCAAGAGGCAGCTCAGCTCAAATATGAAGCTTCCAAAAAGAGGATAAGAGATGCTGTTCACTCCTCCTCTTCCTCTCAAGTGGTCGCCAAGCAGCAGAAGTTCTGGCTCCCGCCTCCTCCAGTGTTCCGTCCTCCGAGTCAGAACAAGCACTCATGTGGTCGTAGATTTACCCAACCTCCCAATCGAAGCAACTAGTCCAAGTCTCAGTACCAAGCTCCAAGACCAAGCGTTCCTCCTCCCCATCCAGCTTCAGAGGTCACTTGCTACATATGTGGTTTGAAGGGTCACTATTCCAACAAGTGTTCCAACCAGAGGCGCCTTCCGCCTCCTCCACCTGTCAGGCCTACAAACAACGCTATTGTCAAGCACAATGCCAAGTATGCAAGAGTGAACCTGATGAACGTAGCTCAAGCAGAGGATTCCACTGATGTGATTATCGGTAATCTTTTGGTCAACTCAATTCCTGCAAAAGTTTTGTTCGACTCTGGTGCATCACTTTCATTTATTTCAAGACCCTTTTCTGCAAAGCATGGCTTCATTACTAAAGATTTGCTCAAGCCATTGTCGATTGTTTTTTCGGGGAAGATAATGAACACTAGTATGGTTGTTCCGGATATCTCCATCAAGGTGGGCAATTATAAATTTCTGGCTTCCCCAGTTGTTCTTGGCAACTCGGACATTGATCTTATTCTTGGGATGGATTGGCTCTCTAATCATGATGCTCTTATTGATTGTGCAAACAAAGAGGTGAATCTAACTCATCCTTCTGAAGACGTGATTATCTTCGCGGCTCGAGATAACACAATCAGGCTATTCTCTCTCAATGACAAGGGCTAGATTAATGCCATATCCCAGATTCTGGTGGTTTGCGAATATGAGGATGTATTTCCTGAAGAACTTCCAGGGATGCCTCCCAACCGTCCAGTTGAATTCGTCATTGAACTTGAACCTGGTACGAAGCCAGCCTGTCGGCGTCCGTACAAGCTTTCTCCTAAAGAGTTGAAGAAGTTGAAGAAGCAACTCGACGAGCAAGAACGCTTGGGTCTGATCAGACCAAGTTCTTCTCCTTGGGGCCGTGGTGTTCTTTTTGTAAAGAAGAAGGATGGCACAGAGCAGCTTTGCATTGATTATCGGCCATTGAACAAGACGACAATTAAGAATAAGTACCCTCTCCCCAATATCAATGAACTGTTCGAGCAGCTCAAAGGAGCCAAGGTTTTCTTGAAGCTTGATCTCCGGATGGGCTACCATCAAATTCGTATTTGTGAAGAGGATATACCCAAGACCGCATTCAGGACAAGTTATGGCTCCTACGAGTACACACTCATGTCCTTCGGGCTTGCAAATGCACCTCCTACCTTCTCTCGGATGATGCATTTCGTATTCAAACCATACACCAATGAGTTTGCCCTCGTCTATCTTGATGATATTTTGGTATTCGCCAAGACTAAGGAACACCACGCCAAGCACCTCCGTTTGGTTCTCGACAGACTCAGAGAGCACCGCTTTTATGCGAAATTCCCCAAGTGTGAATTTTGGCTCGATGAAGTCCTCTATCTTGGTCATATTATCTCTGCCAAGGGCATTTCTGTTAACCTAGAGAAGGTTGAAGCTATTGTTAAGTGGGAACCTCCTCAGAACATCAAGCAACTCCAAAGCTTCCTTGGGCTTGCAAGCTATTGCAGAAGATTCGTCGAAAACTTCTCCAAGATTGCCAAGCCTTTGTACAACCTGTTGCAAAAGAATGTCAAGTACTCGTGGACTCCTGAGTGTGATGTGGCATTCAATATACTCAAAGAGAAGCTCGTTTCTGATTTGGTACTTACTCCTCCTAATGAGTTGTAATGCCCACGATGGGACTATACCTCCTACGTGTCGAGGCACGACTTAAAGGTATAAGCCCATTCTGGAATGATCTCAAGATTGGTATCTTTGCACGACTCATGTAAAAATAGGGATGAAATGGCAAAAGGATAGTTGGCTTACACTCGCCACGTCACACAATACATTACATAAGAAAATCATCATCCAAATAACATCACAACCCGACAACGGGTGAAGTTCCTAATGAAAGATACCAAAATACATAACCACAAGGTCCGAATCGCCCCTAGTAGAAACCACTACTGATCATCGGGATAGTGCACATAGTATCGACTACGTTCTTCATCGTACTCCCAGTACAGCTCCGTGCCGTCACCTGAGTAGTTCACCATAGTACCTGCATCTGGTGTGGTGTAGAATCTGAGGACTCAGCAATCCCGTTCCCGGGTAGCAAAACTATCTAAACCTTGGGTGTGGAACAAGGCTGAAGAAAGATAAAAGGTTGCAGCTACACTAGCACTAGCTTACGTGTTTAGAGCAAGAAGAGAAGTGCCACGAGCGTTAAAGTGATCATGAAGTGATCCTATCTAAACACGTCAATCATAACCCCACCGTGTTCACTTCCCAAACCCCTTTCGGGAAATGACCGTCACAGTTACTCACGCTGGTAGTGTGTTCTGAACATGGTGTCAAGTTGTCTACAACCGGATATTAACAAATTCCCATCTGCCACATAACCGAGGGCATGGCTTTCGAAAGTTCAACACCCTGCATGGGTGTCCCAACTTAGCCTATTACAAGCTCACGATCCGCGGAGTCGCAACTCCAAGGTGGGAAGGCCCGAGTATTCTCGGAATCCCGTGCTCAAGATATTCCGACATAGGTAAAACTAATCCAGCAAGACCTCCCGGCGTGCCGACACCCTGACAGTAGCCGCGCGTATCTAGTCTCAGGCCACGACCGGATGAGCACAGCGTACAGTGACAAAAACCCAAGTTGCCAAGGGGGTACCGCACACGACTCTAGTTTGGACCAACACTCAAATCGAGCACTGGCCCAGGGGGGTTGATTAATTAATCCTCGGGTTAATTACTCCCTCGGCAAGTATTAGTTGTTAGGCGAATGGAGTACCAATGTCGGGCCTCGCTGGAAGAGTTTTAGCGCTAAGCGGGTTATCGAGGGGGTCCCATAACCCCAACCATGCGAGGAACGCAAAATCAAGGAACATAACACCGGTTTATACGGTTCCTAGGGCGGCATGAGTGGAACAAATCACCAAGCAAGAGGCTTAGCCTTCCACCCATTACCAATATATATATGATTTAGTTTTAAGGGTTTATATATTGTGATATCCCTACAAGCTTCAACATGAAGCAAGAATCTTCAAAATCTTCTCCTGCAACTAGCAATGCTATAAGAGGGGCTGAGCGAAGCCTACGTAGCCAAACAAAGGTTTTGCTAGGCTGGGTGGTTAGATAGATTCATGGTTACAATAGGAGGCTGACAAACAAACATGGGCATCGAGGCAATAAGCTAAAGTGCGAGACTTCTAGCAATAGGCAAAGATAGTAATGATATCTGGGTCAGGTCAACTTGCCCATCGAGTCGTGGATGGGATCGTAAGACGGCTCCTCGTACTCAACCTCGGTAGTAACCTCGTTCTCGTTCTCGGTCTCGGCTTCCGGCTCTACTCAACACAAGAACACACGAGGCACGAAATCAAACAAGGTGCAATGCACAATCTACATGATGCACGTATGATGCACTTAGGATGCACTGCAGATGCACTTATGATGCATTATATGTCAACGTAGGAAGCACAACAGAACAACACAAGAACAAGACAATAAGCTCAAGCGAGTAGGATGCAAGACAAGTCTATATAGGATGCAAAGCAATGCAAGGTAGGAAGCACAGAGAAACAACATAAGAACAACAAGTTTAAATGAGGCCGGAAACTACTTAAGACAAATCCGGTAAGTCCTCATATGCATAGTTTGAAATTAGTCCAGATCTGAACAAACCTTAAGTTAAAGTTGTTAAACAACAAGTTAACATGAACCATGATGATCTACATGAAAATCTAGTCAAGTTTCATATAAAGTTTGTTTAAATCGGAGCTACGGTCTAGAAGATATGAGCAAAACAAGTTAAACATGGCAACTGTGCAAGATGCACCCAAACATCAAGCAAACATACTCCAAACATGTTAACAAGAAGATATTATGAATCTACATGCAAAATCACACAAGTTTCTTGTACGGCACGCTCAAAAAGGAGCAACGGTTCAACACATACACTCGAAACAAGAAACAATGCAAAGCTGAAACTAACAACCACATAGCAACTTTGGAGCAAGAAAAATATACTCTACAACACCCAAACATGGTGACAAGAAGCATGGACATGAAGTAGACATATCCTACAGCAAACAACTCCATTGGAGTATCTCCATAGGAGGCATGGATCAATAGCAACAAGCTACAACATTTTGATCATGACAATAAAAACCTGACAGTAATATTTATAGCAACTTAGGAGCAAGAATTAAATATGCTACAACAACCCAAATGAGCAAGTGAGGGCATGGATGGATAGACAACAACATATACAATAATGAATGATCAATGTCCACCCCAAAACTAACATGGATTTGCCTAGGGCATCAAGCAAACATAGCATCAGGATATTACAGATTCCAGACTTAGTGAAATTTCATTAAGTGTTAAAACCGTAACATTAGCATGGCATGTTTGCGAGCATGTTTAAGTCATCTTAAAGCATAACATGGCAAATGGTTTGCACCACAGGAAAGAACACATGTTGGGGAATCTAAAACATATGGGCATGTGACATGGGGACAAACACAACAATAGCAACGAGCTCCTCAACTAGGCATCTCGTAACAAGTTGCAAAACCAAAGAGCCACATGCACTTTTGCAACAGGGATAAACATGGCAATATGAACTCTAACATGCATGCTATAGAAACCAACATGTAGAGCATCTCATGATGAACATTTTGACATCTCATTTGCCTCATTTGGATAAACATGCACCAAGTTATCACATCTCAAACATGGCATGAAAATAACTAGTAGCAGCAGTTTATATCAAGTAGCACTCTTGTCATGATGATTAAGACATCTAGAAGGACTCAAACAAGCATGACACAATGGAACAAAACGTAGTACACATCACCATGATCATTTTGACATATCATATGCACAAATCGGACATACACACAAAAGTTATCGCCATCATAATAAGCCATCAGACAACAAAATACAAAAAGGACTTAGCAAGAAAAATAGGGGGGATCACCTCGCGGATCGGGTCCGAACGGCGAATCGGGTCACGGGTCGCGGAGCGGGCGAAGCGGGTCGGGACCCGCTAGGGTTCGGGCGAAGCGGCGGCTCGGGCTGGATCGGGATTGGCCTCCCGATGAGGACGGCGGCGGTGCTCTCGCTGTGGCGACGGAGGTGGCCGGCGGAGCTCGTCGGGGCACCGACGACGAGGGTCCGGCGGGGCGGATGTGTCGTAGTGCTCAGGCCGGCGGAGGTCGGCGCCCGGGAGGAGGAGGCAGTGGGGAGGCGTGTCGGCCGGTGGAGATGACTTGGCCCGGCGGCGGCGGCGGTGAGATCCAGGCCGGAGGGCACGGAGGAGGACGGCGCGGGGGCGCGGCCCGGTTCGACGGCGGTGGCGGGCCCGCGTCGGGCCTCGCGGGCCGGCGCGGTGGGACGGCGGCGGAGGGCCACGTGGCAAGCGCGGATTGGTCCGGCCGTCGGCTGGACGCGTCCGGCGGCGGTCGGACGTGTCCGGCGCGGCGGGGAGGAGTAGAATTAGGGTTTTTGGACGAAAAATGGCATGGGGGGACATTTTTATAGGCACAAGGAGCTAGGAGAGTCCAAATGGGGAGCGGTTTTCGGCCACGCGATCACAAATCGACGACCGAGATGATGGAAGGGTTGTGTTGGGTTAGTGGGCTGTTGTGGAGGGGGTCTTGGGCCTCAAAGAGGAGGTTCTTTTAGCCCACTAGGTTAACCGTTGGAGTACTAAACGAACTCCAAACGCGACGAAACTTGACAGGCGGCCTACACGTACCAAAACAACATCGCACGACAAGTCTCACGTCATTCCGGAAACATTACACGGCCACACATGAAAGAAGGACTCGGGGATGCCACGGGCACGTGTGAGAGCGTCGAAACTCGAAACGGACAACGGGAAGAAACGAGTGGGACCAGATGCAAGTGACAACACAAATGCAATGCAATGCACATGACAACATGACATGGATGAAATGCACACACGCACATGACAAAATGAAGAACCCGAAAAGAAAGAAGAACCCAGAACGGAAATGATGAAGCCAAAGTTTATATATTGCTATATTGGGAAAGTGTTACATCTGGGGCATTACATGAGTCCAAGCCTTATGAAGTGTTTTGTGATGCTTCATTGCAAGGTCTCGGTGGTGTTCTCATGCAAGACAAGAAGATCGTTGCATACACTTCGCGTCAGCTGAAACCAAATGAGAAGAATTACCCCACACACGATCTTGAGCTGGCAGCAGTTGTCCATGCATTGATCACGTGGAGACACCTCTTGTTGGGCAGACATGTTGACATCTTCACCGATCACAAGAGCTTGAAGTACATCTTCACCCAACCAAACCTCAACCTCCGTCAGACTCGTTGGGTTGAGATGATTCAAGAATACAACCCGAGCATTGAGTATACTCCCGGTAAGGCCAATGTCATTGTAGATGCCTTGAGCAGAAAGGCTTATTGCAACAGTCTCATCCTCAAACCGCTCCAACCCGAACTTAGGTGAGTCATTCAGGAAGCTCAACCTCCAAGTCGTTCCGCAAGGATTTCTTGCCAACCTTCAAGTAACTCCAACTTTGGAGGACCAAATCCATGAGGCCCAACTCAGTGATGCTATGGTGCAGAAGGTGAAACATGGTATTGCCAAGGATTCTCCCAAGTACAAGTGCTATCGCATTGATGACAGAGACACTTTGTTCTTTGAGGACATAATTGTGGTTCCCAAAGGTGATCTCAGGAAGCTCATAATGAATGAAGCACATGATTCACTCCTCTCGATACATCCAGGAAGCTCCAAGATGTACCATGACCTCAAGCAATCCTATTGGTGGACTCGAATGAAGAGAGAGAGAGAGATTGCTCAATCCGTGAACGAGTGTGATGCCTGCCGAAGAGTGAAAGCAGAGCATCAACGTCCAGCCGAACTCCTTCAACCTCTACCTATTCCCGAGTGGAAATTCGATCACATTGAGATGGATTTTGTCACCGGCTTTCCCAAGTCCAAGCGAGGAAATGACGCTATCTTTGTGGTGATTTATAAGCTCACAAAAGTGGCTCATTTTCTTCCAGTCAAGGAATCCATCAACGCAGCACAACTGGCAGAGTTGTATACCTCTAGAATTGTCTCTTTGCATGGTATCCCTCAAGTAATCTCCTCAGATCATGGAAGCTTGTACACTTCCAAATTCTGGGATTCCTTCTAGTCATGTATGGGTACCAAGATTCGCTTCAGCACAACTTTTCACCCTCAGACTAGTGGCCAAGTCGAAAGAGTGAACCAAATTCTTGAAGATATGCTCAGGGCATGTGTAATCTCCTTCGGTATGAAATGGGAAGGCTGCCTTCCATTTGCCGAATTCTCCTACAACAACAGCTTGCAAGCAAGTGCAGGCAAAGCACCGTTTCAAATTCTCTATGGCAAAAAGTGTCGTACCCCTCTCAACTGGTCCGAGACGGGTGAACATCAACTCCTTGGCAATGATTTGATCTCAGAGGCCGAAGAGATGTGCAAAGTCATACGTGAGAATCTCAAAGCCGCGCACTGATGCCAGAAGAGCTACTATGACGGCAAACACCGAGATTTGGCTTTCGACATTGGAGATCATGTCTATCTCCGTGTTTCTCCCATGAAGGGTACTCAGAGGTTCGGTATCAAGGGCAAGCTTGCTCCAATATAGGTGGGCCCTTTCAAGATAATTGGCAAGAGAGGAGATCTAGCCTACCAACTCGAGCTTCCCTCCAACTTTGCAAATGTGCATGATGTGTTTCACGTGTCAGAACTTCGCAAGTGCTTCAAGACGCCTGAACACACCATTCCTTTCGAAGAGATTGATCTTCAGCAAGACCCGTCTTGTCGTGAGCACCCCATTGCTATCCTTGAAGAAACTAAGCGCAAGACCCGCAACAAGTCAATTAAATTCCTAAAAGTCAAGTGGTCACACCATACCGACCGAGAAGCTACATGGGAACGAGAAGATCATCTCCATTCCGAGTATCCCGCTTTCTTTTAGTCCTAGATCTCGGGATGAGATCTTTTCGTAGTGGACGAGAGTTTGTAACACCCCAGATGTAAAACTTCCTTATATGGCAATTATTTCAATTTGGTCCTTATTCTTTCCTTGGGGTTTTTTTCTTTTTCATTAATGCATTGCCATCTTTAATGCATTGTCATACCATCATATTGCATCATGGTCACATCATATTGCACTCATACCTTGTCATCTTGCATTTTCGTTCTCAACATGTTGTGGTTTGAACCATGGCTATGATCAAGGCACAAACACTCCGAAGCATCACCACCTCTCCTTCCCTCTCTTCTTACCTATTCTTCCCCTTCTTGGTTATTGTGGCAAGCTAATCTCCTAGACTTTTAAAATGTTCATCTTCTCCCCGTAAATCTTGCAGCATGTCTTAAACCACTATGCCAAATGTCACTCTAGTTGAAGCTGATTTGGTCAGGTTCAAAAATATCTCAAGTTTGAAGCCAATTCAAACTTGCTATATTTTTCTACCTCTAAAAATGTCCAACTCACTTTTATAAAATAGAGCTTAAATCCAGGAGCTCTGGGATATTTTTATTTCTCCCTAACTCCTCTCCTAGCTGCATGAGCATTTCCTTTTGTTTTTCCGTCTGAAGAAAAAGAAAGGAATAGAAGGAGATAGAAAGGAGCCGTAGCAGCCCCAGCAGCAGTCACCTTGGCCCAGCAGCGCCTGGCCTTTTCTCCTCTCCCTGGTATTTTTTTACTCTAGCACCTCGTCGAGCCCACCTGTCATTCCCTCACCCCTCACTTTTCTTCCACCTCCAGTCACTTTTCCTCTCTCTCGGTAAAATAGAGCAGCACGCCGCACATGGCCACCGTGGATGCCCGAGCTCCATGTCCGCCCTTCCCCTCCTATTTAACCCTCTCACGGATCCCCTAGGGTTCCTCCTCCTCCCTCTTTGTCCTCTGCGCCGCCGCATGAGAGAATCTCACACGCACCGCTGCCTGGCGACCCGATCACCTTGACTGAGATGTGCGAGAGCTCGTCTCCGCCGTAGGACCTCCCGCCGTCCACCTGCTTCCTCGACGGTGCTGCGGGACGTCAAGACGCCGCTCCGGCATTGTCTTCTTCCCCTTCTTCACGGACGCCAAGCCGGAGGCCCTCTTCTCGTCGCCGTCCTCTTCTTCTTCTTCTTCTTCGTCGGGTCAACTCCGTCGCCGGATAAATTCGTTGCCTCCTCGCATCCCCGAGCTCGAACGACTCCTCCAAGGCCCTCACTGTGAGCCTCCGCCCCTCCCTACCTTTTTCTCTCGTCGTTCCCATCACCTAGCTGTCGTTCCCATCGCTCAGTGGCCGCGATCAAGCCATGGCCACCATGGCAGCGAGCGAAAGCTCGAGCTTTGGCCACAGCACACTTACGAGCACGCACGGCTGCACCCCGAGCCTCCTGCAGTACCCACACCCGCCGCAGCACGCGCACGAGTCCTCCGCGCCTCCCAACTCGGGCTGGCAACCATGGCGTGGCCAGGCTCGGCCTTGCGGGAGCACCTGTGCTCATGCGGCGCGTCATCACCACAACCTCAAGCCCTCCGCCGGTCGCACCGCCTTCCAAATCCGCGTGCCCGCCGCCATTTGCCCGCGCTCGCCTCGCCCCGATGTGCTCTCGCCGGCGCCATAGCTGTCGTCGTCGTCTTGGTTCGAGCAGAGGAGCTAGCACCGCTCCGGGTTTGTTCAAATCGAGTAGAGCCCCAAACCAATCAGCGTCCCTCGCAAAGCCTAGTGGTTCACCGCTCTCACCCACAACCCATAGACCCGGGTTCAATCCCCCGCCGGCGTAGTCAAACCCCCATTTTTATTTTTGCTTTGATCTGGTTCAGTTCAGGTAGAGCTTTAAGGTTATGTTCATTCGAGCCGCACATGCATCACAACTCCATAGCTAGCCCGACTGGTTGCTCAGCCACGCACATATCCAGGAGGTCCTGGGTTCGACTTACCATCGCCCTCGGTATTCATTTTTATTTCTAGTTTGATTCTTTTCACAGGCGCATAGATGTTTAACTTGCACCCTGCCTTCCTTCTGTTAGCACGCACCCTGCCTTCCTTCTGTCAGCAAACTCAGCCTAGCCTAGTGGTTCGCCGTTCTCTCTCTTAACCAGGAGACCTGGGTTCGATGTTGTGTTTTTCTGTTTTGATTTTATTCAGTTTTGTTTTCAAGTTTGAATTGCTCTTACCTTTGAAACTGCGCCTCCTTTTTAAATAAAGTTAAAATGAAACCTACTTAATTGTTTAGTGTAGTTTCATAAAAAAAATTCTGCCATGTTAAAATATTTTAAAATGAGGTTTGCCCATGTTTTGTTAAATAACATGTTGAAATTGGTTTATTTCATAACTAAATAACCGTAGCTCCAAATTTAATAAACTTGATATGTAAATGGGGTGAAAAAATGTGTAGAATACCATGGGGCTGTTACTTTGCATGTTTAACAACTCTAAAATATGGTTTTAGCAGATCAACACCAAATTTGATATATGCACATGGGATTTTTCCGGAATTGTTGTTTGTTCTTCCGGCCCATTTAAATTGCTTGCATGTTGTAGTTGGTCTTGTGATGCACTCCTTGCCATGCTAGGCAACATATTAAACTTGTTGGGTGCTTAGCTAGTTCAAAATAAATAACTACATGTGTGGCTATATTGTTCTTGCTTTCTTTTGCATGTTGTGTCCCCTTAAAAGAATTGTGTTTGTTGCATTTTGCCATGCCACATGTTGCACTCATCATGTTCCAATTGCGATGCATCATACTATGTTCATGCTCATATGCATCATGTGCTTGTGCATTGCATCATGATTGATTTTGTTCCGGTGTTTGTATTCTTGTGATGGTTAGAGCCCGGTGATGATTCCGAGTTCGAGGTTCCTGTCGAGACTGAGTTTGAGGAGCTGTCTTACGATCCCACCGAGAACTTAACAGGCAAGATGACCGTTCCCCGATATCACTTCTATCTTTGCTTTCCTAGTTGTCTCGCTCTATCAGATATGCCGCGATGCCTATTCTTGTCTTGTCAGCCTCCTATGTTGCCATGAAACACTCTAACCGCGTTCCTAGCAAACCGTTGATTGGCTAAGTACGCTTTTGCTCAGCCCCTCTTATAGCGTTGTTAGTTGCAGGTGAAGTTGGAAGATTGCTCCATGTTTGGACTTCTTTGGGATAACACAATAAATATCTCATTTAATTAATGCACATATATATTGGTAATGGGTGGAAGGCTTGGCCTTCTTCTTGGTGTTTTATTCCACTCATGCCGCCTTAGGACCCGATAAACCGGTGTTATGTTCCTTGATTTTTGCGTTCCTCACACGGTTGGGGTTATGGGATCCCCTTGTTTCTTTGCCTAAAGTAAAGCTTTACCGAGGAGATCCATCTTTGGTTTTACCATTTGATGCGGAGCATCCCAAGGTCACCCCCATGGACCCACCGTCGACTCGCCAAGCGCCCAAAGGACCAATGACACGATCCCGTGCAAGAGCTCTCGAAGCCGAGGTGAACTCGCTCCTTTATCAATTTCCTATCGAGTCACATGGGATATGTGATAGAGGCAAAGGTGTCCCGTCTTTCGATGAGATGGTGGCTATCGTTTTGGAGGAAGTCGACTTTGACGATCCGACTACGAACGTGCGAGGACGTCGCGCCTTAGCAATAGCTAAACCAACTCCGAGAGGTTGTTGACCACGCCGGAGCACGATCAACCTGACCACGAAGGTCTGTTTCCTGCAGGCAAACGAAGAACAAGCAAGAAACTAAGATTGCAATCTGGATATTGCGAATATAAGAGGAAAGCTTTATTGATCAAGGTGGGGTTCTGTGACGCCTTGGTCTGGTCGTTGAACACAAACGAAGTACGCGAAGTTGCAGCTATGGCGAACTTTTAATCTAAACAAAACCCAAAGTCTAAACGACGCCCTAAGGGCTGTATATATGAGGGAAAGAGGGGGGAATTTCGTGGCCCTTGGAGGAGGGGTCCGAAACCAACCCTAACTCTTGTTTCCCCACACATACGGACTCTAAAAACAGCCTATACTCAAGTATTTTGAAATTACATGGGCCTGGCCCAATAATAAGGTGACGCAGCACCTATAATAGCCTCTGGACGAAATTTATGAAGTGGCATCTTGTATATTTCGTCTAAGGCTTCTCGCACTCATTATGGTGGCTTCAAAGTCCTGAAATCATCAATTGAAACGCCATTCTTGTTCCCCTTGCGCATGCCATCATCTCCATGCTTGATCTTGCTCCAATGTTCATCCTTCTTGTCCAAGCTAGGCCCTTCATTTGTAAGCAATACAAATGTATCCAATTTAGGCAGCATCATATTCTCATGAACATTAGATTCATTACCAAGAAACGAAAGTACCTGGTAATTTAATTGGCGTGCGCGAGCTCTAGTAATTGGTCCTGTATATGTGTCAGTTGGAGCTGTGGGTGTAACCTTGTTAGTGATGTCCTCATCAACATGGCTTCTACCCTCATCGGAAACTCTATGTATACTCAGGTACGTGGATGAAGGCCACGGGCAGCTCTGCACAGTGGACAAGGCGGCGGGATCGACAAGTGCTTGGAACAAGAAGAAGGGCGGCTGAAGACGCTACAGGCACCGGACGTCCGACCCCTACCGGACGACTGATCACTCCCAGGCACCGGACGTCCGACGTTCACCGGACGACCGGCGACTCCAAGACGACCGAACAACCGAAAGACACCGGACGTCCGTGACACCGACTACATAACGTAATTAGCGGAAATCCAAGGATTACTGGACGTCCGGTCCCTCCCGAGCCACCGGACGTCCGGTGACCCAGCGGACGTCCGACCCGACGGCGTCACCCCATGTAATATATACTCGTTGACTTCCTTCGTCCGAGGTAGCTTTTGGGATAGCTCATCATAGACCTTAGTGGTTCCTCTCCTACGAGACCGCGGCCTCCTCGGAGAAGATCCACCAGATTCCAGACCTCCTTCATGGAGAAGAACATCAAGACCTCCTCACGGAGATCACTACCGCCACTTGTATTGTCCTTAGTTGATCGTGTATCATGTATCACACTTTGTGTACCCGAATCTAGCATTTGTGTGACCTAAACGTGTTGATTTGAGTGTTTCCTTCTAGTCCCTCTTGTGTTTACCCCTCGTGTACCTCGTGTACATCCTTGGGATTCCTCCTCTTCGTGAAAGATCGGCGTAGAACGGGTTGACCCCGCATCATATGGTATCAAGAGCCATGGTTTCTCACGAAATTGGAGCCCCAACCTAGTTTAGTGATCATATTTTGTTGTGTTCTTCCCAATTTCGAAAATTCCCCACCAAAAATAGCCCAAATTGTTTTTGTGATCTGTTGATTCGGCAAGATTTTGTTGAATTTGTTCCATGGATTTGCTGTGCCATGAGTGGATCTAGCTTTTTCCCACCTTTTCCCCAATTTCCTTCCGCAAATTCGGCCAAGTTTGACCAATTTGTCCACGGATACCTCAAACCCTAGCCAGACTCACCGGACTACCGACAATTTACCGGACGTCCGGAACCCCGCGAAGCACCGGACGTCCGTTAACCACCGGACGACCAGCACTCTCTATACAGAAACTATTACTGGATTTTCGAGACTTACCGGACGTCCGGCGACCCACCGGACGTCCGACGAACCCTGATGAAACTGAACCTAGTCAGTTTTGTTCCACCTTCCGCAACCACCTACCCTTTCATACACCCACATATAATATACCACCACCACTATTGCTTAACCAACATCTCTACGGTCTTACCTCTTGTGTCTTGGATCATTTGAGTTGTGGTTTTCCCATTTCCTTGTGTGTTTCGGCTATCTCGGAACGGAGCGACATTGACAAGACCACCTCTCAACCTCGACAAGGACGGTAACATCGACGACGCTTTGTCATTCTACCTTGCAATTGCTTTGTCACCCTATAGACCATTTTGCGTAGCTTTCCCATTGAGACTAGCCATTTGAGTATTGCCGGGCCACGACACTTGTGCACATTAGTGATAGTCATAGTTATTGCATACTACATCATCATATCTCCGTGTGACACAAGAGTGATCTGCATATACAATAGCTACCTTGATCCGAGAAGCATGCATAAGTGGCCACAGAAAGAGCTCACAAGCTTTTTAAGCAAAAGAGCCAACCAAAGCTTATAAACAAAAGGAAAATAGCATCATACACCTTGCATCAAAAGAGATCATATGCGATAGCAATACATCATCTTGTGCTCAAGCATCGGCACATCATACACTCATAATATACTTGGGATAGGAAGTTGTTTCGTTTGCCTCTTATAGGTCGTGCACAAGTGTGTATCCGCCTATTAAGCAATCGGTTAGCGTCTCTCTAGTGTTGTGCAACTCGAGCATTTTCCATGGATTCCACATTTTCGCTCACCCTTGGTTGCACAACCGCATTTATCTATCCGTGCGTGTGTTCTGTGTGCTACTTTGCTTGTGATGTACTTGTTGCATGAGAAAATTGTGAATCATTTTCAACATCTTTGAGTCACTTTGACAATTGCATTGAATTTGTGCCACCATCCTAACCAAGCTCCTCTCAAAGATTTACTTGTGTAGGTGTGAGAATCGACACGAAGTGGTACCAATAGTGCTATTTCCGGGTTAC
Source organism: Secale cereale (assembly GCA_902687465.1). NCBI lineage: Eukaryota > Viridiplantae > Streptophyta > Magnoliopsida > Poales > Poaceae > Secale > Secale cereale. The sequence continues at coordinate 351,937,035 of LR738712.1, forward strand.
ATTATTGAGCGATCATTGATCCATTTTCAACTTCGGTCAAGGTACAATTGGTATTGTCTTCTCCTTTCTCCCACTCACACTCTTGCTTGTAATGATGGATAGGCCAAGTACTTCCTCGAACCAGATCTTCGATGATCCTGAAGAACAGAACAACTACGTCACCAAACTACATCTCTTCGGTGTCCAACGAGCTCTACATCAAGAAAGTGAAGCTATGCGAGAGCACATTGAGCAAGTCGCCGCCGACGCACGACAATTTGAAGCAAGAACAAGAGAGAAATTCGACCTCATCAACACCAACATGTGTACTCAATTCGATGAGCTACGAACTTTGATAGTCAACAGACGTTCTTCTTCCACATCTTCTCAAAGACCAAGCCGCTCAAGTCGCCACACCGACTCCACGGATGGCCCAAGTACCCCTACATCAAACACTCTTTGTCAAGCTCGACATGACAACCGGAACCCCCTTCATGACAAGAGCTCCCAAGAGTTATTTGAAGAGCAAGAAAGTCGACATCGTCCAAACCAAGCTACACTTGAACAAGCGCAAGAACGACAACGACTACGACAACAACAACAACAACAAGAGCGAGCACGTCGACATCAAGATGAACAAGATGCCGAGGCTAATCGTCAAGCACAACAACGCCGAGAAGCTCAAGCTCTTGAGGCGCAACGATCATTACGTGATTCCCATCGCAATGTGGCAACTCGCAATCGACATACTCGTCAATAAGAGGATTTCCTTCGTGATGAGATGCAAGAGAGGCGCCATCAAGGACGAATGCAAGAAGAAGTTCCTCCTCAAGCGCGACAAGAGCAACAAACTCACCAAGAAACACAAGATCGGCAAGTACACCACGACAATGGGCATCCACTACGCCAAGAGCAACACGAGATTGACAATCGTCCAAATCAAGGACGCCCTCACAATAGGCAAGCAAACAATGAAGAGCATCGCTATGGCAAGCTTAAGTTCACCATGCAATAGTTTTCTGGAAGCATTGACCCCGAAGACTACCTCTCATGGGCATTGAAGGTTGACAAGATCTTTCGCCTTCACAACTTCGATGAAGAGAAGAAGATTGCAATGGCCTCCCTTGAGTTCCAAGACTATGTTCTCATTTGGTGGGAACAAATCATTGAGAGAAGAGAAGCAAAAGGCGAACCTCCTATCACTACTGGGGATCAAATGAAGGAAGTCGTGAGAGCACGTTTCGTGCCAACACACTACAACCGGGATTTGTTCAAGAAGCTACAACTCCTCAAGAAAGGTACCAAGTCCGTTGAAGAGTACTACAAGGAGATGGAGATTGCCATGATAAGAGCCAACATCACGGAAGATGAAGAGAAAACGATGGTGAGATTCTTAAATGGACTCAACTATCCTATCAAGAAGATTGCGGACTTTCAACCCTACACGACCCTCCTTGAGCTAGTACACTAAGCAACCAAAGCGGAACAACAAGTTCAAGAGGACTACAAGTACTCCAAGTTCACCTCCAAGAACTTCGGCTCCTACAACCAAGCTTCAACGACTTCGGCTCCCCCTACCTCTACCAAGCCATATACAAACTTCGGTGACAAGTCAAGCTACAAGAATGCGACTACATCAAATCGTCCACCTTCTACGAACAACTTCAAGCCAAGAACTTTATCATCTACAACTCAAAACGAGGACAACTCCAAGACGAGTTCCATCAAGTGTTCCAAATGCCAAGGGCGCGGCCACAAGTCATTTGAGTGCAAGGCCGTGCGAACAATGATCATCAATGATGACGGATATTATGACTCAATGAGCGACAATGAGATGGAAGCCCTTGAGCATGTAGCTATGCATCACCAAGTGAATGAAGATGAAGACCATCAAGTGTTTTGCGACAATGACTCGAGTTCCAATCTCGTTGTCTCCAAGGTCTTGACACTCCAACATCAACAAGATGACGACCAACGATGTCACATTTTCCATACCAAGGCCAACATCAATGGACGCTCCGTCAAGGTTATCATCGATGGAGGAAGTTGTCATAACTTGGCAAGCGAAGAGTTATGCGACAAGCTACACTTGGTCAAAACGAAGCACCCTCATCCCTACAAGGTCCAATGGCTTAACGACGTTGGAAGTCTTCGCGTCGAGCATACCGTGCAAGTCTCCTTCAAGATAGGCGCCTACGAGGACATACTTGAGTGTGATGTGGTCCCTATGTCCGTGTGCCACCTTCTACTTGGACGACCATGGCAATACGATCGTGGAGTCACACACTATGGACGGACCAACCACTATAGCTTCAAGATGAAGGGCAAGGAATTGGTGCTACGTCCCATGTCACCAAGTCAAGTAGCCGCCGACAAACACTTACCTACCAACCATCATGGAGAGAATGGTGAGAGATTGAGCCACCAAAAGGAGAGTGATAGCCACAAGCCAAATATGAGCGACTCCACGATGAGCGACAAGAAGGAACTCGTGCTATTTGCCACCAAAAGTGAGATGGGAGAAGTGTGTGAGAACCCATCGAGCGTCTTTCACCTTGTGCTTTTATGCAAAGGGGAAGCCAAACCTACTAACACTTCACCACCTCTACCTTTAGTGTTGTCTAAATTGTTGCAGGAATTCTCGGACGTCTTTCCCGATGAGCTACCTCTGGGTCTACCTCCACTTCACGGAATCGAACACCGCATCAACCTCATACCCGGCGCACGACTTCCAAACAAGGCTCCTTACCACATCAACCCCGAGGAAACCAAGGAGATACAACGGCAAGTACAACAACTCATCGACAAAGGTCATGTACGTGAAAGCTTGAGCCCTTGTGCCATTTCGGTTATTCTCGTGCCTAAGAAATATGGAATTTTTCGAATGTGCTCCGATTGTCGCTCGATAAATGCTATCACCGTTAGATACCATCACCCTATTCCACACTTAGACAACATGCTTGATGAATTATGTGGTGCCACCATCTTTTCGAAAATTGATCTTAAAAGTGTGTTATTACCAAATTCACATTCAACAGGGTGATGAGTGGAAAACGGCTTTCAAAACCAAGTTTGGGTTATATGAGTGGTTGGTCATGCCAATGGGTTTATCGGAAGCGCCCGGTTCATTTATGCGACTCATGCATTTTGTTCTCCGACCCTACATAGGCGTCTTTGTAGTGGTTTACTTTGATGACATACTCGTTTTTAGCAAGTCGCTTGAGGACCATTTGAGACACATCTGTATGGTTTTACAAACCCTTCGGAAAGAGCGCTTATATGCTAACATGGAGAAATGCACTTTTGGTGTTGACAAGGTCGTTTTCTTAGGATTTGTCGTTTCTTCCAAAGGTGTTCACGTTGATGAAACTAAAAGTGAAGCAATTAAAACTTGGCCACAACCAACGAATCTTCAACAAGTGCGTAGCTTTCTTGGTTTAGCCGGTTTCTATCGATGTTTTGTGAAGGACTTTAGCACCATTGCTATGCCTCTACATGCCTTGAGCAAGAAGAACACACCCTTCATTTGGGGTCCTTCGCAAGACACCGCGTTCAATGAGCTAAAAAGCTTGCTTACACATGCACCACTTCTTGCCCTACCAAACTTTGACAAACCTTTTGAGATTCATTGTGACGCTAGCGGTACCGGCATAGGTGGCGTGCTAATGCAAGAAAAGCGCCCAATTGCGTACTTTAGCGAGAAGCTATCCGGAGCGCAACTTAACTACCCCATATATGATAAAGAGCTCTATGCCTTGGTGAGAGTTTTCCGTGTTTGGGAACATTATCTTAGACCTCATGAATTCATTCTTCACACGGACCATGAGACGCTCAAGTATCTCAAGGGCCAAACTAAGTTGAACAAGCATCATGCAAAGTGGAGTGAGTTCATTGAGTCTTTTCCCTATGTCATCAAATACATGAAAGGCAAAGAGAATGTTGTGGCGGATGCGCTTTCCCGCAAATGCATGCTTGTTACACAACTTGAGTTGAATGTTATTGGCTTTGTGCACATCAAATATTTATATGAGCATGCTCCTTTCTTTGCACATCCTTATGCTAAGTGTTTGACTCACACTTCTTGGGAACATTACTACATAAAGGACGGATATCTTATGAGAGCTAACAAACTTGGCATTCCCGAGTCTTCGCTTCGTTTGCTCCTTTTGCAGGAATCTCATGGAGGAGGACTCATGGGACACTTTGGACGCGAAAAGATATTTGCTACGCTCCACAAGAACTACTTTTGGCCCAAGATGCTTCGTGACGTCTCCCGCTTCACCAACCGATGCTCTACATGTCGCAAAGCTAAGTCAAAAGCTCAATCTCATGGTCTTTACATGCCACTTCCTATTCCATACCATCCACGGGAAGACATAAGCATGGACTTTATACTTGGATTGCCTAGGAATCAAATTGGCAAAGATTCCGTGTTTGTTGTCGTGGATAGATTCTCTAAAATGGCTCATTTAATTCCTTGTAACAAGATCGACGATGCTTCACATGTGGCAAATCTCTTTTGTAGGGAAATCATTCGTCTACATTGAGTACCCAAGACGATCGTGTCGGACCGGGACGTCATGTTCTTGAGCTACTTTTGGAAGACTCTATGCGCCAAACTCGGCATCAAACTCCTCTTCTCTTCGGCATATCATCCACAAACCGACGGCCAAACGGAGGTGACGAACCACACGCTTTCGACGCTTCTTCGCGTGTTGATCAAGAAGAACATCAAGGAATGGGAGCAATGCTTGCCCATCGCCGAGTACGCCTACAACCGCGCAAGACATTCGACTACCGGCAAGTCCCCTTTCGAGGTCATCTACGGCTTCAACCCGTTGTCCCCATTGGACATCCTACCTCTACCTCTACAAGAGCGCATCAACATGGACACAAGTGCACGAGCAAGCTATCTCAAGAAGGTGCATGAAGATACAAGGGCAACGATCGAGCGACAAGTCCATCGCCTCACCACCAAGCTAAACGTCGATTAGGCACCAATGGTGTTCCAACCGGGAGATCTCGTATGGCTTCATCTTCGAAAGGACCGCTTCCCCAACGAACGCAAGTCCAAACTAGTACCTCGAGCCGACGGACCTTTCAAGGTGCTAGCACGCTACAACAACAACACCTACAAGATCGATATTCCACGAGACAAGTACAACGTGAGAAATACCTTCTACCTCAAGGACCTATCTCCTTTCCATGGTGATGAAGATTTCGATCCGAGGTCGGATCTTTCCCAAGGGAGGGGAGATGATGCGGAGCATCCCAAGGTCATCCCCATGGACCTACCGTCAACTCGCCAAGTGCCCAAAGGATCAATGACACGAGCCCGTGTAAGAGCTCTCGAAGCCGAGGTGAACTCGCTCCTTTATCAATTTCCTCTCGAGTCACATGGGACATGGCTTCTATCCTCATCGGAAACTCTATGCATACTCAGGTACGTGGATGAAGGCCACGGGACAACTCTGCACAATGGACAAGGCGGCGGGATCGACAAGTGCTTGGAACAAGAAGAAGGGCGGCTGAAGACGCTACAGGCACCGGACGTCCGACCCCTACCGGACGACCGATCACTCCCAGGCACCGGACGTCCGATGTTCACCGGACGACCGGTGACTCACAGACGACCGGACGACCGGAAGACACCGGACGTCCGTGACACCGACTACATAACGTAATTAGCGGAAATCCGAGGATTACCGGACGTCCGGTCCCTCCCGAGCCACCGGACGTCCGGTGACCCAGCGGACGTCCGACCCGACGGCGTCACCCCATGTAATATATACTCATTGACTTCCTTCGTCCGAGGTAGCTTTTGGGATAGCTCATCATAGACCTTAGTGGTTCCTCTCCTACGAGATCGCGGCCTCCTCGGAGAAGATCCACTGGATTCAAGACCTCCTTCAAGGAGAAGAACATCAAGACCTCCTCACGGAGATGACTACCGCCACTTGTATCGTCCTTAAATTATCGTGTATCGTGTATCACACTTTGTGTACCCGGATCTAGCATTTGTGTGACCTAAACGTGTTGATTTGAGTGTTTCCTTCTTGTCCCTCTTGTGTTTACCCCTCCTGTACCTCGTGTTCATCCTTGGGATTTCTCCTCTTCGTGAAAGATCGGCCTAGAACGGGTTGACCCCGCATCACCATTTGCCTAACAACTAAAACTTGCATAGGGAGTAATTAACTCGAGTACTTAATCCACCCCCGGGCCAGTGCTCCTCATGAGTGTTGGTCCACCTACCTAGCAGTCGGCGGTGCCACGTCGGGGCAACTCGAGGCATTTTTGGCTATGGTCCACTTTGCATAGGGAGTAATTAACTCGAGTACTTAATCCACCCCCGGGCCAGTGCTCCTCATGAGTGTTGGTCCACCTACCTAGCAGTCGGCGGTGCCACGTCGGGGCAACTCGAGGCATTTTCGGCTATGGTCCACTCTGCATAGACGGATGAGTCCGTAGATGGAGAGTGCGTGGCTCTGGACATGGATCTGACTCACCGGGAGATCTCCTTGGGGTAGTTTTCCTCTCTTCGAAGAACTTGAGCATGGGATTCCGAGAATACTCGGGGCTTCCCAACATGGAGTTGTTACTCCGCGGATCGTGAGCTTGTGATGGGCTAAGTTGGGACACCCCTGCAGGGTTATGAACTTTCGAAAGCCGTGCCCGCGGTTATGTGGCAGATTGGAGTTGTTAATATACGGTTGTAGATAACTTGACACCATATCCTTAAGAATACACTACCAGTGTGAGTAACCGTGATGGTCTGTTTTCAAAGGGTTTTAGGAAAGTGAACACGATGGGGTTACACTTGAACATGAGTAGCTAGGATCACTTATTGATCACTTTTGGCGACCATTGGAACATATCCTCATCTCGCTCTGACATTGTAAGCTAGTTGCTTAGTGCTTGCTGCAGCCACTTTATTACCTATCCACACCTAAAAGGCTTTGATAGTTTTGATACCCGAGAATGGGATTGCTGAGTCCTTGTGGCTCACAGATTACAACACACACCAGATGCAGGTACAACTGAGTATGACGCAGGAGACAGACAAGAGCTTCACTGGGAGTTCGATGAAGAGCGTGGTCGTATGTATGTGACGTATCCCGACGATCAGTAGTGGTTCCTACTAGGGGCGATCAGGACTTGTGGTTTTGGTATCTTTTCTCGTTTGATTTCATCCGTAGCCGGACTCTGTGTTATTCGGATGAATATATGAATGTTGAATTAATTGTGTGACGTGGCGAGTGTAAGCCAACTATTTATCACTTTTACCCCTGTTCATTACATGAGTTGTGCAAAGATACCATGCTTGCGATCATTCCAGTATGCGATTATGTCTCTAACTCATGCCTCGACACGTAGGAGCTATAGTTGCATCCTGGGCATTACAAGAATCTACCTATGATGTAATATATTTCCATGTTCTACATGTTGAAATTATACATCCACTATTTGCAATTGAGATTTATTTAATTTCTTGCCAATAAAAATCAATTCATCTTGAGCCTTTTTGGCTTAATACGAGCAAGAATTGATTTGCAAAATTCATTACAATACTTACCATGATCGTCTTTAATTTACTCATCATACATTAATTATCTCTGGTAACCGATGGCTAGAAATTTTGAGGCATTCGCCCTCAATGGCCCCGACTACCCTACCTGGGCCATGGACATTATGATCACTCTTGTGTCCTGTTGGATAATGTGTGCAATCCAAGACCCGTCGGATTCACCACCATTTCTCGAAGTACGTGTCTGGATAGTCCAAAATGTCGATAGTTAGCTCTAGGTCTTCCGGTCAAAAAACAACGTCGATGAAGGCGTGTAGGTGGACTATTACGCGGTAGGGATTGCTATGCACCACTAACAAAATAAATATGTTGTCTTATGCATCATAAGGCATATAACGATCCAGATCTCAGCATCTGGTTATTCTGTATTAGCAATCCCTGTGACACAAAGGAACTAATGGGCAAAGGTTTGAAGCTCGCTTCAACCATCAACCCGACATCATCAAAGGTGCGGGACCCATTGGGCATGGGAACATGTTGGTTGAATATGTCTCAACAAATATGTTTGAAGACTATGATCAGTCTCTCTCCTAAGTGGTAAGTATATTTATGTCCATTTCCGATGTTCTAATAAGAACATGAGTATTGTTGTCATCATATGTTGTATATCACAATATACTGTATCAGCACTTTGGTACAAATACATTTGTATGTATTATATATATCTGACTTTGATTTTCATTTTGAGAATCTTCAAGTCTATATATAGATTTCTACATGGGTCAATCTGATGAAAGATGATATGTGCCTTGTGGACATATGCACCACGAACTCTCTACTTAGGGAAGTGAAATATTTTCCCTCTCGCTAAGAGAAAATGAGATATTTTAACTATCGCTAGACGCGATGTTGTAATTGTTGGCTCAACTCGAGTCATATTTACTATCCCTATGGGTACTTGAGTAGAATCAAGGATGCTTTATCATGTCTGGATCAACTCGTACCATATTAAACAGTAGAGATATCCGTCCAAATAGTTTCCATAGTAAAACTTATGGTGACAACAAAGATGAATATCTTCTCTTTATACCATATGCAATGGATATGGCAAGCACATTCTCTATGTATCATCACGATTGTACTACACATACTACAAAACCTGTAGCACATGTTGCTAACAAGATAGTTTTTCAAAATGTCTTGTACATGACAAACTTGGCATTCTCGCCTTGGTCATCGTGACATTGGGTTGAAAGAGAAACTATCAACAATTCCATTGGTTTATGACTATTATGATGCTAAATTCTAACAATATTTGGATTTTGTGTGCACTACATGTGATGCAGGGAAGCTAATTTTAAGGCTCACACACCTTAAAGTCTACACTAAACACTCAGACTCCTTGAATACATCAAGTAGAGGTAAGTGGCTCTTCCCAACCATTGACTAGACTATTCAGGTATTCATGGTTTTTGAAGGACACATCTACACGATGGTCCCAAGTGTGAATTATCCACACGAAACCATTGGCTCATTATCCTGAATATCAATTTCAATCCAAATCGAATGGACAATAGGAGAACTCTCCTTGCGTGCCTTCACTATGGCCCCAGGATTGAAGTTTAGCACTTTGTCCTATATGTCTGGACTCAAAATGGTTTGGTAGAATCCTTTAACCAAAGAGTTAAGCTGATTGCATTATCTTTACTCTGGAATTGCAAATTACCAACTTTACGTTGTAGTCATGTAGTTTTGCACGCTCATCACCAAATTGCATAATATTATTCCCCTCTATCTTTGATACGTGGAAATCTACCAAGTATTTCCCATCTGCAGTAATCCGGTTGCATACCGATATCACCACTCCGGCATACATCATTGGCCCCTCAACATATAGTTGGGATCTATGTGAGGAATAACTGTATTACCGTCAATACCTCAAGCCCCTCACATGGGGAGTTATTCAAGGATAGTATGCTGATTCAATGAGGAACATTTCCATGCATTAGGGGGAGATTTCAAGTACCATGGAGAATGCCAGGAAATTAGTGGAATGTTCAACACATTTCCGCCTCAATTCCATGTACTGAAAGATCTGAACCATGCATTCAGAATATTTGCAACTTGTTGTAGGGTGGAACCCTAGGTGGAGATCTTTCACGAATTGGAGGGGAATCCCCAAGAACAAGAGGAGCACAAAGGGAAGAACACAAGAGAAACACTCAAGAACAAGCCCAAATCACACATCCACTAGACTCACAAACACATGAGATCCACAAGGTACACGAACAATCAAAGGGAAATAAGATACATGGAGAGTTCATCCCAATCCCATGAGGAGAGAGGTCTTGATAATCCACAAGGATTCTTCTCCCTTGGGAGGTCTTGCATCCACTAGGGATCTTCTCCGAGGTGGAGGTCTTGGCCTCCAATGGAGTAGTCTCACTCTCTCAAGAGGAGAAGGTAGGAGCAAAGCTCACATACAAATTAGCTATCATATTTGCTAACCTTAGAAAGGAGGTGGAGGTGGTCTATTTATAGTCTAAGCCACGAAGGGGTAAGTGGCGAGGGATACAAGGCCAAAGGCCCGCGGCCGCGCACAGGCAGGGCGGTTGTACCGGACCTCGGGCGGTAGTACCGCTTGGGAGCGGTAGTACCGCCTGTTGGCGGTAGTGCCGCTTGGGAGCGGTAGTACCGCTTGTAGGCGGTAGTACCGTCCGTTCAGGACTGGACATGCCATTCCTCTTCCGTCTTCGCTTCCACGCTTCCCTCGCGGATGGTGTAGGCGTTCCTTGGCGCTTGCGCTCCACCTCGTCGTCCGTGAAGCTCCGACAATACCTATGCATGCACACGAGTGGAGTGTCAAGTAGTATACCATCCTCGAAGGGGTCAAGTGAACACGTGTAAAGGAGAAGATTCACCTTTATGTATGAGAAGTAGATGGCGCACGTGTCACTTGCCAAATGGGCTCTTGACATGGTGATGTCCGTAGGATGCTCCGCATCATCCCCTCCTGATAGAGGCAAAGGTGTCCCGTCTTTCGATGAGATAGTGGCTATCGTTTGGATGAAGTCGACTTTGACGATCCGACTACGAACGTGCGTGGACGTCGCGCCTTAGCAATCGCTAAACCAACTCCGAGAGGTTATCGACCACGCCGGAGCACGATCAACCTGACCACGAAGGTCTGTTTCCTGCAGGCAAACGAAGAACAAGCAAGAAACTAAGATTGCAATCTGGATATTGCGAATATAAGAGGAAAGCTTTATTGATCAAGGTGGGGTTCTGTGACGCCTTTGTCTGGTCGTTGAACACAAACGAAGTACGCGAAGTTGCAGCTATGGCGAACTTTTAATCTAAACAAAACCCAAAGTCTAAACGACGCCCTAAGGGCTGTATATATGAGGGAAAGAGGGGGGAATTTCGTGGCCCTTGGTGGAGGGGTCCAAAACCAACCCTAACTCTTGTTTCCCCACACATACGGACTCTAAAAACAGCCTATACTCAAGTATTTCGAAATTACATGGGCCTGGCCCAATAATAAGGTGACGCAGCACCTATAATAGCCTCTGGACGAAATTTATGAAGTGGCATCTTGTATATTTCGTCCAAGGCTTCTTGCACTCATTATGGTGGCTTCAAAGTCCTGAAATCATCAATTGAAACTCCATTCTTGTTCCCCTTGCGCATGCCATCATCTCCATGCTTGATCTTGCTCCAATGTTCATCCTTCTTGTCCAAGCTAGGCCCTTCATTTGTAAGCAAGACAAATGTATCCAATTTAGGCAGCATCATATTCTCATGAACATTAGATTCATTACCAAGAAACGAAAGTACCTAGTAATTTAATTGGCGTGCGCGAGCTCTAGTAATTGGTCCTGTATATGTGTCAGTTGGAGCTGTGGGTGTAACCTTGTTAGTGATGTCCTCATCATCCTCCCCTTCTTGAATTGAAGTCGTCCTCGACGGAAGCTGATCTTCCTCACCCAAGTAAGGCTTCAAATCTGCAATGTTAAATGTGGGACTAACCCCAAAATCTGCAGGTAGCTCAAGTTTATATGCATTATCATTTATTTTCTCTAACACCTTGAAAGGTCCATCAACACGTGGCATTAGCTTTGACTTGCGCAAATTAGGAAACCTATCCTTTCGCAAATGTAACCAAGCAAGATCTCCAGGTGCAAAGACAACACGTTTTCTACCCTTATCTCCAACAAGTTTATATTTAGCATTCATGCGCTCAATATTTTCCTTAGTTAACTCATGCATTTTTAAGATCAATTCAGCACGTTGTTTAGCATCAAAATTAACCTTCTCCGAAGATGGAAGAGGCAACAAATCAATAGGTGCACGAGGTAGGAAACCATAGACAATTTCAAAAGGGCACATCTTAGTAGTAGAATGCAACGAACGATTATAAGCAAATTCAATATGAGGCAAGCATTCTTCCCACATTTTCTTGTTATTCTTCAAAACAGCCCTAAGCATAGTAGACAAAGTTCTGTTGACTACTTCAGTTTGTCCATCAGTTTGGGGGTGACAAGTAGTACTAAAAAGCAGTTTAGTCCCCAACTTAGCCCATAAACATCTCCAAAAGTGGCTAAGAAATTAGTATCACGATCTGAAACAATAGTATTTGGCACACCATGCAAGCGAATAATTTCACGAAAGAACAAATCGGCAACATTAGCAGCATCATCGCTTTTATGACATGGTATAAAGTGTGCCATCTTCAAGAACCTATCCACGACAACAAATATGCTATCCCTCCCCTTCTTTGTTCGAGGTAAACCCAAGACAAAGTCCATAGATATATCTTCCCAAGGAACACTAGGGACAGGCAAAGGCATATATAAACCATGAGGATTGAGTCGTGACTTAGCTTTTTGACATGTAGTGCAGCGACCAACAAAACGCTCAACATCCCGTCGCATCTTTGGCCAAAAGAAATGTGTAGCAAGTACGTCCTCCGTCTTCTTCACGCCAAAGTGTCCCATTAATCCTCCTCCATGCGCCTCCTGCAACAACAAAAGACGAACAGAGCTAGCTGGAATGCATAGCTTGTTAGCACGAAACACAAATCCATCATTAACGACGAACTTGTTCCATGTTCTCCCTTCTTTGCAATTCTGCAATACATCTTTAAATTCAGCATCATGCACATATTGATCTTTGATGGTCTCCAAACCAAATATTTTAAAGTCAAGTTGTGAAAGCATAGTATAACGACGAGATAATGCATCAGCAATAACATTTTCTTTTCCCTTCTTGTGTTTAATAACATAAGGGAAAGTCTCTATGAATACAACCCATTTAGCATGTCTACGGTGCAATTTTGCTTGACTTTTAATGTGCTTCAAAGATTCATGATCAGAATGTATAACAAAATCTTTGGGCCATAAATAATGTTGCCATGTTTCCAAAGTCCGAACAAGAGCATATAATTCCTTATTATAAGTAGAATAACTCAGACTAGGCCCACTCAATTTTTCAGAAAAGTATGCAACAGGTTTACCATCTTGTAATAACACACCTCCTAACCCAATTCCACTAGCATCACATTCAAGCTCAAAAGTCTTATTAAAATCAGGAAGTTGGAGTAAAGGAGCATGTGTCAACTTATCTTTCAATACCGTGAATGCTTCTTCCTGTGCAGTACCCCAAACAAAAGGCACATCCTTCTTTGTAAGCTCATTGAGAGGTGCAGCAATGGTGCTGAAATCTCTCACAAAACGCCGATAGAATCCAGCGAGGCCAAGGAAACTCCTCACGTGTGTGACCGTTTTGGGCTGCGGCCAACTCTCAATAGCTTCAATCTTGGCTTTATCAACCTCAATTCCCTGTGGAGTAACAACATAGCCAAGAAAAGAGACTCGGTCGGTGCAAAAGGTGCACTTTCCAAGGTTACCAAACAAACGTGCATCACGTAGAGCAATAAAAACAACACGTAAATGTTCCAAATGTTCCTCCAAAGATCTGCTAAAAATCAATATATCATCAAAGTATACTACCACAAATCGTCCAATGAAAGCACGTAAAACTTCATTCATTAATCTCATGAAAGTACTAGGTGCATTAGTTAACCCAAAAGGCACGACTAACCACTCATATAATCCAAACTTAGTTTTAAATGTTGTTTTCCATTCATCTCCCAATTTCATACGAATTTGATGGTATCCACTACGCAAATCAACTTTGGAGAAAATTGTAGAGCCACTCAATTCATCAAGCATATCATCTAGCCTAGGAATAGGATGACGATAACGAATAGTAATATTATTAATGCCTCTACAATCAACACACATACGCAATGTACCATCCTTTTTCGGCACTAGAATAATAGGAACAGCACAAGGACTAAGGAATTCGCGGATATAACCTTTGTCGAGTAGCTCCTGTACTTGACGCATAATCTCCTTCGTCTCTTCTGGATTGGTACGGTATGGTGCGCGGTTGGGTAGCGATGCACCGGGAATTAAGTCAATCTGATGCTCAATCCCTCGAATAGGTGGTAATCCCGGTGGCACGTCTTGTGGAAAGACGTCGGCGAACTCCTGCAAAATGTTAGTGACAGCAGGAGGCAAAGAGGAAGGCACGTCCTCGAATGAAAATAATGCCTCTTTGCACACAAAACCATAGCAAACAGATTTGCTAAAATCTAGCTCATCAATATCAGATTTGGTGGCAAATAAACATGCACTTTTCAATTTGATTTCAGAAGCAACAGTAGATGGTTTATTATTAGGCTTCATTTGTTGCTCAAATTCTTTTGCCACAATCTGATTTTCACTCTTATTTTTCTCCTGTTTTGCTTTATTAGCTCTATTAATATCATCTTTCAAAATGGAATCAGGAGTCATAGGAAGCAAAGTAATATTTTTATCCTTATGAACAAGAGTATACTGATTGTTTCTACCATGGTGTACATAATTTTTATCGAATTGCCATGGTCTACCAAGTAATAAGGAACATGCTTGCATAGGTACCACATCACAATCAACAGAATCAGCATATGTAGAGATACTAAAATGCACACGAACAGTACGTGTTACCTTAACCTTGCCGCTGTTGTTGAACCATTGGATGTAGTAAGGATGTGGATGTGGTCTTGTGGTGAGAGATAGCTTCTCCACCATCTCCATGCTAGCCAAGTTGTTGCAACTCCCTCCATCTATGATCACGCGAACAGAACGTTCCTTCACAACTCCCTTTGTATGGAACAAATTATGCCTCTGATTTTGCTCATCTTGTGTAACCTGCACACTCAAAACACGTTGAGCAACTAAACATTCATACCTGTCAGCATCTTCAGGAGCCATGTATTGCGTCTCATGATCAGAATCGTCTTCGCCGTGTTCTTCACGTGTAATAAGAGCCAAAGTCTCCTCATCATAGTCACTAGCGGATTCATATCCACCATCCTCAGTAGCAATCATCACACGCTGAGATTTGCAATCTCTCGCAAAATGTCCTCTTCCCTTACAACGACGACAAATAATATCACTGGTGTGCCCTGTTGATGCCATGGAAGAAGAAGAACTGTGTGGAGGCCCAATAGGTGTGCTCTAGGCAGATAATGGTGGTTGTGCCTGCTTCCTTGTATCACGGCTGGAGGTAACAGCTGATGGAGGTGTCGGTGCAGTAGAATGTGAGGAAGTAGAGGATGCACGCGGTGTCCATGATGAAGGTCGTCCTGCAGAAAAGTTAGTCCGCGCCAATGCCTGTCGATCCTGCACTTCACGTTCATCTTTACAAGCAAGATGGAATAAACGAGTGATATTAGTATAATCCTTATACTCTAGAATGGTCTGAATCTCTCTATTTAATCCACCCATAAAACGTGCAAGCATAGCTTCATTCTCCTCAACAATACCACATCTAATCAGGCCAGTTTGTAATTGCTGATAATATTCTTCTACATAATTTTTTCCTTGTCTTAAGCGCTGCAGTTTTTGAAGTAATTCACGTTGATAATATGGTGGAACCCAACGAGTACGCATAGCAGTTTTCAAAGCAGTCCAAGTAGCTGGAGTAGGATATAATCTACAATGTTCAGACCACCAAACACATGCAAAACTAGTGAAAGCACAAACAGCAGCAGGAACACGTCTCTCCTCGGGATAGTTTAAACATGTAAAACGTTGTTCAGTTTGTAACTCCCAAGTAAGATATATATCAGGAACATATCTACCCTCAAATGGTGGAATATTCAATTTCAGTTTAGGAAGATGGTCATGTACCTCAGGTGGTGGTGCAGCCCTACCGTTGCGATGATATGCATGAGGACGACCTGGTGGTGGTGGTGCTGGTTGTTGCACGTAGTTCTGATTTTGGTCAACCTCATCCTCGTAATGGTCCTCCACCTCTGCAGTAGCAGCAAGAGCTACAGAAACATCAACAGCAGCACCAGAAGCTTGACCAGTCTCAAGGGGAACGCGCTGTGCTCGTCCCACTTGATTCGGAAGGTGCCGTTGTTGTTGTTGTTGTTGTTGTTGTTGTTGTTGTTGTTGTTGTTGTTGTTGTTGTTGTTGTTGTTGTTGTTGTTGTTGTTGTTGTTGTTGTTGTTGTTGTTGTTGTTGTTGTTGAAGAGGTGGGACAGCTGCAGCAGCCGGTGGTGGTGGAAAACGCGCAAGCAATTCAGCAAACTTGTTATCGAGCTTTGTGTCAAACACCTTTTCCATGCCATCTATCTTCTCCATGGCCTCGTCCAATGTGTTTAGCACATCTTGCACCTGTACACTCATCATTTCCTGAAACTTATCATGAAGCTCCTTGTTCGTCAAGTTCTCCCAGTCAGTCTCGTCGACTTGTGATCCTGGCATGGTTAGCAACAATAGAAACACACAAGAATATGATCCTACATACTACTAACAAGTGGTGGTGGTGGCGGGTGTCACAAATCCGTCAAGCAAATCTCAAATTCTTACCAGTTCTTACCCAGCAGCAGGTGGTGATCGGCAACTGATGTAGTCAAAACTCTCAAAGCTTGGATAGAGCGATTACCAGGGAGAGTCAAACGCACGATGTAGATGTATGTGGAGCTGGGAAGGCTTATAATATGGTAGCAAAAAGGGTCAGCAATAATCAATTCAGAGATGCAAAGGTGAATAAACGCTCAACGACGGTACTGTGCTGGTCCTAGGCTAGACCGTACTAGAGACGCGAGCCTAGAACACTAACAAAATCACGGCGCTGCACGTAAACAAGGGGAAAGCACACTCTGAATTTTTTTTTGCGCTCTTTTTTTTTGCGCTCTTTCTTTTTTTGCTTTTTTTTTGCGCTGCTTTTTTTTGCCGAAAATCACTATAATGGCGAGTGTCTCAAAACATTTCCCAAGTTAAACTAAGATGATAGGCACGAATTTTTTTTGACGAATTTTGTTTTTCGGAATCAGGGCAGCGACGACGAAAAAGTGCGGTAAAAAATCAGTATGGTGGCACGTGTCTCAAAAGACTCAGAAAAGCCCAAAAATAGGATAGGGAAAAAATATTTTCACCTGTCGAAATTTTGGCCTAAAAACTGCCCGGGGGTCTCCAGACTTTTTTTTTTTCGAGACCTACGCAGGCAAGGAAACACAAATCCGAAACCTAGATGGATTTCGAGAACAAACCTAATATGAAAAGAACTCGGATTGGTGGTGGATATATGGTGGTAGGATATGGCAGCGGTGGTAGGTTATGGCAGCGGTGGTGGTATATGGATACGGATTGGTGGTGGTATATGGATACGGATCGATGGTGGTATGTGCCAGTAGCGATGAAGATGTTGCGGCGGCGGCGTGACAACTTATGACCAGAACTCGAAACTCTAAATGACTAAACGCTAAGACCAGCAACTTGACACGACGATGCAACCGCAAATTCAACAAAGCAAATACAGAAAAGATTATGCAAAGGCTCGGATTGGTTCGGATGGGATGAACTAACCCTAATTTTTTTTGGCTTTTTCGTGGACTGTAGGTATGAAGAACAGACTCGATATAATCTACGAAAAACTGTAAAATCTCACCGAGCAACCTGGAAATCTGATACCACTTGATAGAGGCAAAGGTGTCCCGTCTTTCGATGAGATAGTGGCTATCGTTTGGATGAAGTCGACTTTGACGATCCGACTACGAACGTGCGTGGACGTCGCGCCTTAGCAATCGCTAAACCAACTCCGAGAGGTTATCGACCACGCCGGAGCACGATCAACCTGACCACGAAGGTCTGTTTCCTGCAGGCAAACGAAGAACAAGCAAGAAACTAAGATTGCAATCTGGATATTGTGAATATAAGAGGAAAGCTTTATTGATCAAGGTGGGGTTCTTTGACGCCTTTGTCTGGTCGTTGAACACAAACGAAGTACGCGAAGTTGCAGCTATGGCGAACTTTTAATCTAAACAAAACCCAAAGTCTAAACGACGCCCTAAGGGCTGTATATATGAGGGAAAGAGGGGGGAATTTCGTGGCCCTTGGTGGAGGGGTCCGAAACCAACCCTAACTCTTGTTTCCCCACACATACGGACTCTAAAAAACAGCCTATACTCAAGTATTTCGAAATTACATGGGCCTGGCCCAATAATAAGGTGACGCAGCACCTATAATAGCCTCTGGACGAAATTTATGAAGTGGCATCTTGTATATTTCGTCCAAGGCTTCTTGCACTCATTATGGTGGCTTCAAAGTCCTGAAAACATCAATTGAAACTCCATTCTTGTTCCCCTTGCGCATGCCATCATCTCCATGCTTGATCTTACTCCAATGTTCATCCTTCTTGTCCAAGCTAGGCCCTTCATTTGTAAGCAAGACAAATGTATCCAATTTAGGCAGCATCATATTCTCATGAACATTAGATTCATTACCAAGAAACGAAAGTACCTGGTAATTTAATTGGCGTGCGCGAGCTCTAGTAATTGGTCCTGTATATGTGTCAGTTGGAGCAGTGGGTGTAACCTTGTTAGTGATGTCCTCATCACCTCCCCCTTGGGAAAGATCCGACCTCGGATCGAGAACCAAATCACCATGGGAAAGAGATGGTGTCGCCGTGTAGAAGTGGATGATCACCAAGTACTCATCATCTTGAAGCTCAAAGAAATAAGCATGCATCACAAGTAAGTTGTCCAGGTCTCCAAGATCAATAATCATAGCATGGTTGCACTCAAGGTATGTGGATATGAGGGATGCACCAAACTGAGACAAGTGACAATGATCAATGTATATCATGTGAAAGGCATGAACATATATGTCATCAACCCAAGAAAGCAAGTAAGAGTGGAACATGGGTGATGCAACATAGCGAGCAATCATGGTGATCAAGTCAAACATGCTAGT
Organism: Secale cereale; assembly: GCA_902687465.1. Classification (NCBI taxonomy): domain Eukaryota; kingdom Viridiplantae; phylum Streptophyta; class Magnoliopsida; order Poales; family Poaceae; genus Secale; species Secale cereale. The sequence continues at coordinate 351,955,851 of LR738712.1, forward strand.
AGTGCGAAGATGCAATGTACTAGAGGTAATCATGGCAAGCATGTCATGTGTGCAAATAGTGAACATACGTGATGCACATGGCATAGCACAAGCATGAAAGCAAGATATGAGCAAAATAGCATCAATGTGTTGATGAGAGGCCATATGGAAATATCAATGGGATATCATGACTCTCCTAACACAAGAATCAATAATAGCATGGGGCACCAAGAAATCTTCGCAATAGCTACTAGTATCTCCTCCAAGCATGCAAATACACATAGAAGTGGCATAATAGTGAATCATGTGTAAAGGCAAAGAAGGGTCACAATTGCATGGCAAAGTCATAGCAAGAGGCATAACATGCAAAGTGAACATGATAGTATGGGCATAAGGTGACAAGTGGTAAGTAACCCATAGCCGTGTGAGAGCCAAGTAAAAGAGATGCACGTAGTCGTTACGCGAAGAGAACGGTGGTAGGCACAATCCACGGGATCCCAAAGCGTCATCGCTCTCAAGAGCTCGTTTTGTCAACTCATGGGATTGTGAGGTTGACAAATGTTCATGAGTACCTACACAAAACAAAGACAAAGGAAAAATCGTGTGTGCGTGGTATATGTACACATCATCCATCATGATGCACGTGCATGTGTTCGTTAGCACAAAATAACCAATGCTCAAATAAATGAGATGCGTGATATAGAAACATGTCATCCATCATGAGAGGTTTGTTATTATGTATAGCATAACGGAGACTCAAATGGTGTAATGCATCATGACAAATATGTAGGGCATTGTTATTCATGGAATGCATATGGTGCACACAATCATGGTAATCATGCAAGGTATGGCATGCATCAAGATCTCCTAGTATGTATGAAGAAACTATGGGGGTCTCCTCATGAGCATTAATGGACAAATCACATGGAGAATATTGGCAACATCCAAAACAAGGCATATTTGGAACAATGTGATCATGGCATGGCATAGTAGATGAATTGCGCAAATCATGTAAAGGAAGCATGGCAATATCATCGCACGAAAAACAAAAGCCAATGACCATCATCTTGTCATCTATGCCACAAGTGCAAATAGGATTTACTTTAATGGGGTAAGCATAGTTACTATGTTGAGATTGAAAAGATGCAATATGGGAGATCTCACTCATAGCATATGACAAGTTTAGAGGGTTCTCAAACATGATGTGACCAAAAGAATTTTCACATGATATCCTATGGAGCATAGCATCACAACTAGGCAACTCAACATGCTCGTCATCATATTCATCATAGATAGGTGGCATGTCTAAGCATGGATAAGACCTATTATGTGGTGAATCCATAAGGTGATCATCATCATGGGAGCAATCAATGTCAAGATAGTCCACTAGTGGGACGAGAGCATCACCTTCACCTTTGTTACCTTTCTCATTCCACTCATGTGGTGTAGGTGAGGTGGGAAAGACCAATTGGTGGTCATCATCTTCATCTTGATGGAACCATGTGGGGGGTGCATCATATTCCACCATGGCCATCGTCTTGTCCAAAGGAAGGATGAAGTCGTCGAGGATCGGCGCGTCATCAAATGTGGGACCTAGCACCAAATGAGAAGACACAATAGAGGTAGAGGTTAAGTCGTTAGTGTTGAAAGTGGCCTCACATGACCTATCAACTATATCACTCTCTCTATGTGGTGGCTCACTCACTCCCTCAAGGTAGGTGCACTCAAACTCGCATATGGTGGAGTCACTCATCTCACTCAAGTGGTGGGGGTTGTGGCTCTCCTCACATGGGAATTGGGGCAGCTCATCATATATGGGGCTAGCGGTGAACTCACTCTCACTCTCAATATGGTGGCACAACTCACTCAAGTCATCATACGTCATCGTGGTCGAAGGGAAAATCCCATGCTCAACCATCTCCTCATCGTTGCCGTGGATGAAGGCCGAAGATGGCACATCATCACTCTCCTCCATGACCGAAGGGAAAATCCCATGCTCGATCATCTCATCATCGTCCCCGTGGATGAAGGTCGAAGATGGCACATCATCACTCTCGCCTCCTAAGATGGAATCATCATCCTCGCTCGCCACCTTGTCGCTCGCCTCCAAAGCTTGGTCCTCGAATGGCTCCCTAGTCGTAGTCGTCGCCGCACCGTCTTGAAAAAGAGTCGAAGTAGACTCGACATCATCAATGCCACAAAGAGGTATGGTGGTGGAGTCGAAGTTGGGAGCGTCATCTTGGAGCTCGTTGGGCTTGGACATCGCGGTGGTACTAGCCTCATGCTCGCCAACTTGGGGTTTGGTCTTTGAGAAGTGTGCTTGCGGTGGAGAAGTCTTGGCCTTCATGAGTTCTTGTTCCGCCTTGAGAGCACCAATGTAGTTGTCGTCGAGGGACTTCTAGTTCTCGAGGAAGATAGTCTTGGAGATGTCGTTGTCCAATCCCATCATGAAGTAAAACTTCATCCAAATGGGGTCATCCACGCCGGCACGTCGCAAGGCCTTCTTCATCTCCTTGAAGTACGCATCGATGGACTTGGATCCTTGTATGGTGTTCTCCAATTGGCGAAGAAGATGTTCCGTGTAAGCAGGAGGCACGAACTCTCGCCGCATAGCTCTCTTCTTCATGGGCCAAGTCACGTTGATGCTCGTCGAAGTTGTGTGAAGCCACCATGTTGACGCGTTGTCGTGGAAGTTTCTTGTGGCGCACTTCACTTGATCTTTGTAGGGAACTTGATGTAGCTTGAGGTAGTCGTCCATCTTGCGCTCCCACTCGAGATACTCCTCGGGGTCTTGAGTCCCATAGAAAGGAATCGCGTGGTCGTTGTCGAGGTCGTAGTAGCTCATGGAAGTCACGGACTTGAGCTTGGGAAGCTTCTCTTGAGGTGCGGGTCGGCGAAGATGCCGCAAGTCCGAAGGTGAAGATGCCTTGAAGCCACTTGGCGAAGATGCCAAGGTAGATGGTGAAGTCGTTGAGTGGTTGTTGATGTTGAGCTCGTGGCCTTCACGTTCTTGTCGGTGATGGTGTCGATGTCGATGTGATCTAGTCATGGCACCAAACTCGTCGTTGTTTTTGTAGACCGAAGTAGACGTGCTTTGCCTATCCATCACAAGACTCGAGTAGAGGGTGAGTAGGAAATGAGATAAACAATACCAAGATACCATTTCCCAAAGTTGAGGATGTATCCCGTTTCACTCAAAGTGAAATGAAAGAATAGTGGAATTGGTATCGGACTTTTTCACTCACACCTACAAATTAAAGCTTATGGTGGAGCTCGGTGAGGATAGTGGCACGAAAAATTGATGCAAAATGTTAAAAAGAGTCAATAATGTTGAAAGAGATTCACAAATTCGCAAATGGAACAAGTAGACCAATAGCAATATGTGGCACACGGAAACACACACACGGATATATAAATGGGGTCGTGCAACCAAGCAATGAGCACAAAATGTGGAGTCCACGGAAAACGCTCGTGTTGCACAACTCAAGAGAGACGCTAGCACGATTTCTCAATAGGCGGATATGACACTTGTGCACAACCTATAAGATGCAAAATGTATGAACTTTCTATCCCAAGTATGCTATGTGTATGATGTTCCGGTGCTTTTAGCACAAGATGATCCAAGATGATCAAGTATGATATGATATGATGCGATGCTATGGCTCTTGCTTACAAGCTTCTTTGTCTTTCTCTTTTTGCTTAAAAGCTTTTTTTTATATGGCCACGATGGACAAACCAAGATAACAATTGTGTATATGCGGGAACAATCTTGTGACACAAGGGATGATATGATAATACCAAGATGATATGGTATGTATACAATGGAAGGGCGGATCGCTAATGTGCAATTGCAAGGGGAATATACAAAGATGTCGTCGAAGTTACCGTCCGATGATGGTGATGAGATGCGGTGCTCTTGATGTAGACCCGTTCCTAATTAGCCGAAACACCTTAGGAAACGGAAAAACCACAACTCTAAATCTCAAGGACAAATGTCAAATGGTGGTAGCGGTCAAGCGGTGGTGGTTGTGTATGATGGGCTATACACGTTGTCGGAGTTGAAGTCACGGTCCCTAAGTAGCCGAAACACCTTAGAAGACACAAGCCACAACTCAAACAAGCTCAACAAAAATGGGTTAAGTTGGGTTGGCGGAAATGTATAGTAGGCAATGGGTATGTGGAAGTGGTGGTGGTGGTTGATGAAGAAGCAATTGTCCCTAAGTAGCCTAAACACCTTAGGAGACTCAAATCACTACTCAAGCAACCACAAATGCTAAGGGAAACAAAATGGGTTAGCTTGCGGAAGTCGGTGGTGGTATAGCGGATGATGTGGTGGAAGCCCTAGGAAAAGATGTCAAAATTCACAAAATATGATGGAGTCAAATGATGATGGTAGTATTTTTGTGTGATGGGGGATGTCAAGAGCTTCAAAACGAGCTCAAGAACGTCAAAATCGGACTCCGGATGAATTAGTTATGGTCAAAACGGTGAAACTCGGAATGCTGAAAATGTGCGGGGCGGTAGTACCGCTTTGGTTGGGCGGAAGTAAAAAATTAGTACCGCTTGGAGGACGGTAGTACCGCTTGGATGGGCGGTAGTACCGCTGGTGTCGGGAAAAATTCGCAGATCGGGATCGGGGCGAATTTGGGGCGGAAATGTTTGATTTCGGGGGTGAAATAGGATGGATTTCGTGGATGGAAAGTGGTGAAACTTGGGGAGATGCTAGATCCACTCGAAACCAAGAAAATCCATGGATCAAATCCAACAAAACCTCATCAAACCAACAAATCACAGAAAAAATTGGGGCTATTTTTGGTGGGGATTTTCGAAATTGGGCAAGAACAAAACAAAACAAGGCTAGAAAACACGAAGGGGGGCTCCAATTTCGTGAGAAACCATAGCTCTAGATACCATGATGTTGTAGGGTGGAACCCTAGGTGGAGATCTTTCACGAATTGGAGGGGAATCCCCAAGAACAAGAGGAGCACAAAGGGAAGAACACAAGAGAAACACTCAAGAACAAGCCCAAATCACACATCCACTAGACTCACAAACACATGAGATCCACAAGGTACACGAACAATCAAAGCGAAATAAGATACATGGAGAGTTCATCCCAATCCCATGAGGAGAGATGTCTTGATAATCCACAAGGATTCTTCTCCCTTCGGAGGTCTTGCATCCACTAGGGATCTTCTCCGAGGTGGAGGTCTTGGCCTCCAATGGAGTAGTCTCACTCTCTCAAGAGGAGAAGGTAGGAGCAAAGCTCACATACAAATGAGCTATCATATTTGCTAACCTTAGAAAGGAGGTGGAGGTGGCCTATTTATAGTCTAAGCCACGAAGGGGTAAGTGGCGAGGGATACAAGTCCAAAGGCCCGCGGCTGCGCACATGCAGGGCGGTAGTACCGGACCTCGGGCGGTAGTACCGCCTGTTGGCGGTAGTGCCGCTTGGGAGCGGTAGTACCGCTTGTAGGCGGTAGTACTGCCCGTTCAGGACTGGACATGCCATTCCTCTTCCGTCTTCGTTTCCACGCTTCCCTCGCGGATTGTGTAGGCATTCCTTGGCGCTTGCGCTCCTCCTCGTCGTCCGTGAAGCTCCGACAATACCTAAGCATGCACACGAGTGGAGTGTCAAGTAGTATACCATCCTCGAAGGGGTCAAGTGAACACGTGTAAAGGAGAAGATTCACCTTTATGTATGAGAAGTAGATGGCGCACGTGTCACTTGGCAAATGGGCTCTTGACATGGTGATGTCCGTAGGATGCTCCGCATCACAACTCATTGCAAATAACCTGCCACATTCATTTACTGACTTATAAAGGTGTCATACAATCCTACAATCCTAAAAAATATGTCGGAAAGAGTGGAGCTACAAACTAAAACCACTCAATTCCTTGTTCAAAGCAATAGGGGGAGAAGTACGACAGTTGTATGTCAGGATCCAGCTTCTTGCAAGCAAGGATTTCAAGGCCTCTAAATCAGTAAATGCAGGTCAACTCCACGTTGACAGACACCTAATGGGTAGTATACCCAGTGGATGGGAAACCTCCACCAACCCAGGTCATAGTGCACAATGACCGGGACATCGGAATACCCGACTCATCGACATTGGGAAATCGCGAGCAGTCACCATGGGTAACGATATTTCCATCAACTCTATATTGATATATAGATTCTGGAGAAACATATTAACCGTAAGTCTACAATTGTTGACATATATTTCTCAACTAGATTGCAAAAACCTTTCAAATGATTCAGATCCAAAGTCCATGGCCATGGCAAAGTATGAATAACACTCAGACGGAACTCAAGCAAAGGGTATAATCTAGGTAGAAATAATCTTGCAATAATGTGAAGGTATTCATAAGCAATACCTACACCAGTTTTCTTTTGGAAACATGATTGAGAACAATAAGGTGGTGAAACAGGGAGCAATCATTGTAGCACAAGGGTACACGCAGATACCCAACTATTCTCCAGAGGTGGAATCTCTTTCCGATAACTTATATCATTGGCAGTACAAAATCATCTATCTTTGCAGTTGATAGATGTAGTGATTACATATCCATGTGGATCACTAGATTCAGACATGTATGATTGATTCCCAATGGAATCTCAATTCTGAATCGAAATATAAAGTGCAACATACATTTTGCAAAATCAGTATGTCACCATATGGCTTATTGTTGTTGGTACATATGGTACAACTGACGTAGTGAGATACTTATACACAAGGATTACTCCTACAATGATGGTTATCCATGTTTGTGTGTCTGTAATGACGACACTTGTAATCATCTAAATGTCGGAGTTGAAAATGAAGGATTTCGGTAAGCCAAAATACCGCTCATTACTTCAAATTGAGCACCTTCATTCATACATTATGGTATACTATGTTGTCTATATCCATAATATATTGGAGAGATTCATTGTGGAAAAATCTTATCCATCCATAACTCTCATGGTATTTCATTTTCTAGACGTAGAGAAAGATCTATTTAGACCAAGAGATGATGGAAATGAGATATTGGGACTCAACGTTCCATAATGCCATTGGATCCATGAAACACAATTGGTTGGTACTCAAGAATATTTTTCGATATCTCCAAGGCATCAAACATCTTTTCCTAGTTTTTCAGTTTCACAGAAATGTGAACACCGATATCAATGGATAGATTGATCAGATCCCCACTATGTCAGATCGTAGACAAGATTAGTGTTCCTACTAGGTGTGGTAGCCCTCTCATGAAGAGTCTTCGAAACAGACCTCACAACTACTTCCACCAACCATTATCTCAACGATAATGTTTCTTGTGTTGCCCGGATGCAAACATGTTACATAATAAGCAATATCGCTATATTGCATATCTTGCAAGTCAAATCACGCGACTGATTTATTCACCAAGTATCTACCAACTTATACATTCCAGAAATATGTTCATGGAATTGGTATTTGATGGCTTCGGAATATGCAAGAATCAGGGAGAGTATCTTCCTGAAATTTTCTTTTTAAAAGTATCATATTATACTCCTTTTCCCTTCATGAGTTTACTTTATAGGTTCTCATAAAGGTTTTTAATGAGGTAATATCAACACAAGACCATATGTCATACTTTATGTTTTCCCCACCGGGTTTTCTAGGAAAGTATATACGACATATTTATTGTCCTCGAAATTCTATGAATATACTTCATATCGAGTTAACAGAGGCAATACTCATTATATGTTGGATCATTTTCTCCTTATTTTGCCATTGGATTTGAAGGAGTTTTACCAACATATTCTACACCACTCCTCATATTTTCCCACAGGGTTTTTGGAGGAGACTTAATCAAAAATGGTGGATGCTTATACAGTCAAGTGGTGATTAGGGGGAGTGTTTAGAATAATTAACCTAGATTAATTATTGGATAATCCCCACTTTCCCATCCTTGTAATCCCATGATGTGGGAACCGTCGTAGCAGTTTCCCTGGAGCGTCGCCTCCAGGAACCGACATAGGAACCAACGCATCCTTCGTTAGCATCTGTTCCCCTGTATATAGGGCATCTGTAACCATCAATAAATGATACAATTGATTCATTTGTCTCTGGTTCGCTTTGGCTCTCAATCGACTTCAACAATAGCAGTGCCACCATGTAGGAACACGAAGCCGGTTTGTGATCTGGCATTATGGGCATCAGACAAACAGCCGACATCTGCATATCCAATCATATCATAGTCCTGATTTTTCTGGAACTGGAAAAATAGACCAAGATCCTTTGTGAGATATCGAAATATATTCTTCACTCCAGACCAATGACATTTGGTGGGAGCTGTGCTATGTCTAGCAAGTAGATTCACTACAAATGCAATATCAGGTCTTGTGCAATTTACAAGATACATAAACGCTCCAACGACACCGATGTATGGAACTTCAGGTCCCAACACCTCTTCTCAATCATCCCTTGGTCTGAACGGATCTTTCTCCACGTCTAGAGATCAAACCACCAAGGGTGTTTTAGATGGATAGGATTTCTCCATATTGAATTTCTCCAATATTTTCTGGATATAGGCAGATTGGTGTACCATGATTCCCGAGGGAAGGTGCTCAAGTTGAATGCCTAAGTAAAATTTGGTTTTACCCAAATCCTCCATCTCAAATTCCATCTTTAGGTGATGTCTGGTGTGTTGCCAATGATGTTGAGATCATCAACGTACACAGAAATGATGCAAAATCATGTAGAGGATTTTTTGATGAAGACACATGGGCAATCAACACTATTGGAGGAACCTTTCTGAAGAAGGAACCCACTGAGTCGGTTGTACCACATCCGTCCCGACTGCCTTAAGCCATTTAATGACTTATTCAACTTTACACAATACATGTTGCGTTTTGCATTTTTATCCGGGACAAGGATTCCATCAGGAACCTTCATATATATGTGTGAATCTAGTGACCTGTAAAGATATGCGGTCACGGCGTCCATCAACTGCATAGATAGACGATTTTGCACTGCCAAAGATATAAGATATCGGAAAGTGGTTACACTCATTACTTGAGAATATGTTTCAGTGAAATGAATGCCGAGTTTCTGCGTGAAACCTTGATGAGGACATCACTAACAGAGTTACACCCACAGCCCCAACTAGTACATATACAGGACCAATTACTAGATCTCGCACACGCCAATTAAATTACCAGGTACTTTCGTTTCTTGGTAATGATTCTAATGTTCATGAGAATATGATGCTGCCTAAATTGGATACATTTGTCTTGCTTACAAATGAAGGACCTAGCTTGGACAAGAAGGATGAACATTGGAGCAAGATCAAGCATGGAGATGATGGCATGCGCAAGGGGAGCAAGAACGGAGTTACAAGTGATCATTTCAGGACTTTGAAGACACCATAATGCGTGCGAGAAGCCTTGGACGAAATATATAAGATGCCACTTCATAGATTTCGTCCAGAGGCTATTATTGGTGCTGCGTCACCTTATTATTGGGCCAGGCCCATGTAATTTCGAAATAGTAAAGTATAGGCTGTTTTTAGAGTCCGTATGTGTGGGGAAAACAGAGTTAGGGTTGGTTTCGGACCCCTTATCCAAGGGGCCACAAATTTCCCTCTTTCTTTCTCCATATATACAGCCCTTAGGGCGTTGTTTAGACTTTGAGTTTTGTTTAGATTAAAGTTTACCATAGATGCAACTTCGCGTACTTCGTTTGTGTTCAACGGCCAGACAAAGGCGTCACAGAACCCCCACCTTGATCAATAAAGCTTTCCTCTTATATCCGCAATATCCAGATTGCAATCTTAGTTTCTTGCTTTTTCTTCGTTTGCTTGTAGGAAATAGACCCTAGTGGTCAGGTTGATCATGCTATGGCTTGGTCAATAACCTCTCGGAGTTGGTTTAGCGATTGCTAAGGCGCGACGTCCTCGCACGTTCGTAGTCGGATCGTCAAAGTCTACTCCACCAAAAATGATAGCCGCCATCTCATCGAAAGACGGGACACCTTTGCCTCTATCAAGTGGTATCAGATTGCCAGGTTGCTCGGTGAGATTTTATAGTTTTTCCTAGATTAGATCGAGTTTGTTCTTCATACCTACAATCCATGAAAAAGCCAAAAAAAAATAGGGTTAGTTCTTCATATCCGAACCAGTCTGAGCCATTGCATAATCTTTTTCGTGTTTGCTAGTTGAATTTGCGGTTGCATCACCGTGTCGAGTTGCTGGTCTTAGTGTCTAGTTCTTTAGAGTTTCGAAGTCTGTTCACAGTTTGTCACGCCGCCGCCGCACCATATTCATCGCTATTGCCATACCACCACCGCTGCCATATGCCACCACCGCTACAACATACCACCACCGCTGCCATAACTTACCACCGCTGCCATATCCTACCATCATATATCCACCACCAATCCGAGTTCTTTTCATATTAGGTTTGTTCTCGAGATCCATCTAGTTTCGGATTCGTGTATTCTTGCGTGCGTAGGTCTAAAAAAAAGAGTCTGGAGACCCCCGGGCAGTTTTTAGGCCAAAATTTCGGCAGGTGAAAATATTTTCCCCCTATGCTATTTTTAGGCTTTTTTGACTCTTTTGAGACACGTGCTATCATACTGTTTTTTTACCACACTTTTTCGTCGTCACTGCCCTGACTCCGAAAAAAAATTCAAAAACAATTTGTGCCTATCATCTTAGTTTGACTTGGGAAGAGTTTTGAGACACTCGCCATTATAGTGATTTTCGGCAAAAAAAAGGGTGCAAAAAAAAGAGGCGAAAAAAATTCAGAGTGTGCTTTCCCCTTGATTACGTGCAGCGCCGTTATTTTATTTGTGTTCTAGGCTGACGTCTCTAGTACGGTCTAGCCTAGGACCAACACAGTACCGTCGTTGAGCGTTTATTCAACTTTGCATCTCTGAATTGATTATTGCTGACCCTTTTTGCTACCATATTATAAGCCTTCCCAGCTCCACATACATCTGCGTTGTGCGTTTGAATCTCCCTGGTAATCGCTTTATCCAAGCTTTGAGAGTTTTGACTACCACGGTTGCCGATCACCACCTGCTACTGGGTAAGAACTGGTAAGACTTTGAGATTTGCTGGACAGATTTGTAACGCCCCAGCACCACCATTTTTTAGTAGCCTGTAGGATCATATTTTTGTGTGTTTCTATTGCTGCTAACCATGCCAGGATCACAAGTCGATGATACTGACTGGGAGAGCATGATGAACAAGGAGTTGCATGATAAATTTCAGCAAATGATGGGTCAACAGGTAGAAGATGTGATGACCAGTTTTGGCGACGCACTAGCGAGGATGGATGGCATTGAGAAGTCAATTGACACCAAGTTGGATGCCAAATTCGCTGAAGTGCTTGCGCGTCTACCTCCACCTGCTGCCCCATTGCAACAACAAAAACCACCTTCATGTCACGAAACAACCCTCCGCAAAGCGAGCCGTGTCGCTCTTCAGCCTGGCCAAACTGTTGGTGCTGCTGTTGATATTTCTGTGGCTCCTGCTGCTGCTGAGGAGGAGGACGATTACGCGGGAGATTACGAGGATGAGGTTGATCAAAATCAGAACTACGTGCAACAACTAGCACCACAACCACCAAGTCGTCCACATGCAAATGATCGGAATGGTAGGGCTGCATCACACCCTCAGGTACGAGATCATGACCATCTCCCTAAACTAAAATTGAATATTCCACCATTTGAGGGTAGATATGTTCCTGATATATATCTTACTTGGGAGTCAGAAACCGAACAACGTTTTACATGTTTAAAATATCCCGAGGAGAGATGTGTTGCTGCTACTCTTTGTCCTTTCACTAGTTTTGCTTGTGTGTGGTGGTCTGAATATTGTAGATTATATCCGGATAATATTCCAACTACTTGGGCTGCTTTGAAAACTGCTATGCGTACTCGTTGGGTTCCACCTTATTATCAACATGAATTACTTCAGAAATTGCAGCGTTTAAGACAAGGAAAAGATTCTGTAGTGGAATGTTATCAGAAATTACAAACTGGACTGATTAGATGTGGTATTGTTGAGGATAATGAGGCTATGCTTGGACGTTTTATGGGTGGCTTAAATAGAGAGATTCAGACAATTCTAGAGTATAAGAAGTATAATAATATCACTCGTTTATTCCATCTTGCTTGCAAAGCTCAACGTGAAGTGCAGGATCGACAGGCCTTGGCGCGAACTAACTTTTCAGCAGGTCGACCTTCATCATGGACACCGCGTGCATCATCTACTTCGACATGTCCGGTAGCACCACTGCCTACTTCAGCCGTCACTTCTAGCCATGATAAAAGCAAATAGGCACCACCACAATCAACCAGGAGCACACCTTCCGATCCTGCGCAAAGCTCTTCTTCATCCATGGCATCCACAGGGCCAACACATGATGTTATATGTCGTCGTTGCACTGGTCGTGGTCACTATGCGAGCAAATGCTGATGCGGAGCATACCAAGGTCATCCCCATGGACCTACCATCGTCTCACCAAGTGCCAAGTGGACCCATGAAACACGCTCGAGCACGAGCTCTCGAGGTCGAGGCGACTTCACTCCCCTCGCAACGTCATTTCGATTCACATGAGATATGGCTGCTACCCACATCCGAAATTCTATGCATACTCAGGTACCTCGGGAGCAACTATGGAGAAGCCAAGGAACAAGAGGAATCGAAGAAGGAAGACGGAGAAGAAAACGGCCAAGCCTCAGACTGGTAGGACGATTCGGTCGAAGGCCCGGATGATCCGGGTAGAGCCCGGACGATCCGGACCCCCGCCCAGACGATCCGGGTAATGTGTCCGCAGACACCCGAGAGCTCCTCACTGAAGCCGGATCATCCGGCCACACCCGGACGTCCGGACCAGGTGTCGGACATCCGGACCCTCCGCTGCAGAGACGACACATCCGGATCATCCGGACGCCGCCCTGGATTATTCGGACCCCCGAAGCCCGGATCATCTGGACCAACATCCAGATCATCTGGACAGTGCCTGCGTGCATGACTTTGGGCCGAGGCCCATGTACCCCTTCGCCCTTCCTAGCCTATATATATCACTCCACCCATACTTTCTAGGGTTAGCTTTGTGTTAGATCATCCAAAAACCTTAGTGGTTCCTCTCCTACGAGATCGCGGCCTCCTCGGAGAAGATCCACCGGATTCAAGACCTCCTTCGCGGAGAAGAACATCAAGACCTCCTCACGGAGATGACTACCGCCACTTGTATCGTCCTTAGTTGATCGTGTATCGTGTATCGCACTTTGTGTACCCGGATCTAGCATTTGTGTGACCTAAACTTGTTGATTTGAGTGTTTTCTCCTTGTCCCTCTTGTGTTTTTCCTCGTGCCCCTCGTGTTCTTCCTTGGGATCCCTCCTTTTAGTGAAATATCGGCCACGTAGGGTTCCGGCCTACATCATCTATGGTATCATGATCCTAGGTTGATCACGAATTTGGAGCCCCACACCTTGTTTTCTAGCTTGTTTTTGTTGTTTTTCGTCCAATTTCGAAAATCCCCACAAAAATAGCCCTACATTTTTTTTTTGATTTGTGTGTTTTGATGAGATTTTGATGATTGCGATCCGTGGTTGAGCTGTGTAACAAGTGGTTTCACCTTTCCCCCACCTCACCCACCCTCAAATCTGCCCAAAAATCCAAGAAAAAAAATCCTTTTCCACCAAATTCCACCATTTTCCCGAGCTCATCCCGACCGGATTGACCCACCCGGATCATCCGGATTTCCACCCGGATCATCCGGCCACCGCCCGGATCATCCGGCCAGACGTCCGTATCATCCGGCCTCCGCTGACGAAACTGCATTCTGCAGTTTTTCTCGACATCATTTCCGCCACCGCAACTACCCTCGTTACCCCTTCAGCTACACCCTCGACATATAACCCACCACCACCACCATTGCCTAACGAAAACCCTACGGTCTTACCTCTTTGTGTCTTGGATCATTTGAGTTGTGGTTTTCTCCATTTCCGTTTGTGTTTCGGCTATCTCGGAGCGGAACGACATCGACAAGACCACCTCTCAACCTCGACAAGGACAGTAACATGGACGACACTTTGTTTACTACCTAGCACTTGCATTGATAAACCCTCATCGACCATTTTGCGTAGCTTCCCTACCGAGACTAGCCATTTGAGTATTGCCGGGCCACGACACTTGTGCACATTAGTGATAGTCATAGATATTGCATACTACATCATCATATCTACGTGTGACACAAGAGTGTTCCGCATACACAATAGCTATCTTGATCGGAGAAGCATGCATAAGTGGCCAAAGAAAGAGTTCACAAGCTTTTAAGCAAAAGATCCTTCCAAAGCTTATAAGCAAAAGCACAATAGCATCAAAAGCCTTGCATCAAAAGAGATCATATGAGATAGCAATACATCATCTTGTGCTAAAGCATCGGCACATCATACACTCATAGCATACTTGTGATAGGAAGTCGTTACATTGCTCTTATAGGTCGTGCACAAGTGTGTATCCGCCTATTAAGCAATCAGTTAGCGTCTCTCTAGCATTGTGTAACACGAGCATTTTCCGTGGATTCCACATTTTCTCTCACTTTTGGTTGCACAACCACATTTATCTATCCGTGCGTGTGTTCAGTGTGCTACTTATTGCTTGTGATCTACTTGTTGCATGAGCCAATTGTGAATCATTTTGAACATTATTGAATCTTACTCACTTTTTGCTTTGAATTTTACCACCATCCAAACCTAGCTCCTCTAAAAGCTTTACTTGTCCAGGTGTAAGAATCGACAAGACTTCGTACCAATAGTGCTATTTCCGGGTTACATTATTGAGTGATCATTGATCCATTGTCAACTTCGGTCAAGGTACATTTGGTATTGTCTTCTCCTTTCTCCCACTCACATACTTGCTTGTGACGATGGATAGGCCAAGTACATCTACGAACCCGCTCTTCGATGATCCCCAAGAATCGATCAACTACGTCACCAAACTACATCTCTTCGATGTCCAACGAGCTCTACATCAAGAAAGTGAAGCTATGCGAGAGCACATTGAGCAAGTCGCCACCGGCGCGCGACAATTTGAAGCATGAACAAGAGAGCAATTCGACATCATCAACACCAACATGGCTACTCAATTCGATGCGCTACGGACTTTGATAGTCAACCAACACTCTTTTTCCACATCTTCTCAAAGACGAAGCCGCTCAACTCGCCAAACCGACTCCACGGACGGCTCAAGTACCCCTACATCAAACACTCTTCGTCAAGCCGCACGTCAAGCTCGACATGACAACCGTAATCCACTTCATGACAAGAGCTCCCAAGACCTACTTGACGAGCAAGAAAGTCGACATCGTCAAAACCAAGCTACACTTGAGCAAGCACAAGAACGGCAAAGACTACGCCAACAACAACAAGAGCGAGCACGTCAATACCAAGAAGAACAAGATGCCGCGGCTCATCATCAAGCACAACAACACCGAGAAGCTCAAGCTCTTGAGGCGCAACGAGCATTACGTGATTCACATCGCAATGTGGCAACTCGCAATCGACACACTCGTCAAGAAAATGATTTCCTTCGCGATGAGATGCGGGAGAGGCGCCACCACGCACGGATGCAAGAAGAAGTTCCCCCTCAAGCGCGACAAGAGCAACAACCTCAACAAGAACCACAAGCTCGGCAAGTATACCATGACAATGCACATCTACTCCGCCAAGAGCAACATGAGATTGACAACCGTCCAAATCAAGAACGCCCTCCCAATAGGCAAGCAAACAACGAAGAGCATCGTTATGGCAAGCTTAAGTACACCATGCCAACGTTTTCCGGAAGCATTGATCCCGAAGACTATCTCTCATGGGCATTGAAGGTTGACAAAATCTTTCGCCTCCACAACTTTGATGAAGAAAAGAAAATTGCAATGGCGTCCCTTGAGTTCCAAGACTATGTTCTCATTTGGTGGGAGCAAATCATTGAGAGAAGAGAAGCAAAAGGCGAACCTCCTATCACTACTTGGGCTCAAATGAAGGAAGTCATGAGAGCACGCTTCGTGCCAACACACTACAACCGTGACTTGTTCAAGAAGTGTAACATCTCAAATTTTCAATTTGGAATGTTATACATAGATCATACTGCATTGCATGTTTTTTTGCTTTTGTGCGTGGCGATCCTCAATAATTCTAAGCAACTCAAGGACCTACGGAGAGAGTTGGGAATTCTACCGTTTTTCTGTTTGAGTTTTCTCGAATACCGGTACGGGGATCACTTTGGTTTTAATTATTTTCTCCCCCTAAAAAATATTTATTAATGAAATATATGAGCGGAGTTAATATGACTTCTCCAAAATAAGAAATATTGGAGGAAAATATTAAAATCACTTTTGGATCTTATTCGAGTTTATTTGCGATTTTATTTGCATAGGAAAAATGTGCGTTTTTCAAAATTGCATTTAGGTCCGGGAAAAATGTTCACTTTGACCGAAATATTATTAGAGGACGGTGAAAATTTATTTCAGAATATTGGGAGCCCGTTTAGTATTTTATTTTCGTGTTTTTCTGTGTCAGGACTTATTTAAAAAAAAAGAGTTGGTTCGGACCGAGTGGGCCGAAGCCCAGCCGGCCCAGCGCCGTGTCCGCCCCGACTCCGACTAGGAGTCCGTCCGCCGCCCGGCTCCCGTCGTGGCCGAGCCGGCCTCTGCCTCGTCGCCCCTTGCCCAAGCTACCCCACTGGCCCTTTATAAGCCGAGCCTCCCCGCTCCGTCGCCTCCACACCACCGCCGCGCCGCCGTGCCCCGCCGCCCGCGCCGTGCCCGCCGCCGCTGCCGCCGTGCCTCGCCACCGCGCCGTTGCACTCCACCGCCGCAGCCGCCCGCGCTGCCGCCGTGCCCCGCCGCCGCTGCCGCCGTGCCCCGCCGGAGCCGCCGTCGCCTCGGACGCCGCCGTGCCCCGCCGCCCGCTCCGCAACCCACTCCGTTAACCCGCCCGATCCGTTAAGGTATGACCGATTTTTTAGACCATTCGGTTTTTATCTGAAAACCTAGATCTATTTTTTTAAATGATCGGTTCGGTTTTTTTGTTCGGTTTAGTTAGTTAGCGAACGTTCGTCCGTACGTTAGTCTTAACGAATGTTGTTCGCCCGTTTGTCGCAGACAACGAACGTTCGTTCGTTAGCCTGTTCGTCAGTTTTCTTTTTCAGGGCTTTATCCGCGATTATTTTCGATCGCGATTTCTGCCCTGATATTATTTTTAGTTTTTCTTTTCGCTCGAGAGTCGGAATCCGGCGATTCAAAAGCCCAGATCTTCGTCTGAAAGCCCTCTTTCCGTTTAGCCAACTTGAACAAGGTTTTGCTGCTGTAAAATTTGACTTTAGATCAATCTAGTAAACGAATCTTGTTTCTTTCGCAGTTTGAGTTTCGTTGCTCCGTTTGATTTGATTCTTTTTGCAAACGGGAGTTCTTAAGTTGAACTTTCTGGTTAGATCATCTTATTTGGAGTTCTGTTTGTGTATCTTTGCTTGTTCGCTTATGTATGCTATTATTTTCTTACGATAGAATTCCCGAAGTGCGAAGCGTGCTACTACGAGTCTCTAGGTTTTGTGAATCATCAGGAAGGCAAGTAACACTTTGATCATACCCCTTTATTACCCAGTTTTTATGCATTAGATCAAACCCACACACATTGCATGAGTAGGATCTGTTTAACTTGTGGGTCTGGGAAGTAAATTGAGGTAGAACCTATTACCTGCATTATTTTCAAACCTTGGGAGTTACTTCTACGTTATGCTTAGGTTGCCATGCTATGCTCGTAGACGTGGTTTGGTTTTGAGTGAAATCCATGATAGATGTGAGTTGTGAATTAATGGTTCAACTTAAGGTGGCAAGTTGAATACACATCTGGGTGGATTGGTTGCAGGGCACCTGGAGAATCCAGTGTTGTCCTAGGAAATCCCGGAGGAACTGTGTGATTATCCTATGGAATGCCACCCAAGCTCAAAGGGATCATAAATCTATTCATGATGGAAACTTCCGTGTGCAGCCACAATGCCATTATGTGCTCTGGCATAGTATGAGTAAGTTGTGTGAGCTCTTTCAGTGGTGGACTAGCAGATGTAGGGGAAAGAAGGTGTACCGGTCCACCCGGGGTAAAGAGTGAATGCTTCTGAAAGACTGTGTCTCGGTCATCCATTTCTCAAACACCATGCAGTGCGAAAAATCCAACGAAGGAGATCGAGTCTTGTGGGGAAAAGTGCATAAACCTCTGCAGAGTGTACAAACTGATCATGATTAGCCGTGTCCCCGGTTATGGACAATCTTGAGTATCTGGTACTTGAATTATTGGTTGATATCATCATTCTAAAAATTAATTTGTTGGGTTAATGATGACTACTTTAATTGGGATTGAGTTGGAGGTACCTTCTCAATGATGTTTCAACTACCATGATAGTTAAAATAAAAATTTTATTCCTTTGTTGTCGAAAAAAATGGCTTTATGCAAAATCCTTAACCTTAGAGCCTCCACCAGCCAAATATGCATATAGTGTTAGCCTTTATTCCGTCACTTGCTCTACTATGTTATCTTGGCAGCATATTCCATGTGCTGACCCGTTTCGGGCTGCAACATGTTACGTTGCAGACTTTTCAGACGAGGAGTAAGACGTGCTAGGTCGTTTGTCTTGCACTCAGCTATGCCGTTGGAGTTATGGACTCACTTATTTTCCAAGCCTTCCACTGTTATTTTGTTAGATGGCCTTATGCCATAGACCTTTGTAATAATTTCTCTTTTGGGACATTCGATGTAATAAGTGTGTGATTGCCACTCTGTTATAAATCCTTCAAGTACTGTGTGTGTCAGCATTACCGATCCAGGGATGACACTGAAACACAGAGACTTCGGTCCATTCGGATCGTGGTCGCTACAAGATGGTATCAGCGCACACGCTGAATGTAGGACACGACCACTAAGATAAACCCTAGGTCACTCTTCTCTACTCATTTCTGACTCCTCTCCATTTCTACTCTTTTAGGATGGTGGACCCAAGGAACAAGTTCACTCAACCGGATGAAGACACACCTTTTGGATGACACTTGAAGGAAGTCACTAGGTACCTGAACATTGGAATACCAAGCTTCACTGGGACCTACACTGCACTTTACCAGAAGAGGAGCGATGGAGTATTCAAGTTCAAATTCTCGGGAGGACCTTCGCACCATCCACTGAGTCCATAGAGTTTTCTTTTGATGCACCAACCTGGATCCTAGGCAAGAGTATGGCAGCCCACATTACCATGGGACGGATTGGAGAAGTCTACAAGCAGGAGCTGAAGGACACTATCTACCAGATTTGTGGATGCCCAGATGAGCAATGGGACATGATTAGTACCCGGAAGGACAAGTCCATTGCAGCATGCATCCAGGAGCTGAACCAGCACATTCGTCGACAAGAGCACCAGATGTGCGCAGGGATGATAGAATTGAAGAAGGCGCTAACCAGGAACTTGGAGCTAGAAGAGGAACTCAAGTGTACACGTGATGGATACGAGGAGGAGATGACAATACTTGTGGAGAAGAATGATGACTTGACAAGGAAGCTAGGAGTATTCATGGGAGATCCAGCACCAGGAGGAGAGGAAGAAGAAGAAGAACCAAAGGAGATTCGTTCTGAGGACTACATCATCATCGACGACACGGACTCAAACCCCGATGATAGTGATGATGACTACGAAGATGAAGCTGGAGCAGACATCATGGAATCTTCCGCCGATCAAAATTTCTAGAATGACCACCCTATAATTAGTACTTTCCCCCAAATAGTAGAATTTAGAGCACTTTTGTAATGTTAGCTAGATCTTTGTAAGACCTTGCTTGAAATTGATTGGTGTGATATGATTGTGTTTGTATCATGTGCATATGGGTAGTGAATTTTCCCTTAGACCTCATTTCTATTCTAATATCTTCCCTCTACACCCATCAGATGCCTCCGAGACGTGAGCCCGGATTTTAGTTTCCCCCCAAGCTCACTCAGTTGATCCAGCAACAGAACACTTTGATGCAACTTCTTGTCCAGAACAATCAGAACAACCAGAACAACAACAACAACCCTCCACCACCACCACCCGTGGACAACTTGACACGGTTCTTAAGGTTGCAACCACCGGTGTTCTCTAGCAACATTGAACAAATAGTTGTTGATGACTGGCTGCGCAAGATTGGAAGGGATTTGACCACCGCCAATTGCGTGGATGCTGAGAAGGTTTGATTTGCCGCACATCAGTTGGCTGGACCAACAGCAGCATGGTGGGAGACTGACACAGCCACTTTCCCTATAGCCAATGTCACTTGGGATCAGTTTCAACAAGCTTTTCGCACTGCCCATGTCTCAACTGGAGCTATGAGCATGAAGAAGCGAGAGTTTTGCAACTTGCGCCAAGGAAATTGTACTGTGGCTCAGTAGGTAGATGAGTTTAGTACCCTATCTCGTTATGCCCCGGATGATGTGGCCACAGATGCCGCGAAGCAGGAGAGGTTTATGGAAGGGCTGAATGATGAGATGAGCGTACAGTTGATGGTGGCAACCTTCAACAACTACCACGATTTGGTAGATAAGGCTCTTATGATTGAAGGGAAGCAGCAGCAGATTGAGAGCCGCAAAAGGAAGTATGGACAAGGAAGGAATAATTCTGGAGCCCAGCAGAAGCCCCGATTCACCCCGAATTCGGGAGGATACACCCATAACCATGGGAGCCACACCCATAATGGAGTAAGTGCTCACAACTACAATGGATCCAAGAATGGGAATGGAAATGGAGCAAACAATAATCAGAACCGCTCTACTCCATCCACACCCGCCAAGAGGGATTTGAGCCATGTTACCTGTATCAAGTGCGGGAAGAATGGACACTACACCATAGACTGCCCTGAAGCTAAGAATGGGAACGGCAATGGAAGCGCCGGGAAGAAGCCCAACCCGTTCAACAAAGGACAAGTGAAGCACGTGACTGTGGAGGAGGTTGAAGAGCAACCAGATGCAGTTGTCGGTAAGTTTTTGGTTAAGTCATTTACCGCAGTAGTTCTTTTTGATACTGGTGCATCGCATTCATACATCTCAAGGGGATTCGTAAATAGACATAAGTTGCCCACCCAAGTCCTTAAGACCCCCATGTTAGTAAGTTCCCCAGGAGCGGAGTATATGGCACATCAAGGATGTTTTCAGACGCCATTGGTCATTGGACGTCATGTTTTCCCCTCAGACCTGATAGTTTTGGAGTCACAAGGATTGGATGTGATATTGGGTATGGATTGGCTATCGATGTATGGAGGGAACATCGATTGTGCTAGTAGGTCTATTTTGCTTACCACCTCGGAGGGAAAAAGGATCAAGTATGTATCTAGGCATTCGCCTAGAAGGACACAAGTACATTCTCTCACGGGAGTTGTTCAGGAGGAAGTGCCTGTAGTAAAGGATTACCCGGATGTATTTCCAGAGGAGCTACCGCACATGCCACCGGATAGGGATATTGAGTTTTTGATTGAGCTATTGCCTGGTACTGGACCAATATCGAAGAGACCGTATCGGATGCCAGCAAATGTTCTGGAGGAGATCAAGAAGCAAATTAAGGAGTTATTGGAGAAAGGATTTATTCGCAGGAGTTCATCACCTTGGGGAGCCCCAGTGCTTTTGGTCGAGAATAAGGATGGATCTTTAAGAATGGTCGTTTATTATCGGGCACTGAATGAAGTGACGATCAAGAATAAGTACCTGCTGCCGATGATCAATGATTTGTTCGACCAAGTTCAAGGAGCGAAAGTATTCTCCAAGATAGATCTATGATCAGGATACCACCAGTTGAAGATCCGAGAGAAGGATATACCCAAGACAACCTTCACCACAAGGTATGGGCTATACGAGTATACGGTTATGTCATTTGGATTGACTAACGCCCCTGCCTATTTCATGAGTATGATGAATAAGGTGTTCATGGAGTTCTTGGATAAGTTTGTCGTGGTATTCATTGATGATATTTTGGTGTACTCGAAGAACAAAGAGGAACACGCGGAGCATTTGCGTTTGGTACTGGAGAAGCTCAGAGAACATCAGTTGTACGCCAAGTTTAGCAAATGCGAGTTTTGGTTGAAGCAAGTTGGATTCTTAGGGCATGTTATATCAGGAGAAGGTATAGCAGTGGACCCCATCAAAGTGCAAGCAGTCACTGAGTGGTTGGCACCCACTTCAGTTGGAGAAATCCGCAGTTTTCTTGGACTCGCGGGATATTACCGGAGATTCATAGAGAATTTCTCAAAGATTGCAAAGCCCATGACGACATTGTTGAAGGACACAAAGTTTCATTGGACTGAAGAGTGTGAAGAAAGTTTCCAGGACTTGAAGAAACGGTTGACGACAGCCCCAATGCTGATCTTGCCGGATATACGCAAGGATTTCCAAGTGTATTGCGACGCTTCACTCTTAGGACTTGGAAGAGTACTCATGCAGGATGGAAGAGTTGTTTCTTACGCATCTCATCAACTTCGACCGCACGAGTTGAATTATGCGATGCATGATTTGGAGCTAGCAGCAGTTGTGCATGCGCTCAAAACTTGGAGACATTTCCTTATTGGGAATCGTTGTGATGTGTACACGGATCACAAGAGTTTGAAGTACATTTTCACTCAGAAGGAGTTGAACCTCAGACAGAGGAGATGGTTGGAGCTTATAAAGGATTACGATATGAAGCTGCACTATCACCCCAGAAAGGCCAATGTCGTTGCAGACGCTTTGAGCCGGAAGAGTTATGCAAATACCCTAGTGAAAGTAGGATTTCTAAAGGAGTTCGCGGAAGATTTCAGGGAGCTTCATTTGGAGATTGTTCCTAGAGGTTTTGTTGCAACGTTAGAGGTTCAGTCAACATTGTTGGGAAAGGTACGAGAGCCCAGAAGGATGACAAAGAGATTGGCGAGATAAAGGAGAAGATGAGTGAAGGAAAAGCCAAGGGGTTTCATGAGGACGAACACGACACCATGTGGTTTGAGGATCGAATCTATGTGCCCAACAACACGGAGATCAGGAAGTTGATACTACGTGAAGCACATGATTCGCCATACTCGATACACCCCGGAAACACCAAGATGTATTTGGATTTGAAGGAACGTTTCTGGTGGACGAGAATGAAGAAGGATATTGCCGAGTATGTAGCCGTATGTGATGTATGCCAGAGAGTGAAGGCGGAACATCAGAAGCCAGCAGGATTGCTATAGCCTATGCTGATACCCGAATGGAAGTGGGATAAGCTTGGCATGGACTTTATCACCGGATTGCCCAAGACCAAATCAGGATATGACTCAATCTGGGTAGTAGTGGATCACTTGACCAAAGTAGCCCACTTTATCCCCGTGAAAACCACGTATACCAGTGCGAAGTTGGCCAAGATATACATGACCAGGATCGTATGTCTGCATGGAGTTCCGAGGACCATTGTATCATATAGAGGAACACAAGTCACCTCAAAGTTTTCGCATCAGCTCCACCAAACTTTGGGAACGAGGCTGGAATTCAGTACAGCTTTTCACCCACACACCAATGGACAGATCGAGAGAGTCAATCAGATTCTGGAGGACATGTTGAGAGCTTGCGCGTTAGATTATGGATCTAGTTGGGATGACAACTTGCCCTATGCAGAGTTCTCGTACAACAACAGTTACCAGGCCAGTTTGAAGATGGCACCATTCGAAGCATTGTATGGGAGGAGATGCCGAACGTCGTTGATGTGGGATGAAGTCGGAGACCGTCCGTTATTTGGACCAGATCTGGTCAAAGGGTTAGAAGAGAAGATTAAGCTGATTCGAGATAGACTGAAGGTAGCTCATTCTAGGCAGAAGAGTTATGCAGACTCGAAGCGCAAGGAAGTAGTCTATGAAATCGGAGACAGAGCGTACCTAAGAGTTTTGCCTCTACGAGGAGTTAAACGTTTCGGAGTTAAGGGAAAGTTAGGCCCTAGATTTGTGGGACTGTACCGTGTCTTGGAACACATGGGAGAGGTTGCCTACAAGTTGGAGTTACCCGAAGGATTGTCAGGAGTGCACGATGTGTTTCACGTTTCTCAGCTTAAGAAGTGTCATGCAGAGATAGCCGATATTCCTTTAAGAGACACAGTACCCCTCGAAATAATACTGTTGGATAGTGATCTGACCTACGAGGAGAAACCCGTCAAGATTCTCGAGTTTTCGAGCAGAGTCACTCGCAGTAAGGTTATCAAGTTTTGCAAAGTCCAGTTCAGTCACCACACCGAGGAAGAAGCCACCTGGGAACGAGAACATGATCTACGCAAGGACCACCCACACCTATTCTCTAGCCAAGTCGAATCTCGAGGGCGAGATTCATTCTAAGGGGGGGTAGGTTTGTAACATCCCAAATTTTCAATTTCGAATGTTATACATAGATCATACTGCATTGCATGTTTTCTTTGCTTTTGTGCGTAGCGATCCTCGAAAATTCTAAGCAACTCAAGGACCTACGGAGAGAGTTGGGAATTCTACCGTTTTCGTATTTGAGTTTTCTCGAATACCGGTAAGGGGATCACGTTGGTTTTAATTATTTTCTCCCCCTAAAAAAATATTTCATAATAAAATATATGAGCGGAGATAATATGACTTCTCCAAAACAAAAGAAATATTGGAGGAAAAATATTAAAATCACTTTTGGATTTTATTCTGATTTATTTGCGATTTTATTTGCATAGGGAAAAATGTGCGTTTTTCAAAATTTCATTTAGGTCCGGGAAAAATGTTCACTTTGTCCTAAATATTATTAGAGGACGGTGAAAATTTATTTCGGAATTTTGGAGCCCGTTTAGTATTTTATTTTCGTGTTTTTCTACGTGAGGACTTATTTAAAAAGAAGAGTTGGTTCGGACCGACTGGGCCGAAGCCCAGCCGGCCAAGCGCCGCCGTCCGCCCCGACCCCGGCTAGGAGTCCGCCCGCCGCTCAGCTCCCGTCGTGGTCGAGCCGCCTCCGCCTCGTCGCCCCCTTGCCCAAGCAACCCCCTGGCCCTTTATAAGCCGAGCCCCCCTCCATCGCCTCCACACCGCCACCGCACCACCGTGCCCCGCCGATCGCGCCGTGCCCCGCCGCCGTGCCTCCACCGCCGCAGCCGCCCGCGCTGTCGTGCCTCGCCGCCGCTGCCGCCGTGCCCTGCCGGAGCCACCGTCGCCTTGGACGCCGCCGTGCCCTGCCGCCCGCTTCGCAACCCGCTCCGTTAACCTGCCCGACCCGTTAAGGTACGACCGTTTTTTTAGACCATTCGGTTTTTATTTGAAAACCTAGATTTGTTTTTTTAAACAGATCTGTTCAGTTTTTTTCTTCGGTTTAGTTAGTTAGCGGACGTTCGTCTTAACGAACGCTGTTCGCCCGTTAGTCGCAGACAACGAACGTTCGTTCGTTAGCCTGTTCATCAGTTTTCTTTTTCAGGGCTTTATCCGCGATTATTTTCGATCACGATTTCTGCCCTGATCTTGTTTTTAGTTTTTCTTTTCGCTCGAGAGTCGGAATCAGGCGATTCAAAAGACTAGATCTTCATCTCGAAGCCCTCTTTCCGTTTACCCAACTTGAATAAGGTTTTGCTACTGTAAAATTTGACTTTAGATCAATCTAGTAAACGGATCTTGTTTCTTTCGCAGTTTGAGTTTCGTTGCTCCTTTTGATTTGATTCTTTTTGCAAACCGGAGTTCTTAAGTTGAACTTTCTGGTTAGATCGTCTTATTTGGAGTTCTGTTTGTGCATCTTTGCTTGTTTGCTTATATATGCTATTGTTTGCTTGCGATATAATTCCCGGAGTGCGAAGCGTGCTACTACGAGTCTCTAGGTTTTGTGAATCATCAACAAGGCAAGTAACACTTTGATCATACCCCTTTATTACCCAGTTTTTATGCATTAGATCAAACCCTCACACATTGCATGAGTAGGATCTGTTTAACTTGTGGGTCTGGGAAGTAGATTGAGGTAGAACCTATTACCTGCATTATTTTCAAACCCTTCGGAGTTACCTCTACGTTATGCTTAGGTTGCCATGCTATGCTCGTAGACGTGGTTTGGGCTTGAGTGAAATCCATGACAGATGTGAGTTGTTAATTAATGGTTCAACTTAAGGTGGCAACTTGAATACACATCTGGGTGGATTGGTTGCAGGGCACGTGGAGAATCCAGTGTTGTCCTAGGAAATCCTTGAGGAACCGTGTGATTATCCTATGGAATGGCACCCAGGCTCAAAGGGATCATAAAACTATTCATGCTGGAAACTTCCGTGTGCAGCCACAATGCCATTATGGGCTCTGGCATAGTATGAGTAAGTTGTGTGAGCTCTTTCAGTGGTGGACTAGCAGATGTAGGGGAAAGTAGGTGTACTGGTCCACCCGGGGTAAAGAGTGAATGCTTGTGAAAGACTGTGTCTCGGTCATCCGTTTCTCAAACACCATGCAGTGCGAGAAATCCAACGGAGGAGATCGAGTCTTGTGGGGAAAAGTGCACAAACCTCTGCGGAGTGTACAAACTGATCATGATTAGCCGTGTCCCCGGTTATGGACAATCTTGAGTATCTGGTACTTGAATTATTGGTTGATCTCATCACTCTGAAAATTAATTTGTTGGGTTAATGATGATTACTTTAATTGGGATTGAGTTGGAGGTACCTTCCCAATGATTTTTCAACTACCATGATAGTTAAAATAAAATTGTATTCCTTTGTTGTAGGAAAAAATTGGCTTTATGCAAAATCTTTAACCTTAGAGCCTCCACCAGCCAAATATGTATATAGTGTTAGCCTTTATTCTGTTACTTGCTCTACTGTGTTATCTTGCCAGCATATTCCATGTGCTGACCTGTTTCGGGCTGCAACATGTTACATTGCAGGCTTTTCAGATGAGGAGTAAGACATGCTAGGTCGTTTGCCATGCACTCAACTATGCCGTTGGAGTTGATGGTCTCACTTATCTTCCAAGCCTTCCGCTGTTATTTTGTTAGATGGCCTTATGCCATAGACCTTTGTAAGAAGTTCTCTTTTGAGACATTCGATGTAAAAAGTGTGTGATTGCCACTCTGTTATAAATCCTTCAAGTACTGTGTGTGTCAGCATTACCGATCCGGGGATGACACTGAAACACAGAGACTTCAGTCCATTCGGATCGTGGTCGCTACAAGAAGTTACAACTCCTCAAGCAAGGTACCAAGTCGGTTGAAGAGTACTACAAGGAAATGGAGATTGCCATGATACGAGCAAACATCACGAAAGATGAAGCACAAACGATGGCGAGATTCTTGAATGGACTCAACTATCCTATCAAGAAGATTGCGGACTTTCAACCATACACCAATCTCCTCGAGCTAGTACATCAAGCCACCAAAGCGGTGCGACAAGTTCAAGTGATCTACAAGTACTCCAAGTTCACCCCAAGAACTTTGGCTCCTCCTACCTCTACCAAGCCATCTAGAAACTTCGGTGACAAGTCAAGCTACGAGAATGCGACTACATCAAGTCGTCCACCTTCTACAAACAACTTCAAGCCAAGAGCTTCATCATCTACAACTCCAACCGAGGACAACTCCAAGATGAGTTCCATCAAATGTTTCAAGTGCCAAGGGCGAGGCCACAAGTCATTTGAGTGCAAGACTGTTCGTACCATGATCATCAATGATGACGGTTCTTATGATTCAATGAGCGACGATGAGATGGAAGCCCTTGAACATGTAGATATGCATAGAGAAGTGAATGAAGATGAAGACAATCAAGTGTTTTGTGACAATGATTCGAGTCCCAATCTAGTGGTCTCCAAGGTCTTGACACTCGAACATCAACAAGATGACGATCAAAGATGCCACATCTTTCATAGCAAGGTCGGCATCAATGGACGGTCCGTCAAGGTTATCATCGATGGAGGAAGTTGTCATAACTTGGCAAGCGAAGAGCTATGCGACAAACTAAAGTTGGTGAAGTCGAAGCACCCTCATCCCTACAAGGTCCAACGGCTTAACGATGCCGGAACTCTTCGAGTCGAGCATACCGTGCAAGTTTCCTTCAAGATAGGCGCCTATGAGGACACACTTGAGTGTGATGTGGTCCCTATGTCCGTGTGCCACCTTCTCCTTGGACGGCCATGGCAATACGATCGTGGAGTCACACACAATGGACGGACCAACCTTTATAGCTTCAAGATGAAGAGTAAAGAGTTTGTGCTACGCCCAATGTCACCAAGTCAAGTAGCTGTCGACAAACACATACCTACCAACCATCGTGGAGAGAGTGGTGAGAGAGTGAGCCACCAAAAGGAGAATGAGAGCCACAAGCCAAACATGAGCGACTCCACGATGAGTGACAAGAAACAACTAGTGCTATTCGCCACCAAAAGTGAGATGAGAGAAGTGTGTGAGAACCCCTCGAGTGTCTTTCACCTTGTGCTTTTATGCAAAGGGGAAGCCAAACCTACTAACACTTCACCACCTCCACCTTTAGTGTTGTCTCAATTATTGCAGGAATTCTCGGACGTCTTTCTCGATGAGCTACCTCCGGGTCTACCTCCACTTCACGGAATCGAACACCGCATCGACCTCATACCCGGAGCACCACTTCCGAACAAGGCTCCTTACCGCGTCAACCCCGAGGAAACCAAGGAGATACAACAGCAAGTACAACAACTCATTGACAAAGGTCATGTACGTGAAAGCTTGAGCCCTTGTGCCGTTCCGGTTATTCTCGTGCCTAAGAAAGATGGAAGTTTTTGCATGTGCTCCGATTGTCGCCCGATAAATGCTATCACTGTTAGATACTGTCACCCTATCCCACGCTTAGACGACATGCTTGATGAATTATGTGGTGCCACCATCTTTTCGAAAATTGATCTTAAAAGTGGCTACTACCAAATTCGCATTCAAGAGGGTGATGAGTTGTGACGCCCGAAGACCGACGTCCCAGAAGATTCCAGAGATTCCAGATGTTCCGGGTTCTCCCATGTGTTTCTTTGTGCTTGTGTTATTTATTTTTGCATTGCATCATGTCATCATGCCATCATGTCATTAATCCTTGCATCTCAACTTAAATAAATCGTGTGGACCTTCGGTCCATTTAAATCGAGGGAAGGTGACTTCTCTTTATAACATATAAAAGCCTCCCAATAGTAGTAGGGATCTATATTAATTATTCCATTTGTTTGGAATTAACCAACACACTTGCATATTTTCCCCATGCCTTCCCTTTCTCTTTCCTTGCCTCAAACCTTGCCAATGATTCTTTTCCGTTTTATCGAGGTTCCTCCAAAAATGTGAACATTTTTGGACACTTCAAAAACCAAGCCCTAGTTCAAACCCATTTGAATAATAAATCAAATGTGTTTGAATTTACATCTTTCTTTCATGCCACTTATAATTTTCTTGGATCTTGCTCATTTTTATGAGTCCGGGAAAATTAACCCTGTGCCCAAACACTATCCCAAACTACTTCCTCTTTTCTCCTTTTCTTCTTTGTTTTTTTCTTTTCTTTTCTGCTTTAGAAGAGAAGAAGAAGACAGCCGCAGCTGGCCTGCTCCCAGGTCGGCCCAACCTTCCCACCAGCCGGCCTCCCTGGCCATCTGGGCTCCCAGCCTTCTAGGCCCATCAGGTCTGGCCTCCTGGCCCGACAGCTCCCTAACCCTAGGCCGCGAGCTCCCCGACCCCTCCTCTCGTTCCTCCCCTGTCCGCCGCCACCCTCTCGCTCTCTCGCAGCCAAACCCCCCTCGCTCAGCCCCGATTCCCTCTCCCTCCTTGAGCCATCTCCCACCTCGACCCCAGGACGCAGCCGAGCCGCCCGAGTCCCTCGTCTGCGCCTCCATCTTCCGTGCCCTCCAGGCCGCGCGCCCGCGCCCCCTCTCCTCTGGCGTCCTCGCCGCGCCTCGCCATGGCGCCCTGCGGGCCAGCTAGGAGCTGCACGCCCAGGCCCCAGCCTCACTCTACCCTCGTCGAGGCCCCGCGTGCCGCCCTCGCACCATGGCCGCGTCCCTCCGTCGCCTCGCAGCGCCTGCGGGTCTCCTCCACCGGCGCCGAGCGCCGCCTCGCCAGGGAGCCGCTCTCCAGCGCCGAGCTGGCCGCCCCAAGCCCCGGCGAGCGCCACCACGGCCGCGGCCATCCTCCCTCCAGTGGCTCCGACGCGCTCCTTCCTCCTCTGCCTCGGCCTCGCGGACGTGTTGCCTCTCCTCCACAACCAGCGCCAAGAGGCCGCACCCGCGCCCGATCTCCCGCCTCGCCCCGGCTTCTCCTCCTCGCTGCTCCGGGATGTTGCCGTGACCGAGACCTTTGCTTGGTGTTTTGTTGCTGTTGTTGTTTATCCCAGGACCTCAGAGGTCAAGTACCGCGACGGCTGGATCCGCCACGTCCTCTTCAAGTACCACTTCATCCGATGTTGTTTCGACACGTACCAAGACGCATGTGCGGAACCCTCGGTTCCATCAAGTCCGACTACTACATGAACGAGTACCGCGACATCGACAACCCGTCAAGTTCGGCTACTCGAAGACGCAACAAGTTCCACGACACGTTGAATATGAACGGCTACGAAACGTGAACGACTATCGTCGCCGAATAACCGTGTACAACTACTTCCCACTACACCAACGTGAACGACTACCGTCGCCCCGGAAACGATGGATTCGCCAATTACCTCTCCGAAACGGAATGTGAACGACTACTCGTTGACGACCTCGTGAACAACTACTTCCTCTACGATCTCGAGCCGCCCCGAAAATGAATGTTCCGAAGGTATAACCCCGAGACGATGAACCGTCGTATGCTTGTGGTTGTATGAGATGCTCCCTTGTGTGCTCCGTGCCCGTTTCGTCCTTTTGTCATGTTCCTCGGTTGCCTCGTCGCCGACCCGTGGGAACCCGGTGATGGGATCATCCCACCTTTTCTTCTTGTTCCGCTCGCTCACTCTACCTTTGCTTTTGCACCGGTCTCTCAACGAGTTACCGGAACCGAGATGTTGCCGATGCATAACTTTCATATCGTTGCCGTGGCACCCTTTTTCCTTTCACCACGGTGACAATACTTCATATCTCTTCATGTTAACCTTTAATTAATAAAATTGCATAAACTTGATCATGTCATCCGCATCATGTTAACAACATTATATGTGTGAATTGTTGTTTGCTTAAAAATTGCTAACCATGCTGATGGGGATTTTCCGGAATTGTTGTTGTTATTTCTGTCCTCATTTAAAATGTCTGAATAGGTAGTTTGTTTTTGCTTCACCTCTTGCCATGTTAACAAACATTTAACCTTGTCTTGTAAATAAACGAGAGTCAATTAAATAATTAAAATGTGGTGTTTCGTCAATATGCAACTCGTTGCATATTGAGCTCCACTTAACTTGTAGTACTTGTTTGTGCACTTTGCCATGCAATGCATATTTAAACCGGACATGCATCATACTCGTTTGTGCATCATGCCATGGTTATGATATGTGTGTTTACCGTGTTGTTTGCTTCTTTCCGGTTGCTTCTCTTGTTAGCTTCGGTTTCGTTCCGGAGTTGTGAGGATTCGCACGATTGTGTTGCTCCGGCTACTTCATGGTTCCGTTCTTCTTCCTTGTGGAATCCCAGGCAAGATGATCATACCCTTGGATACCTTTACTACCATTGCCATGCTTAGTTGTCTCGATGCTATCGTTACATGTCGCGCTACCCATCATTTATGTCAGCCTCTCCTTGTTGCCATGAAACCTCTAACCTTTGAAACCTTCCTAGCAAAACCACTGTTTGGCTTTGTCACCGCTTGCTCAGCCCCTCTTATAGCGTTGTTAGTTGCAGGTGAAGATGAAGATCGTTCTAGGAGGGAACTTGTTGTTGGAATATCACAATATATATTATTATTATTATCAACACACCTATATACTGGGCATGGGTGGAAGGCTTGGCCTTTTGCTCGGTGTTTTGTTCCACTCATGCCACCTTAGGCGCCGATAAACCGGCATTATGTTCCCTGATATTGCGTTCCTTACACGATGGGTGGATGGGGACCCCTTGACAGTTCGACTTTGAATAAAACTCCTCCAGCAAGGCCCAACATTGGTTTTAATTTGCTCATAATAACAACTTAATTAATTAATTAAATTGCATAGGGAGTTAGCGCTACCCGAGGATTCTTTCTACATAGTAGGGGGGCCAGTGCTGATGGTGTTGGTCCCAAATGGGCAACCTGCGGGGCCACCTTGGGGAAACCCGAGGACTGGTTTTACTCGTAGCTTGTCCCATCCGGACGTGGCCTGAGACGAGATACGCGCGGCTACTATCAGGGTGTCGGCACGCCGGGAGGTCTTGCTGGACTTGTTTTACCATTGTCGAAATGTCTTGTGCACCGGGATGCCGAGCCTGATCGGTTTTTCCCTAAGATAAGGAGTGATGATATTATATTTATCACTTCAGCTAATCGTGAGAGCTTGTGATGGGCTAAGTTGGAACACCCCTGCAGGGTTATCATCTTTCGAAAGCCGTGCCCGCGGTTATGTGGCAGATGGGAATTTGTTAATGTCCGGTTGTAGAAAACTTGACAGAGGATCCGAAGTAAACCACACAACTGTGTGAGTAACCGTGACTGTCTCTTTTCACTTTGAGAAGAGAACACGGTGGGGTTATGTTTGATTCGTATGTAGTTCAGGATCTTTAGCGATCACTACTAGTTGCGACCGTTTGCGTAGATGCTCATCTTATTCTTGTACTCGTAAGTTAGCCACCATATTATGCTTAGCCGCTGCTGCAACCTCACCACTATCCTTCTCCATACCCATTAAGCTTTGCTAGTCTTGATACCCATGGTTATGGGATTGCTGAGTCCTCGTGGCTCACAGATACTACAACACCAGATGCAGGTTCAGCAGAGTTTGATGTAGAAGATGGATCAGAACTTCACTGGGAGCTCGATGAAGAGAGTGGCCGTATGTTTGTGACGTTTTCGACGATCAGTAGTGGTTTCTACTAGGGGCGATTCGGACCTGTGGCTTTATGTTGTTTTGGTATCTTTCTTTTGTATCTTCGCCCGTAGTCGGGTTGTGACGTTTGGATGATGTTTTGCTTATGTAATGTATTGTGTGAAGTGGTGAGTGTAAGCCAACTATCTCCTTTTGCAATTTAATCCCTCTTTTACATGAGTCGTGCAAAGATACCAAACTTGAGATCATTCCAGAATGGGCTTATACCTTTAAGTCGTGCCTCGACACGTAGGAGGTATAGTCCCATCCTGGGCATTACAAGTTGGTATCAGAGCCTTCTCCGAACTAGAAGCCCCCACTGATTGATCGAATCGTTGACGGTTGAGTCTAGGCACACACTTGAAAATATTTTGAGTCCTATATATATATATTGGAGAGTAGGATTTCTTTTGCTCCTCTTCTCTTTTCACTCTGTGAGGACTCCTGACGATTACTTTTATCTCTTCTACTCCAAAAAATTCACCAATTTTTTTTTAAGATCACGCGAGTATTGTTTGGATTGTTTCGATGTCTTTGTGACGAGAACATTGTTCTCGATGCCTCCTGTCATTAGGGGTTGTGGCAGTGTCCCGGGGAGTTGAGCTCCGAGGTGTTGTCGTCACAAATATATCGCATCAGTTCTGGAATACTTAAGACGGCCGACATCGAAAACTCTCCTATGCGGTTAGTGGCAAGATAACCCCGACATCACCCAGTACTGGGGAGGTAGTTCGGGAGTATTGCCATAGCTTGTATAGTAGAAGCGTTTCGAAGGTCCGAGGTAAACGGTTTCCGAAAATAAATGGTTATGTGTTGAAGGATGGATACAGCTGGATGTAGGATTAGA
Source organism: Secale cereale (assembly GCA_902687465.1). NCBI lineage: Eukaryota > Viridiplantae > Streptophyta > Magnoliopsida > Poales > Poaceae > Secale > Secale cereale. The sequence continues at coordinate 351,989,639 of LR738712.1, forward strand.
GTTGAGTGCGCGATGCTTCCCCTGTATCCCCAACACCTGATTGCATAACTGGAAACTTTCGGAAATTAATAGGTGGGTTCATCTAGTAGTTCTAGGCATTCTTCCAACGAATGCATGATATGGAGTTTGGGGTTCTACATTGAGTGAAGTGGTTTTATGGGCGTTTGTTCCGATCGGGAGTTGCATCTTAAAGGGTCCTTGGTTATGCTGATCCGGGGATTGCAAAACCCTTTTGTAACACGTTCCATAAGCTTTCAGCACGAACATGTGGGACGAAGCTTCTATCTTGTATTTGTTCTATCTGATCCTTGTTGCTTTATTTACCTTTTGTTCTCCCAAGTGGCTTCTCGACAAGTTGATGTACCTACAGAATTCATTCGTTCAATTCTCTGTTCGGATGCTATTGTGAAGATTATGTTGCAACATATCTATCCTTTGTTTTGATTTGATTCTGGTATTCGAGTTGCTTCGATGTCAAGTGTTGATTCCATACCTTTCCTAATCGGTGTTCTCATATTTCTATGGGAGTGTTAATCCTTCTTGATCGTCAAGATTTTCCTGTTAATCCTTTTCAACCGGTGTGCCTTCTCTTCAAGTTACTCCATACAGACGCCGTTGAGAAATCTGACGATTTGTCTGTTTCATTCATCCCAAGTTGTCTTTGTTTTCCCCACCCTCCCTCCCTTTTTCTTCTTGGAGCCAGAAAATTCTCAGATGAAGTATCCATTTTATTCATGTGATATTTCTTCATTCATTTCCTTCAATGTTCTTATCCGGTGATTCTCAGGAAGATGCTCAAGAGCTTCAAGTTCATCATTCTTTTGTTCTCAAATTCTGCCGGTGGATGTAATTCAAGATTTTGGTGTTGATCTTATCCTTTTCCTCATTTCACAATGCTTTCTTATTCCGGTGCACCAATTAATCATTCTCCTCTTGCTATTCAAATCCGGAGTGCTGAAGATTCATAATTCCATTCTTAATCCGTTCAAATTATTTTGAGCATTGTCTTCTTATTCAAGCCATTTAATTCAACCTGTGCAATATCTCTTAAGCAATATTTTCAGCGGTGATTTCTTCAGTGGGCCCTAACCCACAGGTATTTTCCAGGATCTTACCTGACTCTTCTAATTTTTCCGGAGTTATACTCAAATTCTTTTCAAAGTGTGACGTAAGAATGATTTCCATCAGTCATATGCCTTCTCCAAGACCGCTTTCAAATTCTTTTTCACCATTGTTTCAACCTTTTTAATTCTTCATTCCGGAGTTCTCAACAATTCTCATGGCATTTCTCGTCTTCATTCTCAACATTTGAAGACTGGACAAGTGTTTCTCTTAAATCTTGGCCCGTTCTCTCAAGATTCATGGTTCTAGCTTCATGCCATCCTCATTATTGTTCCGATTGTGAGGAATTCTTTTATACCCATCCGAAACATTTCATGAATTCTTTTCTTTGTGATCCTCCGAAGGCCATCATTTCAGAAGATTTCTTCGTTCTCAGTTTTCAACTTCGTCCTCCAAATATTCTTCATTGATGTCTCTTCGTTCGTCTCCATATTTTTACGGTGGTTCTTTCAAGATTACCCTTCCGTTGTTATCGTTTTAATTCATTTGTTCTTTCATAATCCTACCGGTGCTTCGTTGAAGATTTATCCAAGGTTGTGCTAGATCTCTCTTTAATTCTTTGCAACGAGAATAAGTAGTATGCCAAATCCATTGCTTGTCGCCAATTTAAATTGGTGAAGGATATGCATAACATAAATCTTATTCTAGTTTCTTCCAAGAGGTTAATCCCTTCCTTCAGAGCTTGTTCATCATATCATATCCTTGGTTCTAAGTTGTTCATCTTGTTTTCCGGAGTTCCAAGTTATTTCAAGTATCATTTCAAAGCTCCATCTAATTCATCGCAGGCCTTGAATCTTATTCTTTTCATCTTTCACTTCTCTTGCTTTCATTACCGGAGTTCTTCATGGTGGTTCATCATCATTTAATTCATCCTCGAAGTCTTCATCAAGATTCTTGTTGGAGCTCAAGCATTCTTCATCATGCTTTCCAAGTGCTATTCTTGCTCCCTTATCTGTTGAGGTGGTGTTATGCCATTCTTGACAATTTTCCCTTCATGTGTCATGATTCACAAGTTGTCAGGAATGAGATATTTAAACCCATCATTTTCCTTGTTCAGGAGATCTCTTCAACTCTTCAATTATTCGTTCGAGTTATCTTAGGTTGTATTTCACCTAAAAGCTTTCCCTGAGAAGTGTTGCTATTATGGTGCTTAATAATGACCCAAGTTCCCTATTATCCTCTCGGTGAAAGAAATTTTCATCCCTTTGCTGCTCTCAATGCAATCAATCGTTTCCGTTAGTGGCTGGTAGTCACCTCATAACTTTGAGATGTTTTCCATAAGCCCACATCAAGCTTATTCGTTTTCATTGTTGATTTTTTCCAACAACTCCATTCAACCCTTCTTCGTAAGGATGTTTTTCTTATTCATTTGTCGGAGAAGTTGTCTTTTTCTTCTCCGTTCAATTCTTTCATGGATCTATATGCTATTCTTTCATTCCGGAGGCTTTGTGATATTGCTCTCTTTGACCATCATCTCGTTTTTATCAAGATCATATTCTTCCCTTGATTGTCTATTTAACTGGAATGTTGTCACCTACATTCTAGTTCCCTCATCTTATCAAGTTTGCCTCTCTTTTCAACTGGAGTGCTGCCTGAAATCTTTCTTACACCTTGTGTCATTCTTTAAATTGTTTCAGAGGCTGTGTGTTGTTGTTTTCATCAAGTATCATCCCAACTTGGCAAGTTCATGTTCAATTCCTTCCATTTTCAGACGGAGTGCTGTCCAAATTCTGTCATTCTTTTTCCTTGGCTATACAGTTGCAGTTTCTTATTCTTTTGGTTCGTAAGCTCGTGTTTCATGTGTTTCAATCTACAAGGTTCTCATTATGTTCCTTGTTCCTCCTTTTTACCGGAGTGTTTCATCTTCGTTCATCTCCGTTGTATTCTTTCCTTCAAGATTGTTCAACCTCTCAAGGTTCTTTGGTCTCACTCGTCTGTCAAAGAAGCAACTTTGTTTTACCTCTTCTTCTTCCGTTTTTTACCCGGTGCCATCTCTAGGATCTCGGGTCGAGATCCTCTGTTAGTGTGGGAGAGTTGTGACGCCCGAAGACCGACGTCCCAGAAGATTCCAGAGATTCCAGATGTTCCGGGTTCTCCCGTGTGTTTCTTTGTGCTTGTGTTATTTATTTTTGCATTGCATCATGTCATCATGCCATCATGTCATTAATCCTTGCATCTCAACTTAAATAAATCGTGTGGACCTTCGGTCCATTTAAATCGAGGGAAGGTGACTTCTCTTTATAACATATAAAAGCCTCCCAATAGTAGTAGGGAGCTATATTAATTATTCCATTTGTTTGGAATTAACCAACACACTTGCATATTTTCCCCATGCCTTCCCTTTCTCTTTCCTTGCCTCAAACCTTGCCAATAATTCTTTTCCGTTTTATCGAGGTTCCTCCAAAAATGTGAACATTTTTGGATACTTCAAAAACCAAGACCTAGTTCAAACCCATTTGAATAATAAATCAAATGTGTTTGAATTTACATCTTTCTTTCATGCCACTTATAATTTTCTTGGATCTTGCTCATTTTTATGAGTCCGGGAAAATTAACCCTGTGCCCAAACACTATCCCAAACTACTTCCTCTTTTCTCCTTTTCTTCTTTGTTTTTTTCTTTTCTTTTCTGCTTTAGAAGAGAAGAAGAAGACAGCCGCAGCTGGCCTACTCCCAGGTCGGCCCAACCTTCCCACCAGCCGGCCTCCCTGGCCATCTGGGCTCCCAGCCTTCTAGGCCCATCAGGTCTGGCCTCCTGGCCCGACAGCTCCCTAACCCTAGGCCGCGAGCTCCCCGACCCCTCCTCTCGTTCCTCCCCTGTCCGCCGCTACCCTCTCACTCTCTCGCAGCCGAACCCCCCTCGCTCAGCCCCGATTCCCTCTCCCTCCTCGAGCCATCTCCCTCCTCGACCCCAGGACGCAGCCGAGCCGCCCGAGTCCCTCGTCTGCGCCTCCATTTTCCGCGCCCTCCAGGCCGCGCGCCCGCGCCCCCTCTCCTCTGGCGTCCTAGCCGCGCCTCGCCATGGCGCCCTACGGGCCGGCTAGGAGCTGCACGCCCAGGCCCCAGCCTCGCTCTGCCCTCGTCGAGGCCCCGCGTGCCGCCCTCGCGCCATGGCCGCGTCCCTCCGTCGCCTCGCAGCGCCTGTGGGTCTCCTCCACCAGCGCCGAGCGCCGCCTCGCCAGGGAGCCGCTCTACAGCGCCGAGCTGGCCACCCCAAGCCCTAGTGAGCGCCACCACGGCCGCGGCCATCCTCCCTCCAGTGGCTCCGACGTGCTCCTTCCTCCTCTGCCTCGGCCTCGCGGACGTGTTGCCTCTCCTCCACAGCCAGCGCCAAGAGGCCGCACCCGCGCCCGATCTCCCGCCTCGCCCCGGCTTCTCCTCCTCGCTGCTCCGGGATGTTGCCGTGACCGAGACCTTTGCTCGGTGTTTTGTTGCTGTTGTTGTTTATCCCAGGACCTCGGAGCTCAAGTACCGCGACGGCGGGATCCGCCAAGTCCTTTTCAAGTACCACTTCATCCGATGTTGTTTCGACAAGTACCACGACGCACGTGCGGAACCCTCGGTTCCATCAAGTCCGACTACTACATGAATCATCCGGACCCTCCGCTGCAGAGACGACACATCCGAATCATCCGGACGCCGCCCCGGATCATCTGGACCTCCGAACCCCGGATCATCCGGACCAACATCCGGATCATCCGGACAGTGCCTGCGTGCATGACTTTGGGCCGAGGCCCATGTACCCCTTCGCCCCTCCTAGCCTATATATATCACTCTACCCATACTTTCTAGGGTTAGCTTTGTGTTAGCTCATCCAAATACCTTAGTGGTTCCTCTCCTACGAGACCGCGGCCTCCTCGGAGAAGATCCACCGGATTCAAGACCTCCTTCGCAGAGAAGAACATCAAGACCTCCTCACGGAGATGACTACCGCCACTTGTATCATCCTTAGTTGATCGTGTATCGTGTATCGCACTTTGTGTACCCGGATCTAGCATTTGTGTGACCTAAACTTGTTGATTTGAGTATTTTCTCCTTGTCCCTCTTGTGTTTTTCCTCGTGCCCCTCGTGTTCTTCCTCGAGATCCCTCCTTTTCGTGAAAGATCGGCCACGTAGGGTTCCACCCTACATCAAATGCCCATCTCAGCGTGTCATGATTGCTACTGAGGATGGTGGTCATGAGTCCGCTAGTGACTATGATGAGGAGATTTTGGCTCTTATTACACGTGAAGAACACGGTGGAGATGATTCTGAAAATGAGACGCAATACATGGCTCCTGAAGACACTGACATGTATGAATGTTTAGTTGCTCAACGTGTTTTGATTGTGCAGGTCACACAAGCGGAGCAAAATCAAAGGCATAATTTGTTCCATACAAAGGGAATTGTGAAGGAACGTTTTGTTCGCGTCATCATAGATGGAGGGAGCTGCAACAACTTGGCTAGCATGGAGATGGTGGAGAAGCTATCTATCACAACAAGACCACATCCAATGGTTCAATAACAGAGGCAAGGTTAAGGTAACACGTACTGTTCGTGTGCATTTTAGTATCTCTTCATATGCTGATTATGTTGATTGTGATGTGGTACCCATGCAAGCATGTTCCTTATTACTTGGTAGACCATGGCAATTTTATAAAAATTTTGTACACCATGGTAGAAACAATCAGTATACTCTAGTTCATAAGGGTAAACATATTACTTTGCTTCCTATGTCTCCTAATTCCATTTTGAAAGATGATATTAATAGAGCTAATAAAGCAAAATAGGAGTGAAAATCAGATTGTGGCAAAAGAATTTGAGCAACAAATGAAGCCTAATAACACACCATCATCTCATGTTGCATCTGAAACTAAATTAAAAAGCCGATGTTTACTTGCCACCAATCTGATATTGATGATCTAAATTACAGCAAATCTGTTTGCTATGCTTTTGTTTGCAAAGAGGCATTATTTTAATTCGAGGACGTGCCTTCCTCTTTGCCTCCTGCTGTCACTAACATTTTGCAGGACTTTGCAGACGTCTTTCCACAAGACGTGTCACTGGCATTACCACCTATTCGAGGGATTGAGCATCAGATTGACTTAATTCCCGGTGCATCGCTACCCAACCACGCACCATACAGTACCAGTCCAGAGGAGACGAAGGAGATTATGCGTCAAGTACAGGAGTTACTCGACAAAGTTATATACGTGAATCCCTTAGTCCTTGTGTTGTTCCTATTATTCTAGTGCCCAAAAAGGATGGTACATCGCGTATGTGTGTTGATTGTAGAGGCATTAATAATATTACTATTCGTTATCGTCATCCTATTCCTAGGCTAGATGATATGCTTGATGAATTGAGTGGCTCTATGATATTCTCCAAAGTTGATTTGCGTAGTGGATACCATCAAATTCGTATGAAATTGGGAGATGAATGGAAAACAATATTTAAAACTAAGTTTGGATTATATGAGTGGTTAGTCATGCCTTTTGAGTTAACTAATGCACCTAGTACTTTCATGAGATTAATGAATGAAGTTTTACATGCTTTCATTGGATGATTTGTGGTAGTTTACTTTGATGATATATTGATTTTTAGCAGATCTTTGGCGGAACATTTACGTGCTGTTTTTATTGCCTACGTGATGCACGTTTGTTTGGTAACCTTGGAAAATGCACCTTTTGCACCGACCGAGTATCTTTTCTTGGCTATGTTGTTACTCCACAGGGAATTGAGGTTGATAAAGCCAAGATTGAAGCTATTGAGAGTTGGCCGCAGCCCAAAACGGTCACACCCGTGAGGAGTTTCCTTGGCCTCGCTGGATTCTATAGGCGTTTTGTGAGAGATTTCAGCACCATTGCTGCACGTCTAAATGAGCTTACAAAGAAGGATGTTCCTTTTGTTTGGAGTACTGCACAGGAAGAAGCGTTCACAGTATTGAAAGATAAGTTGACACATGCTCCTTTACTCCAGCTTCCTGATTTTAATAAGTCTTTTGAGCTTGAATGTGATGCTAGTGGAATTGGGTTAGGAGGTGTGTTATTACAAGATGGTAAACCTGTTGCATACTTTTATGAAAAATTGAGTGGGCCTAGTCTGAATTATTCTACTTATGATAAGGAATTATATGCTCTTGTTCGGACTTTGGAAACATGGCAACTTTATTTATGGCCCAAAGAATTTTTTATACATCCTGATCATGAATCTTTGAAGCACATTAAAAGTCAAGCAAAACTGAACCGTAGACCTGCTAAATGGGTTGAATTCATAGAGACCTTCCCTTATGTTATTAAACACAAGAAGGGAAAAGAAAATGTTATTGCTGATGCATTGTCTCGTCGTTATACAATGCTTTCACAACTTGACTTTAAAATATTTGGTTTGGAGACCATCAAAGATCAATATGTGCTTGATGTTGAATTTAAAGATGTATTGCAGAATTGTAAAGAAGGGAGAACATGGAACAAGTTCGTCGTTAATGATGGATTTGTGTTTCGTGCTAACCAGCTATGCATTCCAGCTAGCTCTATTCGTCTTTTGTTGTTGCAGGACGCGCATGGAGGAGGATTAATGGGACACTTTGGCGTGAAGAAGACGGAGGACGTACTTGCTACACATTTCTTTTGGCCAAAGATGAGACGGGATGTAGAGCGTTTTGTTGCTCGCTGCACTACATGTCAAAAAGCTAAGTCACGACTCAACCCTCATGGTTTATAGGCCTTTGCCTGTACCTAGTGTTCCGTGGGAAGATATATCTATGGACTTTGTTTTGGGTTTACCTCGAACAAAGAAGGGGAGGGATAGCATATTTGTTGTCGTGGATAGGTTCTCGAAAATGGCACACTTTATATCATGTCATAAAAGCGATACTGCTGCTAATGTTGCTGATTTGTTCTTTCGTGAAATTATTCGCTTGCATGGTGTGCTAAATACTATTGTTTCAGTTCGTGATACTAAATTTCTTAGCCACTTTTGGAGATGTCTATGGGCTAAGTTGGGACTAAACTGCTTTTTAGTACTACTTGTCACCCCCAAACTGATGGACAAACTGAAGTAGTCAATAGAACTTTGTCTACCTTGCTTAGGGCTATTTAAAAGAATAACAAGAAAATGTGGGAAGAATGCTTGCCTCATATTGAATTTGCTTATAATTGTTCGCTGCATTGTACTACTAAGGTGTGCCCTTTTGAAATTGTATATGCTTTCCTACCTCGTGCACCTATTGATTTGTTGCCTCTTCCATCTTCGGAGAAGGTTAATTTTGATGCTAAACAACGTGCTGAATTGATCTTATTAATGCATGAGTTAACTAAGGAAAATATCGAGCGCATGAATGCTAAATATAAACTCGCTGGAGAGATAAGGGTAGACAACGTGTTGTCTTTGCACCTGGAGATCTTGTTTGGTTACATTTGCGTAAGGATAGGTTTCCTAATTTTCGCAACTCAAAGCTAATGCCACGTGCTAATGGTCCTTTTAAGGTGTTAGAAAAAATAAATGATAATGCATGTAAACTTGATCTGCCTGCATATTTTGGGGTTAGTCCCACATTTAACATTGCAGATTCGAAGCCATACTTGGGTGAGGAAGATGAGCTTGCATTGAGGACGACTTCAATTCAAGAAGGGGAGGATGACGAGGACATCACTAACAGAGTTACACCCACAGCCCCAACTGATACATATACAGGACCAATTACTAGAGCTCGCGCACGCCAATTAAATTACCAGGTACTTTCGTTTCTTGGTAATGATTCTAATGTTCATGAGAATATGATGCTGCCTAAATTGGATACATTTGTCTTGCTTACAAATGAAGGGCCTAGCTTGGACAAGAAGGATGAACATTGGAGCAAGATGAGGCATGGAGATGATGGCATGCGCAAGGGGAGCAAGAACGAAGTTAGAAGTGATGATTTCAGGACTTTGAAGCCACCATAATGAGTGCGAGAAGCCTTGGACGAAATATACAAGATGCCACTTCATAGATTTCGTCCAGAGGCTATTATTGGTGCTGCGTCACCTTATTATTGGGCCAGGCCCATGTAATTTCGAAATAGTAAAGTATAGGCTGTTTTTGGAGTCTGTATGTGTGGGGAAAACAGAGTTAGGGATGGTTTCGGACCCCTTCTCCAAGGGGCCACAAAATTCCCTCTCTGTTTCTCCATATATACAGCCCTTAGGGCGTCGTTTAGACTTTGGGTTTTGTTTAGATTCAAGTTCGCCATAGCTACAACTTCGCGTACTTCCTTTGTGTTTAATGACCAGACAAAGGCGTCACAGAACCCCACCTTGATCAATAAAGATTTCCTCTTATATCCGCAATATCCAGATTGCAATCTTAGTTTTTGCTTGTTCTTTATTTGCTTGCAGGAAATAGACCCTCGTGGTTAGGTTGATCTTGCTCCGGCGTGGTCAATAACCTCTCGGAGTTTGTTTAGCGATTGCTAAGGCGCGACGTCGTCGAACGTTCGTATTCAGATCGTCAAAGTCTACTCCACCAAAAACGATAGCCCCCATCTCATCGAAAGATGGGACAACTTTGCCTCTATCAAATCTTGTGCTACGAGCCTTGCTTTATATCTCACCACCTCATTGTTCTCACTTTGTTTCCAAAGAAAAAACCCATTTGAATCCCACAGGGAAAACACTGGGAGTTGTCGGTATTGCTTCAGTGAATACCTTTCTTTTGTTAAGCGAGGCAATTTCTGCTTGGATTGCATCCTTCCATTTAGGCCAGTCGGAGCGCTTTTGGCACTCTACGATAGACCTTGGACCATGATCAGTGAGAAGGGTATCTGCAATCTTTTTAGCAAAATATATGTCAACAGCCATAGTCTTATGTTCAAATAATTCTCCAGAATCAACATAGTTGATGGAAATTTCCTGCACCCCTAGTGACTCTCCGTGATTTCCCAATACGATTGAGTCTGGGTGTTCCAATGTCTCAACCAGTTTCTGCACACTGGAGCTGGGTTGTGGAGGTTGCCCTTCCACTGGGTGTATACCACCCATCAGGTGTTTGTCAATGTTGAGTTGACCTACATTTACCGACTCTGAGGTTTTTCTCCTCGATTTCCTTTGCTGCTTGCTAGAAGCATGCTCCAGGCCAGAGATCGTACTACTCCCCCTCTTTTTAGGAATAGGGAGTTGAGTGGTTTTTATTGGCACCTCCACTCTTTCTGGCACGTTTCTGGCCAGATTTAAGGATTTTGTAACACCTTTCACATCAGTAAATGAATCTGGCGGATTCTTTGCAAGATGTTGCAAATTAATGATATTCCGAACTTGAAGTTCGGTCTCTTGGGTACGAGGATCAGAGGATGAAATGGCACGAGCATTCCAATAAATTTCCGGGCATTCTTTCTGGTACTTGAAATCTCCCCCTCATGCCGGAAAATGTCCCTCATTAAATATGCAATTAGCGTGACGGGCTGTGAACAGATCCCCAGTTAGGGGTTCCAGGTACTTGATAATCGACGGCGATTTGTACCCCACATAGATCCCCAACTTCCTGTGTGGGCCCATAGATGTCCGCTATGGTGGTGAGTTCGGGATGTATGCAGCACATCCGAACTTACGCAGATGGGAAATGCTAGGAGGATTTACACGTACCAAATCCAGAGGGGAAGAACTGTGATATGCACTTGGCCTCAATTGTATCAAGTCAGCAGCGTGTAAAACGTGACCCCAACAAGAGGTTGACAAGTTGCAATTCATCAATAAAGGTCTTGCAATGAGTTTGATCTTCTTAATCAATGATTCAGCCAAACCATTTTGTGTATGGACGTATGGAACACAGTGCTGAACTTCAATCCCAAAGCCATGCAACAATCATTGAAAGCACGTGAGGAGAATTCTGCAGCAATGTCCATTCGAATTGACTTAATTCGACTTTCTAGATAATGGGCTTGCAACTTAATGACTTGCCTCATTATCTTGGCAAATGCATGGTTCCGTGTGGATAGAAGAAACACATGTGACCATCATGTAGATGCGTCAATGAGAACCATGAAATACTTGAAAGGTCCAGATAATGGTTGAATGGGACCACAAATGTCTCCATGAATACGTTCAAAGAACTGAAGTGGTTCAGATTGTAATTTGAGGTGCGAGGGCCTCATGAGCAGGCTACTACACCTAGGATGAATACTAAGCTTGTCTACGATCTGACATAGTAGGGATCTGATCGATGTATCCAACGATATCGGTGTTCACATTTCTGTGAAACTGAAAAACCAGGACAAGATGTTTGATGCATTGGAGATATCGAAAGATATTCTTGAGTACCAACCAACTATGTTTGGTGGATCCAACGGCATTATGGAACGTTGAGTCCCAATATCTCATTTCCAGCATCTCTGGTCTATATAGATCTGTCTCCACGTCTAGAGAATGGACTACCATGAGAGTTATGGATGGATAAGATTTGTCCACGATTAATTTGTCCAATATATTTTGGATATAGACAACATAGTATACCATAATGTATGAATGAAGGTGCTCAAGTTGTAGTAACGAGTGGTATTTTGGTTTACCAAATCCTTCATTTTAAACTTCGTCATTTAGATGATTACATCTGTCATTATTGCACACACACACACACACACACACACACATGGATAATCATAATTGTAGGAGTAATCCTTGTGAATGAGGATCTAACTATATTGGTTATACCATATGTACCAACAACAATAAGTCTTATGGTGACTACTGATTTTACACAATGTATGTTGCGTATTGCATTTTGATTCAAAAGTGAGATTCCATTGGGAATCAACCATATATGTCTAAATCTAGTGATCCACATGGATATGATAACTACATCTATCAACTTTAGAGATAGATGATTTTGTACTGCCAATGATATAAGTAATCGGAAAGAGATTCCACCTCTGGAGAATAGTTGGGTATCAGCGTGGACCCTTGTGCTACAATACTTGCTCTATGTTTCACCACCTCATTGTTCTCAACTCTTTTTTCATAAGAAAACGGGTGTAGATATTGCTTATGAATACCTTCCCATTATTGAGCAATATTATTTCTACCTAGATTACACCCTTTGCTTGAGTTCAGTCCGAGTGTTGTTCACACTTTGCCATGGCCATGGTCTTTGGATTTGAATCACTTGAAAGGGTTTTTTGAATATAGTTGAGAAATTGATGTAGGGTGGAACCCTAATCGGAAGATCTTTCACGAAAGGAGGTTATCCCAAGATGAACACGGAGAACACAAGTTAGATATGGAGGAAAACACGAGGGGGAAACACTCAAATCAACACAAAGATGATCACACAAGTGCTAGATCCACGATACACATCAAGATACACGATCCATGGTCAAATCACGGTGGTACAAAGGTAGTCTTCTCCCGGAGGAGGTCTTGGATATCCCTTGGGATCTTCCCCGATGTGGAGGTCTTGAATCCGAGGTGGATCTTCTCCGAAGAGGCCGCGGTCTCGTAGGAGAGAATCCACAGAGGTGTCTATGATGAGCTATCCAAAAGCTAACCCTACTACGGAGCTAGGAAATGAGTACTTATAGTCCAAGGGGTAAGTTGGGGGGATACATGGGTGAAAACCCTTCAACTGCGCGCAGGCAGGGCGGTAGTACCGGTCCTGGGACCGGTAGTACCGGTCTTGGCTGTTTTACCGGAAGTTCCGGCCTTGCACCGGCCTTGCACCGGTCGATCACAGAAGGTGTAGCGGTAGTTGGCCGGTAGTGGACCGGTAGTACCGGTTGACCGGTAGTTGGACCGGTAGTACCGGTTTCTCTGCGCTGAGAGAATCCTGGTTCATGCTCTTGGCCTCTGTCTTGCACCGTAGCTTCTCCTAGGCACCTAAGCACACAAAGTATCTCCGTTTGAGGTAGCAGCCATGTCTCAAGGTGGTCAACTGGGAATTCAACAAGGAGAGAGTTAACCTGGGATTCAAGTGCTCTAGCACGAGCACGTGTCATAGGTCCTTGGAGCACTTGGTGAGGCGATTGATGGTCCATGGGGATGAGCTTGGGATGCTCCGCATCATCTCCCCTCCCTTGGGAAAGATCCGACCTCGGATCGAAATCTTCATCACCATGGAACGGAGAGAGATCCTTGACATTGAAGGTGTCGCTCACGGAGTACTTGTCTCGTGGGATGTCGATCTTGTAGGCGTTGTTGTTGTAGCGTGCTAGCACCTTGAAAGGTCCGTCAGCGCGAGGTAGTAGTTTGGACTTGCGCTCGTGTGGGAAACGGTCCTTGCGAAGATGAAGCCAAACAAGATCTCCCGGTTGGAACACCATTGGTGTCTTGTTGACGTTGAGCTTGATGGTGAGACAATGGACTTGTCGCTCGATTGTTGCCCTTGTTTCTTCGTGCACCTTCTTGAAATAGCTTGCTCGTGCACTTGCATCCATGTTGATGCGCTCTTGTAGAGGTAGAGGTAGAATGTCCAATGGGGACAACGGGTTGAAGCCGTAGACGACCTCGAAGGGAGAATTGCCGGTGGTCGAATGTCTTGCGCGGTTGTAGGCGTACTCGGCGATGGGCAAGCATTGCTCCCATTCCCTGATGTTCCTCTTGATCAACACACGAAGAAGTGTTGAAAGCGTGCGGTTCGTCACCTCCGTCTGGCCGTCCGTTTGTGGATGGTACGCCGAAGAAAATAGGAGCTTGATTCCGAGCTTAGCGCAGAGTGTTTTCCAAAAGTAACTCAAGAACTTGACGTCCCGGTCCGACACGATCGTTTTCGGCACGCCATGTAGACGAATGACCTCCCTACAAAAGAGAGTTGCAACATGTGAAGCATCGTCTATCTTGTTACAAGGAATGAAATGAGCCATTTTAGAGAATCGATCCACGACAACTAGCACGGAATCTTTGCCATTTTGGGTCCTAGGCAATCCAAGTACGAAATCCATGCTTATGTCTTCCCATGGATGGTATGGAATAGGAAGAGGCATGTAAAGACCATGTGATTGAGCTTTGGACTTAGCTTTGCGGCATGTAGAACATCGGTTGGTGAGTCGCGAGACGTCACGGAGCATCTTGGGCCAAAAATAGTTCTTCGAGAGGGTAGCAAACGTCTTGTCGCGTCCAAAGTGTCCCATGAGTCCGCCTCCATGAGATTCCTGCAAAAGGAGCAAACGAAGCGAAGACTCGGGAATGCAAAGTTTGTTAGCTCTCATAAGATATCCATCCTTGATGTAGTAATGTTCCCAAGAAGTGTGAGTCAAGCATTTAGCATATGCATTTGCAAAGAAAGGATCATGCTCATATAAATCTTTAATGTGCTCAAAGCCAATCACATTCAATTCAAGTTGTGTTACAATCATGCATTTGCAGGAAAGCGCATCCGCCACAACATTTTCTTTGCCTTTGATGTATTTGATGACATAGGGAAAAGACTCAATGAACTCACTCCATTTAGCATGACGCTTGTTCAACTTAGTTTGACCTTTGAGATACTTGAGAGTCTCATGGTCCGTATGAAGAATGAATTCATGAGGTCGAAGATAATGTTCCCAAACACGTAAAACTCGCACCAAGGCATATAGCTCTTTATCATAGATGGGGTAGTTAAGTTGCGCTCCGGATAGCTTCTCGCTAAAGTAAGCAATTGGGCGCTTTTCTTGCATGAGCACGCCACCTATGCCGGTACCACTAGTGTCACAATGAATCTCAAAGGGTTTGTCAAAGTTTGGTAGGGCTAGAAGTGGTGCGTGCGTGAGCAAGCTTTTAAGCTCATTGAACGCGGTGTCTTGCGAAGGACCCCAAATGAAGGGTGCGTTCTTCTTGCTCAAAGCGTGTAGAGGCATAGCAATGGTGCTAAAGTCCTTCACAAAACATCGATAGAAACCAGCTAAACCAAGGAAACTACGCACTTGCATGAGATTCGTTGGTTGAGGCCAAGTTTTAATTGCTTCAATTTTAGCATCAACGTGAACACCTTGAGAAGAAACGACAAATCCTAGAAAGACAACCTTGTCAATGCCAAAACTGCATTTTTCGATATTAGCATATAAGCGCTCTTTCCGAAGGGTTTGTAAAACCAAACGGATGTGTGTCACATGGTCCTCTAGCGTTTTGCTAAAAACGAGGATATCATCAAAGTAGACCACTACAAATACACCTATGTAGGGTCGAAGACAAAAATGCATAAGACGCATAAAAGAACCGAGTGCTTCCTATAAGCCCATTGGCATAACAAGCCACTCGTATAACCCAAACTTGGTTTTGAAAGCCTTTTTCCACTCATCACCCTCTTGAATGCAAATTTGGTAGTAACCACTTTTAAGATCAATTTTTGAAAAGATGGTGGCACCACATAATTCATCAAGCATATCGTCTAAGCGTGGGATAGGATAACGGTATCTAACGGTGATAGCATTTATGGGGCGGCAATCGGAGCACATGCGAAAACTTCCATCTTTCTTAGGCACGAGAATAACCGGAACGGCACAAGGGCTTAAGCTTTCACGTACATGACCTTTGTCGATGAGTTGTTGTACTTGCCGTTGTATCTCCTTGGTTTCCTCGGGGTTGACGCGGTAAGGAGCCTTGTTTGGAAGTGGTGCGCCGGGTATGAGGTCGATGCGGTGTTCGATTCCGCGAAGTGGAGGTAGACCCGGAGGTAGTTCATCGGGAAAGACATCCGAGAATTCCTGCAACAAATTAGACAACACTAAAGGTAGAGGTGGTGAAGTGTTAGTAGGTTTGGCTTCCCCTTTGCATAAAAGCACAAGGTGGAAGACACTCGATGGGTTCTCACACACTTCTCTCATCTCACTTTTGGTGGCAAATAGGACTAGTTGCTTCTTGTTGCTCATCGTGGAGTCGCTCATATTTGGCTTGTGGCTCTCACTCTCTTTTTGGTGGCTCACTTTCTCACCATTCTCTCCACGATGGTTGGTAGGTAAAAGCTTGTCGGCGGCTACTTGACTTGGTGACATTGGTCGGAGCACGAATTCCTTGCCCTTCATCTTGAAGCTATAGTGATTTGTCCGTCCATTGTGTGTGACTCCACGATCATATTGCCATGGACGTCCAAGAATAAGGTGGCACACGGACATGGGAATCACATCACATTTAAGAGTGTCCTCGTAGGCGCCAATCTTGAAAGAGACTTGCACGGTGTGCTCGACTCGAAGAATTCCGGCGTCGTTGAGCCACTGGACCTTGTAGGGGTGAGGATGCTTCGTCTTGACCAAGTGAAGCTTGTCACATAGCTCTTCGCTTGCCAAGTTGTGACAACTTCCTCCATCGATGATAACCTTGACGGAGCGTCCGTTGATGCCGGCCTTCGTATGGAAAATGTGACATCGTTGGTCGTCATCTTGTTGGTGTTGGAGTGTCAAGACTTTGGAGACAACAAGATTGGGGCTTGAGTCATTGTCGCAAAACACTTGACGGTCTTCTTCTTCATTCACTTGGCGATGCATAGCGACATGCTCAAGTGCTTCCATCTCATCATCGCTCATGGAGTCATAAGATCCGTCATCATTGATGATCATGGTGCGAACGGTCTTGCACTCAAATGACTTGTGGCCTCGTCCTTGGCACTTGAAGCATTTGATGGAGCTCGTCTTGTTGTTGTCTTCGGTTGGAGTTGAAGTTGAAGACGCTCTTGGCTTGAAGTTGTTGGTAGGAGGTGGACGACTCGATGTAGTCGCATTCTTGTAGCTTGGCTTGTCGCCGAAGTTTGTAGATGGCTTGCTAGAGGTAGGAGGAGTAACCGAAGTCGTTGAAGCTTGGTTGTAGGAGCCGAAGTTCTTGGAGTTGAACTTGGAGTACTTGTAGTCCTCTTGAACTTGTCGCTCCGCTTTGGTTGCTTGATGTACTAGCTCGAGGAGATTGTTGTATGGTTGGAAGTCCGCAATCTTCTTGATAGGATAGTTGAGTCCATTCAAGAATCTCGCCATAGTTTGCTCTTCATCTTCCGTGATGTTGGCTCTTATCATGGCAATCTCCATCTCCTTGTAGTACTCTTCAACGGACTTGGTACCTTGCTTGAGGAGTTGTAGCTTCTTGAACAAATCACGGTTGTAGTGTGTTGGCACAAATCGTGCTCTCATGACTTCCTTCATTTGAGCCCAAGTGGTGATAGGAGGTTCGCCTTTTGCTTCTCTTCTCTCTATGATTTGCTCCCACCAAATGAGAACATAGTCTTGGAACTCAAGGAATGCCATTGCGATCTTCTTCTCTTCACCGAAGTTGTGAAGGCGAAAGATCTTGTCAACCTTCAATGCCCATGAGAGATAGTCTTAGGGATCAATGCTTCCGGAAAACTTTGGCATGGTGAATTTGAGCTTGCCATAGCGATGCTCATCATTGTTTCCTTGCCTATTGGGAGGGCGGTCTTGATTTTGGCGGTTTGCCATATCATGTTGCTCTTGCCTAGCTTGTCATTCTTGGTGGGGTTGTTGCTCTTGCCGCGCTTGAGGAGGAGCTTCTCGTTGCATTCTTGCTTGGTGGCGTCTTTCTTGCATCTCATCACGAAGGAAATCCTCTTCTTGACAAGTGTGTCGAGTGCGGGCTGCCACATTGCGATGTGCATCTTGTAATGCTCGTTGCGCCTCCATAGCTTGAGCTTCTCGACGTTGTTGTGCTTGGCGGTTAGCCTCGGCATCTAGTTCTTCTTGATATTGACGTGCTCGCTCTTGTTGTTGTTGGCGTAGTCGTTGTCGTTCTTGTGCTTGCTCAAGTGTAGCTTGGTTTTGACGACGTCGACTTTCTTGCTCGTCGAATAGCTCTTGTGAACTCTTGTCATGAAGAGGCTGCCGGTTGTCATGTCGAGCTTGACGTGCGGCTTGACAAAGAGTGTTGGACGTAGGTGTACTTGAGTCTTGAGTGGAGTCGGAATGTCGACTTGAGCGGCTTCGTCTTTGAGAGGATGTTGATGAAGAACGTCGGTTGACTATCAATGTCCAGAGCTCGTTGAATTGAGTAGACATGTTGGTGTTGATGATGTCGAATTGCTCTTGCTTCAAATTGGCGCGCGTCCTCGGCGACTTGACCAATGTACTCGCGCATAGCTTCACTCTCTTGATGTAGAGCTCGTTGGACACCGAAGAGCTGTAGTTTGGTGACGTAGTTGTTCGCTTCTTGAGGATCGTCGAAGATTGGGTTGGAAGATGTACTTGGCCTATCCATCATCACAAGCAAGTATGTAAGTGGGAGAAAGGAGAAGACAATACCAAATGTACCTTAACCGAAGTTGAAAATGGATCAATGATCACTCAATAATGTAACCCGGAAATAGCACTATTGGTACCACTTCGTGTCGATTCTCACACCTACACAAGTAAAGCTTTGAGAGGAGCTTGGTTAGGATGGTGGCATAAATTCAATGCAATCGTCAAAGTGACTCAATGATGTTGAAAATGGTTCACAATTTGCTCATGCAACAAGTAGATCACAAGCAAGAAATAGTACACGGAACACACGCACGGATAGATAAATGTGGTTGTGCAACCAAGGGTGAGCGAAAATGTGGAATCCACGGAAAATGCTCGTGTTGCACAACACTAGAGAGACGCTAACCGATTGCTTAATAGGCGGATACGCACTTGTGCATAACCTATAAGAGGCAAAACGTAACGACTAACTATCACAAGTATGCTATGAGTGTATGATGTGCCGATGCTTGAGCACAAGATGATGTATTGCTATGTCATATGATCTCTTTTGATGCAAAGCGTATGATGCTATTGTCCTTTTGCTTTGGTTGGCTCGTTTGCTTAAAAGCTTGTGAGCTCTTTCTTTGGATACTTATGCATGCTTCTCAGATAAAGGTAGCTATTGTGTATGCGGGACACTCTTTTGTCACACGGAGATATGATGATGTAGTATGCAATATCTATGACTATCACTAGTGTGCACAAGTGTCGTGGCCCGGCAATACTCAAATGGCTAGTCTCAATGGGAAAGCTACGCAAAGATGGTTCATAGGGTGACAATGCAATTGCAAGGTAGGATGAACAAGGTGTCGTCGATGTTACCGTCCTTGCCGAGGGTGAGCGGTGGTGTTGTCGATGTCGTTCCGTTCCAAGGTAGCCGAAACATCCAAGGAAACGGTGAAACCACAACTCAAGTATCCAAGGCAAAGTGAGACAAAATTGTCAAAATCGAAGGGTAGAAACGATGGTGGTTGCGGAAGTGGTGGTGTTATGCGGAAGGTGTATATGATGGAGGGCCTATGCAAACTTGCCAAATTTGACAAAATTTGATGGAGTCTAATGGAGTTAAAACCAAGATGAGCAGCTCGGGCACGTCGCTAGCTTTTCAACGAGCCAAAGAACACTCAAATCGGAGTTCGGGAGTGAAAGTTATGGTCAAAATGGTGAAACTCGGTAGGCTGAAACTGTGTGGGGCGGAAGTACCGCTTTGTAGGCCGGTAGTACCGGTCGAGATGCTCAGCGGAAGTACCGCTAGTGGCACCGGTAGTACCGCTGGAGTCGGGAAAATTCTCAGAACTGGGTTGGGCGGAAATGGATGATTTCGGGGTCGAAATTGGGTGGATTTAGTGGATGGAAAGTGGGGAAACTTGGGGAAATGCTAGATCCACTCGTGGCATAGCAAATCCATGGAAAAAATTCAACAAAATCTTGCCAAATCAACAGATCACAAAAAATTTTGGGGCTATTTTTGTGGGGAATTTTCGAAATTGGGAAGAACACAACAAAAACAAGCTAGAAAACAAGGTGTGGGGCTCCAAATTCGTGATCAACCTATGCTCTAGATACCATAATATGATGGAGGGTGG
Organism: Secale cereale; assembly: GCA_902687465.1. Taxonomy (NCBI): domain Eukaryota; kingdom Viridiplantae; phylum Streptophyta; class Magnoliopsida; order Poales; family Poaceae; genus Secale; species Secale cereale. The sequence continues at coordinate 352,009,488 of LR738712.1, forward strand.
AACCCTCCTCGGCAGATCTTTCACGAAAGGAGGTTATCCCACGATGAACACGGAGAACACAAGGAAGATATGGAGGAAAACACGAGGGGGAAACACTCAAATCAACACAAAGATGATCACACAAGTGCTAGATCCACGATACACATCAAGATACACGATCCATGGTCAAATCACGGTGGTACAAAGGTAGTCTTCTCCCGGAGGAGGTCTTGGATATCCCTTGGTGATAGAGGCAAAGGTGTCCCGTCTTTCGATGAGATGGTGGCTATCGTTTGGATGAAGTCGACTTTGACGATTCGACTACGAACGTGCGTGGACGTCGCGCCTTAGCAATCGCTAAACCAACTCCGAGAGGTTATTGACCACGCCGGAGCACGATCAACCTGACCACGAAGGTCTGTTTCCTGCAGGCAAACGAAGAACAAGCAAGAAACTGAGATTGCAATCTGGATATTGCGAATTCAAGAGGAAAGCTTTATTGATCAAGTGGGGTTCTGTGACGTCTTGGTCTGGTCGTTGAACACAAACGAAGTACGCGAAGTTGCAGCTATGGCGAACTTTAATCTAAACAAAACCCAAAGTCTAAACGACGCCCTAAGGGCTGTATATATGAGGGAAAGAGGGGGGAATTTCGTGGCCCTTGGTGGAGGGGTCCGAAACCAACCCTAACTCTTGTTTCCCAACACATACGGACTCTAAAAACAGCCTATACTCAAGTATTTCGAAATTACATGGGCCTGGCCCAATAATAAGGTGACGCAGCACCTATAATAGCCTCTGGACGAAATTTATGAAGTGGCATGTTGTATATTTCGTCCAAGGCTTCTCACACTCATTATGGTGGATTCAAAGTCCTGAAATCATCAATTGAAACTCCATTCTTGTTCCCCTTGCGCATGCCATCATATCCATGCTTGATCTTGCTCCAATGTTCATCCTTCTTGTCCAAGCTAGGCCCTTCATTTGTAAGCAAGACAAATGTATCCAATTTAGGCAGCATCATATTCTCATGAACATTACATTCATTACCAAGAAACGAAAGTACCTGGTAATTTAATTGGCGTGCGCGAGCTCTAGTAATTGGTCATGTATATGTGTCAGTTGGAGATGTGGGTGTAACCTTGGTAGTGATGTCCTCATCATCCTCCCCTTCTTGAATTGAAGTCGTCCTCGACGGAAGCTCATCTTCCTCACCCAAGTAAGGCTTCAAATCTGCAATGTTAAATGTGGGACTAACCCCAAAATCTGCAGGCAGCTCAAGTTTATATGCATTATCATTTATTTTCTCTAACACCTTGAAAGGACCATCAGCACGTGGCATTAGCTTTGACTTGCGCAAATTAGGAAACCTATCCTTACGCAAATGTAACCAAACAAGATCTCCAGGTGCAAAGACAACACGTTTTCTACCCTTATCTCCAACAAGTTTATATTTAGCATTAATGCGCTCAATATTTTCCTTAGTTAACTCATGCATTTTTAAGATCAATTCAGCACGTTGTTTAGCATCAAAATTAACCTTCTCCGAAGATGGAAGAGGCAACAAATCAATAGGTGCACGAGGTAGGAAACCATAGACAATTTCAAAAGGGCACATCTTAGTAGTAGAATGCAACGAACGATTATAAGCAAATTCAATATGAGGCAAGCATTCTTCCCACATTTTCTTATTATTCTTCAAAACAGCCCTAAGCATAGTAGACAAAGTTCTGTTGACTACTTCAGTTTGTCCATCAGTTTGGGGGTGACAAGTAGTACTAAAAAGCAGTTTAGTCCCCAACTTAGCCCATAAACATCTCCAAAAGTGGCTAAGAAATTTAGTATCACGATCTGAAACAATAGTATTTGGCACACCATGCAAGCGAATAATTTCACGAAAGAACAAATCAGCAACATTAGCAGCATCATCGCTTTTATGACATGGTATAAAGTGTGCCATCTTCGAGAACCTATCCACGACAACAAATATGCTATCACGCCCCTTCTTTGTTCGAGGTAAACCCAAAACAAAGTCCATAGATATATCTTCCCAAGGAACACTAGGGACAGGCAAAGGCATATATAAACCATGAGGATTGAGTCGTGACTTAGCTTTTTGACATGTAGTGCAGCGAGCAACAAAACGCTCAACACCCCGTCGCATCTTTTGGCCAAAAGAAATGTGTAGCAAGTACGTCCTCCGTCTTCTTCACGCCAAAGTGTCCCATTAATCCTCCTCCATGCGCCTCCTGCAACAACAAAAGACGAACAGAGCTAGCTGGAATGCATAGCTTGTTAGCTCGAAACACAAATCCATCACTAACGACGAACTTGTTCCATGTTCTCCCTTCTTTACAATTCTGCAATACATCTTTAAATTCAGCATCATGCACATATTGATCTTTGATGGTCTCCAAACCAAATATTTTAAAGTCAAGTTGTGAAAGCATAGTATAACGACGAGACAATGCATCAGCAATAACATTTTCTTATCCCTTCTTGTGTTTAATAACATAAGGGAAAGTCTCTATGAATTCAAACCATTTAGCATGTCTACGGTTCAATTTTGCTTGACTTTTAATGTGCTTTAAAGATTCATGATCAGAATGTATAACAAATTCTTTGGGCCATAAATAATGTTGCCATGTATCCAAAGTCCGAACAAGAGCATATAATTCCTTATCATAAGTAGAATAATTCAGACTAGGCCCACTCAATTTTTCAAAAAAATATGCAACAGGTTTACCATCTTGTAATAACACACCTCCTAACCCAATTCCACTAGCATCACATTCAAGCTCAAAAGTCTTATTAAAATCAGGAAGTTGGAGTAAAGGAGCATGTGTCAACTTATCTTTCAATACCGTGAATGCTTCTTCCTGTGCAGTACCCCAAACAAAAGGCACATCCTTCTTTGTAAGCTCATTGAGAGGTGCAGCAATGGTGCTGAAATCTCTCACAAAACGCCGATAGAATCCAGCGAGGCCAAGGAAACTCCTCATGTGTGTGACCGTTTTGGGCTGCGGCCAACTCTCAATAGCTTCAATCTTGGCTTTATCAACCTCAATTCCCTGTGGAGTAACAACATAGCCAAGAAAAGAGACTCGGTCGGTGCAAAAGGTGCACTTTCCAAGGTTACCAAATAAACGTGCATCACGTAGAGCAATAAAAACAACACGTAAATGTTCCAAATGTTCCTCCAAAGATCTGCTAAAAATCAATATATCATCAAAGTATACTACCACAAATCGTCCAATGAAAGCACGTAAAACTTCATTCATTAATCTCATGAAAGTACTAGGTGCATTAGTTAACCCAAAAGGCATGACTAACCACTGATATAATCCAAACTTAGTTTTAAATGATGTTTTCCATTCATCTCCCAATTTCATACAAATTTGATGGTATCCACTACGCAAATCAACTTTGGAGAATATTGTAGAGCCACTCAATTCATCAAGCATATCATCTAGCCTAGGAATAGGATGACGATAACGAATAGTAATATTATTAATGGCTCTACAATCAACACACATACGCGATGTACCATCCTTTTCCGGCACTAGAATAATAGGAACAGCACAAGGACTAAGGGATTCGCGTATATAACCTTTGTCGAGTAGCTCCTGTACTTGACGCATAATCTCCTTCGTCTCTTCTGGATTGGTACGGTATGGTGCGCGGTTGGGTAGCGATGCACCGGGAATTAAGTCAATCTGATGCTCAATCCCTCGAATAGGTGGTAATCCCGGTGGCACGTCTTGTGGAAAGACGTCGGCGAACTCCTGTAAAATGTTAGTGACAGCAGGAGGCAAAGAGGAAGGCACGTCCTCGAATGAAAACAAGGCCTCTTTGCATATAACAGCATAGCAAACAGATTTGCTAAAATCTAGTTCATCAATATCAGATTTGGTGGCAAATAAACATGCACTTTTCAATTTAATTTCAGAAGCAACAGTAGATGGTTTATTAGTAGGCTTCATTTGTTGCTCAAATTCTTTTGCCACAATCTGATTTTCACTCTTATTTTTCTCCTGTTTTGCTTTATTAGCTCTATTGATATCATCTTTCAAAATGGAATCAGGAGTCATAGGAAGCAAAGTAATATTTTTATCCTTATGAACAAGAGTATACTGATTGTTTCTACCATGGTGTACAGAATTTTTATCAAATTGTCATGGTCTACCAAGTAATAAGGAACATGCTTGCATAGGTACCACATCACAATCAACATAATCAACATATGTAGAGATACTAAAATGCACACGAACAGTACGTGTTACCTTAACCTTGCCGCTGTTGTTGAACCATTGGATGTAGTAAGGATGTGGATGTGGTCTTGTGGTGAGAGATAGCTTCTCCACCATCTCCATGCTAGCCAAGTTGTTGCAACTCCCTCCATCTATGATCACGCGAAAAAAACGTTCCTTCACAACTCCCTTTGTATGGAACAAATTATGCCTCTGATTTTGCTCAGCTTGTGTAACCTGCACACTCAAAACACGTTGAGCAACTAAACATTCATACCTGTCAGCATCTTCAGGAGCCATGTATTGCGTCTCATGATCAGAATCGTCTCCACCGTGTTCTTCACGTGTAATAAGAGCCAAAGTCTCCTCATCATAGTCACTAGCGGATTCATATCCACCATCCTCAGTAGCAATCATCACACGCTGAGATTTGCAATCTCTCGCAAAATGTCCTCTTCCCTTACAACGACGACAAATAATATCACTGGTGTGCCCTGTTGATGCCATGGAAGAAGAAGAACTCTGTGCAGGCCCAATAGGTGTGCTCTTGGCAGATAATGGTGGTTGTGCCTGCTTCCTTGTATCACGGCTGGAGGTAACAGCTGATGGAGGTGTCGGTGCAGTAGAATGTGTGGAAGTAGAGGATGCACGCGGTGTCCATGATGAAGGTCGACCTGCAGAAAAGTTAGTCCGCGCCAATGCCTGTCGATCCTGCACTTCACGTTCAGCTTTACAAGCAAGATGGAATAAACAAGTGATATTAGTATAATCCTTATACTCTAGAATGGTCTGAATCTCTCTATTTAATCCACCCATAAAACGTGCAAGGATAGCTTCATTCTCCTCAACAATACCACATCTAATCAGGCCAGTTTGTAATTGCTGATAATATTCTTCTATAGAATTTTTTCCTTGTCTTAAGCGCTGCAGTTTTTGAAGTAATTCACGTTGATAATATGGTGGAACCCAACGAGTACGCATAGCAGTTTTCAAAGCAGCCCAAGTAGCTGGAACAGGATATAATCTACAATGTTCAGACCACCAAACACATGCAAAACTAGTGAAAGCACAAACAGCAGCAGGAACACGTCTCTCCTCGGGATAGTGTAAACATGTAAAACGTTGTTCAGTTTGTAACTCCCAAGTAAGATATATATCAGGAACATATCTACCCTCAAATGGTGGAATATTCAATTTCAGTTTAGGAAGATGGTCATGTACCTCAGGTGGTGGTGCAGCCCTACCGTTGCGATGATATGCATGAGGACGACCTGGTGGTGGTGGTGCTGGTTGTTGCACGTAGTTCTGATTTTGGTCAACCTCATCCTCGTAATGGTCCTCCACCTCTGCAGTAGCAGCAAGAGCTACAGAAACATCAACAGCAGCACCAGAAGCTTGACCAGTCTCAAGGGGAACGCGATGTGCTCGTCCCACTTGATTCGGAAGGCGACGTTGTTGTTGTTGTTGTTGTTGTTGTTGTTGTTGTTGTTGTTGTTGTTGTTGTTGTTGAAGAGGTGGGACAGCTGCAGCAGCCGGTGGTGGTGGAAAACGCGAAAGCAATTCAGCAAACTTGTTATCGAGCTTTGTGTCAAACGTCTTCTCCATGCCAACTATCTTCTCCATGGCCTCGTCCAATGTGTTTAGCACATCTTGCACCTGTACACTCATCATTTGCTGAAACTTATCATGAAGCTCCTTGTTCGTCAAGTTCTCCCAGTCAGTCTCGTCGACTTGTGATCCTGGCATGGTTAGCAGCAATAGAAACACACAAGAATATGATCCTACAGACTACTAATAAGTGGTGGTGGTGGCGGTTGTCACATATCTGACAAGCAAATCTCAAATTCTTACCAGTTCTTACCCAGCAGCAGGTGGTGATCGGCAACCGTGGTAGTCAAAACTCTCAAAGCTTGGATAAAGCGATTACCAGGGAGAGTCAAACGCACGACGTAGATGTATGTGGAGCTGGGAAGGCTTATAAGATGGTAGCAAAAGTGGTCAGCAATAATCAATTCAGAGATGCAAAGTTGAATAAACGCTCAACGACGGTACTGTGCTGGTCCTAGGCTAGACCGTACTAGAGACGCGAGCCTAGAACACTAACAAAATCACGGCGCTGCACGTAATAAAGGGGAAAGCACACTATGATTTTTTTTCGCCTCTTTTTTTTGCGCTCCTTTTTTTTTGCGCTGCTTTTTTTTGGCCGAAAATCACTATAGTGGCGAGTGTCTCAAAATACTTCCCAATTCAAACTAAGATGATAGGCACGAAATTTTTTTGACGATTTTTTTTTTCGGAATCAGGGCAGCGACGACGAAAAAGTGCGGTAAAAAAACAGTATGATGGCACGTGTCTCAAAAGACTCAGAAAAGCCCAAAAATAGGATAGGGAAAAAAATTCACATGTCGAATTTTTTTTTCCGAGACCTACGCAGGCAAGGAAACACAAATCCGAAACCTAGATGGATCCCGAGAACAAACCTAATATGAAAAGAACTCGGATTGGCGGTGGATATATGGTGGTAGGATATGGCAGCGGTGGTAGGTTATGGCAGCGGTGGTGGTATGTGGTGGCGGTGGTGGGATATGGCAGCAGCGGTGGTATGGCAGCGGCGATGAATATGTTGCGGCGGCGACGTGACAAACTGTGAACAGAACTCGAAACTCTAAAGCACTAGACGCTAAGACCAGCAACTTGACACGACGATGCAACCGCAAATTCAACAAAGCAAATACAGAAAAGATTATGCAAAGGCTCAGATTGGTTCGGATGGGATGAACTAACCCTAATTTTTTTTGGCTTTTTCGTGGACTGTAGGTATGAAGAACAGACTCGATCTAATCTATGAAAAACTGTAAAATCTCACTGAGCAACCTGGAAATCTGATACCACTTGATAGAGGCAAAGGTGTCCCGTCTTTCGATGAGATGGTGGCTATCGTTTGGATGAAGTCGACTTTGACGATCCGACTACGAACGTGCGTGGACGTCGCGCCTTAGCAATCGCTAAACCAACTCCGAGAGGTTATTGACCACGCCGGAGCACGATCAACCTAACCACGAAGGTCTGTTTCCTGCAGGCAAACGAAGAACAAGCAAGAAACTGAGATTGCAATCTGGATATTGCGAATTCAAGAGGAAAGCTTTATTGATCAAGTGGGGTTCTGTGACGTCTTGGTCTGGTCGTTGAACACAAACGAAGTACGCGAAGTTGCAGCTATGGCGAACTTTAATCTAAACAAAACCCAAAGTCTAAACGACGCCCTAAGGGCTGTATATATGAGGGAAAGAGGGGGGAATTTCGTGGCCCTTGGTGGAGGGGTCCGAAACCAACCCTAACTCTTGTTTCCCCACACATACGGACTCTAAAAAGAGCCTATACTCAAGTATTTCGAAATTACATGGGCCTGGCCCAATAATAAGGTGACGCAGCACCTATAATAGCCTCTGGACGAAATTTATGAAGTGGCATGTTGTATATTTCGTCCAAGGCTTCTCACACTCATTATGGTGGCTTCAAAGTCCTGAAATCATCAATTGAAACTCCATTCTTGTTCCCCTTGCGCATGCCATCATCTCCATGCTTGATCTTGCTCCAATGTTCATCCTTCGTGTCCAAGCTAGGCCCTTCATTTGTAAGCAAGACAAATGTATCCAATTTAGGCAGCATCATATTCTCATGAACATTAAATTCATTACCAAGAAACGAAAGTACCTGGTAATTTAATTGGCGTGCGCGAGCTCTAGTAATTGGTCCTGTATATGTGTCAGTTGGAGATGTGGGTGTAACCTTGTTAGTGATGTCCTCATCACTTGGGATCTTCCCCGATGTGGAGGTCTTGAATCCGAGGTGGATCTTCTCCGAAGAGGCCGCGGTCTCGTAGGAGAGAATCCACAGAGGTGTCTATGATGAGCTATCCAAAAGCTAACCCTAGTACGGAGCTAGGAAATGAGTACTTATAGTCCAAGGGGTAAGTTGGGGGGATACATGGGTGAAAACCCTTCAACTGCGCGCAGGCAGGGCGGTAGTACCGGTCCTGGGACCGGTAGTACCGGTCTTGGCTGTTTTACCGGAAGTTCCGGCCTTGCACCGGTCGATCACAGAAGGTGTAGCGGTAGTTGGCCGGTAGTGGACCGGTAGTACCGGTGGACCGGTAGTTGGACCGGTAGTACCTGTTTCTCTGCGCTGAGAGAATCCTGGTTCATGCTCTTGGCCTCCGTCTTGCACCGTAGCTTCTCCTAGGCACCTAAGCACACAAAGTATCTCCGTTTGAGGTAGCAGCCATGTCTCAAGGTGGTCAACTGGGAATTCAACAAGGAGAGAGTTAACCTGGGATTCAAGTGCTCTAGCACGAGCACGTGTCATAGGTCCTTGGAGCACTTGGTGAGGCGATTGATGGTCCATGGGGATGAGCTTGGGATGCTCCGCATCAGAAATGTATGTCGACAATTGTAGACTTCCGGTTATATGTTTCTCCAGAATCTATATATCAATATATAGTTGATGGAAATATAATTACCCATGGTGACTGCCCGCGATTACCCAATGCGATTGAGTCGGGTATTCCGATGCCCCGGTCATTGTGTGCACTATGACCTGGGTTGGTGGAGGTTTCCCGTCCACTAGGTGTATACTAACCATTAGGTGTCTGTCAACGTGAAGTTGACTTGCATTTACTGATTCACATGCCTTGATATCCTTGCTTCCAAGAAGCTGAATCCTGATGTATTTTTGCCATACATCTCCCCCTGTTGCTTTAAACGAGGAGTGGAGTGGATTTTGCTGGTATCTCCACTCTTTCAAGCGTACTTTTGCAGGATTGTAGGATTGTGTGACACCTTCATAGTCAATAAATGAATCTGGCAGGTTATTTGCAATGTGTTGCAAATCTTCTGAACGCACGGTTTAGATCTTTGAGTACCTGGATTTGAGGTAGAAATGTGTTAAACATTCCACTAATTTCCTGGCATTCTTTATGGTACCTGAAATCCCCCCTAATGCGTGGAATGTTCGTCATTGAATCAGCATAATGGCCTTGAATAACTCCCCATGCGAGGGGCTTGAGGTATTGACGGAAATATAATTATTCCTCACATAGATCCCAACTATATGTTGAGGGGCCAATAATGTTTACCGTAGATAGGAAATACTTGGTAGATATCCACATATCAAAGATAGAAGGGAATAATATTATGATGTTCTGTCATGAGCGTGTAAAACTACATGACTCCAACGTAAAGTATTTCCTATCAGGATTAGCTTTCCCGTGGCACAAGATGGCACACAAAATCTGAAGATTGAGGAAATTTTGACTCGAGCAAATTGTGACCAATGGAATTGTAGTAAATTTTCTCATCATCCCGATTCCGGGATGGCCTAGGCAATCATACCATGTTTGGAATGCATTAATATTCTAAAAAATTACTTTGTATCTAACATGTTCGACGGGTTTGATGTACGTATAGTACAAACCAGGCGATAGAGAAGGAATTTTCACATGTACCTTTTTGCCATATCCGTGATCTTTGGTAAAGAGTAGATACTCCTCTTTATTGTCTTCATGGGTTTCAATATGAAAACAATGTTTCGGATATCTCGATAACTGATCAGGGTACGTGAAGAATCAAGATACAATAAAGTATCCTCAATTGTCACTAGTGTAGCACTTGGGAGGGTGAACATGGCACGTCCAGTACCAACAACCACTTTATCGCGTCCAACGATAGTTAGAATATCTCCATTCGCCTTTTCCAGAGTTTGGAAATATTTCATCTCCCTTGGTATGGAGTTTGTGGCACCACTGTCCACAAGGCATAAATCCTCTTCCATCAAATTGTCCCCGTAGAAAACTATATAAAACAAAAGATTTTCAATAAGAAAAACCTCATGTTAATACATAGAATACAATCTTATTATATCAATGTGCGGATACAATACAATATAAAGACAACACCAAATTAATGTTCTTATTACAATCATCACAAATGGACATAATTAAGTAGATCACTAAGGAGATTGAGGGACTAGTCAAAGTCGCCAAACACGTTGTTTGCGTTGTACTCAATCAACATGTTCTTCGCTTTAGCATGATCCTCAGGCGGATAAGGAATCATGGCGTTGCTCAGTCCAGGAGGAACATCGTGCGAACCACTGGGTCCTTGTGCGCAATGCGGATGAAGGTTGAAGTTGGCTTTAAACCTTTTCCCTTGAGGTGCTTTGCGTCCGTGAGATTGCTGGTACAACATAACCAGATGCTTGGGCATTGTGCACTTTTCAGTAGAATGCGTGTAGCATCCACACTTGTTGCAAAGCTTAGATTTATCAATCCTGGGCTTTGAAGTGCCTTTTCCCTTGCCTGGGTTTCTGGATCTCTTATTCCCATTGCGCTTTCGCTTATGCTCGAAATTGGATTGTTTACCCGTTCAACTTTTGTCTATTTGCGACATTCCGATGGACTTCAGGTAAAGGTTGTGCCCCAACTAGGCGCTAAGAGCCATTCTTAGCGAGTAGCACATCATGCTTTTCAGCCTAAAGTGACATGTGAATAAGCTCGCAATAGATAGTGTAGTTACGAGCACTGTATTGCTGTTGGAGGATCCTATCTGAAGGGAGCATAGTAGATATAGTCTTCTCTATCTTCTCCCCCTCAGTAGGTTCCTTCTCCCAAAAGTGTAGTTTGGAACATATCTTATGAACAACATGATTGTAGTAACCGATGGATTTGAAATCGTGAAGACGGAGATGAGTCCAATCATGGAGTGCTTCTGGCAGGACTACTGCCTTCTGCTGTACATACCTCGTTTTGAGGGTCAAAACAGAGTACTAGGAGATTCCTCCTGTCAATGCTCATACTTGAGATCTGGATGAATATGGTGCCTTATGATGAATAAAGCAACATAGTTCTGTTGTTCTGTTAGCGGCGCGACTTCGGTCGGGAGAGGAGTATCAGGGGGCTGAATTGCAGGCGCAATCCCATGAGACGCAAGACTCATCTTGATGTCCATAGCCCATGTAGGATAGTTGTGGCCATTGAGGGAAAGCTCCTCAAACTCTTTGGCGGTCATCTTTGCCTACATGAGGAACCAAAGATAATTAATTTACAGGTGGTAAATTAGAAACTGTCATGGTTCTGTAATAAGAATGCAAAAATTTGATGCTCAAGTGAAAAACTTGAAAAATTCTCAACCTCAATTGTGTAAACATTACACATTGAAGATCACTTAGATCTTACAGTAATGTGCTACATTGCCATTACCTTATCTATGCTACAATTCATATTTAAGGAGGGAGAAATATTCAATTTTTTTTGCAAGTTTGGTATGCGAGAGAAGATGATCTCGATCGCAAAAACATGTTCAAGAGAATGGTAAACACATGGAACATGTCATTCTTCCTAGATGAAATCATATATTTTATTTATATTATCAGTCCATTGCATAATATAAACACACTAATATTACACAAGTCCTAACCTAGATTAAATCTAGCATTAGACTAGAAAGTGAGTGGCAGTCTAACTAGGTACTAAACAGTACTAAGTATAGTCTAAAACTGCACTAATACAATAATTAGTACTAATGATTAATGAAACAGAGAAAAAAATTGTAGCCACAGAGGAGGCACCCGAGGTCATACAGGCGACTGGGCCTGGGCCTGCATGGCCTTTGGCCAGCCCACGCGCGGCCACACCACATAAGAGAGAGGGGAGGGGCACACCCCCTTCGATCGATTCCCAGCATCGCACGACGCGACCGATGGGTGGGAGAGGCCGCCGCCGCATCCTCTCATGGCTTCGATGATAAACGACGCGGCACCGTCGAGCTATCATCGTCCGAAGAAGATTCAACGACAACGGGATCCAGGCGGGCGCCTGGTGGTGCGGCGCTGACGAGGCCGAGGATCGCCGGAGCCCATGAGCCGGGGCGACGGCCGAGATGGGGGTTGAGGGCTGCGATGGCGCACCCAAAGAGGCGGCCGAAGCGCTGCTTAGTGCGGCTAATCGAGCCCGCGGCCCTCTCCTATTGAGGCGTGGCGGTGGCGTCGGTGCCCTCCATGCTGGCTCCAAGGCGGACGATTCCGAAGGCGCCAATCGGTGTGGAGACAAAGGCGAGCGCCTCCTCCTCTTTCATGACGGTGCGCATCGGCACGGGGATGTAGCCGGGCAAGCTGACGGCCTCGGCGGCGGGCATTGGCATCGACGCCGCGAGCCACGCGGCCAACGGAGGAGGTGGTGGAGGCGGAGACCCAAGGGGCGGTGCAGGCGCGGCTGCAGGCCTGTGCACCATGGAGGCGCTCGGGCCGGCCACTAGCCAGGGGTCGAACCCCATGGGCGCCTGGCCACGGGCGCGGGGAGCACCACCGTGGGCCCATCCAGGAGCGAGGGGAGCATCAAGGGGGGCGCGTCCAGCGGCGCGATGGCTCCCAGGAGCCCCACGTCCAGCGGTTCTGCGGCCGAACCGACGAATGGCTTGCAACCGGCGACGGAAACGACGGTGTCCACCCACTCCATGGTAGTGACAACGGTAGCAACGACCATCCTCGTAGATCAGGAGGAGGAAGAAGGAAACGAGGCTAGGCATCTCACCAGCGGCGAGTGCTCCCTCTCTTCTCCTTTCTTTGTTGTTTCTTTTGCTCTCGCTGGCTATTCTACGTGCGTGATAACGTGCTTGAGAAAAGTGTCATCTCTGTCTTCTGTCGATGGTTACAAGGGGCTTATATATCTCCTGGAGAGACACGACAATCCTGAGGAGGCATCGGTTCCAGGGAGATGCGACGGTTGCGACACAAACAACCGTCCGTCCGGGCGCATCCGCTTGTCCGTCGGGCAAGGGGGATTTCCCGACTATAGTTTAATCTTAACAGTTGGTAGGTAATTGTTTGAGATCGAATGATTGAACTGTCGATTCCATTGAATGATTATCGGTATAGATATAAGCGAAACAAATACGATCGAGAGATGCGACTGTTCATAGAGGTGCAAGGGGAGAGGCGCGACGGTTGCCAATGCAACCGATGTACAGATTCCAATGGGAGGATTATCTATTTAATTGACCTATTAATTTAATCCTAACACTCCCCCTAATCCTTCCTTGTCCTTGCAACCAATCATCTCTAGAATCATCCTTGAATTAATTCTTCTCCAAAAACCCCATGGAAAAAACGTGAGAAGTGTTGTAGTATGATATGTTGTTAAAACTCCTTCAAACCCAGTGGGAAAAATAAGGAGAAAATGGTGCAACATATAATGGTTATTGTCTCTTTTAACTCAATACGAGAAAACTCATAGAGTTTAGAGGACAATAAATATATCGTATATACTTTCCTAAAAACCCCGGCGGGGAACACTGAAAGTATGACATATGATCTCATGTTGATATTACCTCATTAAAACCTTTGTGAGAACGTGTAAAGTAAACTCATAAAGGGAAAACGAGTATAATATGATGCAATGAACATGAAAAATTCAGCAAGATAACCCCATTGAATCTTGGAAAATTCGAAGCCGTCACCTACCAATTCCATGAACACATTTCTGGAACATAGAAGTTGCTAGAAACCCGATGAACAAAAGAGTCGCATGATTTGACTTGCAAGATATGCAATATAATGATATTGCTTATTATGTAACCTGTTTGCATCTGGGCAACACAAGAAACATTATCGTTGAGATAATGGTTGGTGGATGTAGCCACGAGGTCTGTTTCGAAGACTTCTCATGAGCAGGCTACTACACCTAGGATGAATACTAAGCTTGTCTACGATCTCACATAGTAGGGATCTGATCGATGTATCCAACGATATCGGTGTCCACATTTCTATGAAACTGAAAAACCAGGACAAGATGTTTGATGCATTGGAGATATCGAAAGATATTCTTGAGTACCAAACAACTATGTTTGGTGGATCCAAAAGCATTATGGAACATTGAGTCCCAATAATATCTCATTTCCATCAGGAAATGGTCTATATAGATATGTTTCCACATCTAGAGAATGAACTACCATGAGAGTTATGGATGGATAAGATTTGTCCACAATTAATTTCTCCAATATATTTTGGATATAGACAACATAGTATACCATAATGTACGAATGAAGGTGCTCAAGTTGTAGTAACGAGCGGTATTTTGGTTTACCAAATCCTTCATTTTAAACTTCGTCATTTAGATGATGACATCTGTCGTTATTGCACACACACAAACATGGATAATCATAATTGTAGGAGTAATCCTTGTGTATAAGGATCTAACTATATCGGTTATACCATATGTACCGACAACAATAAGTCTTATGGTGACTTACTGCTTTTACACAATGTATGTCGCGTATTGCATTTCGATTCAGAAGTGAGATTCCAACGGGAATCAACCATATATGTCTAAATCTAGTGATCCACATGGATATGGTGATCACTATATCTATCAACTTCAGAGATAGATGATTTTGTACTGCCAATGATATAAGTAATCGGAAAGAGATTCCACCTCTGGAGAATAGTTGGGTATCAACGTGAACCCTTGTGCTACAATACTTGATCTATGTTTCATCACCTCATTGTTCTCAATTCTCTTTTCATAAGAAAACTGGTGTAGATATTGCTTATGAATACCTTCCCTTTATTGAGCAATATTATTTCTACCTAGATTACACCCTTTGCATGAGTTCAGCCCGAGTGTTATTCACACTTTTCCATGGCCATGGTGTTTGGATTTGAATCACTTGAAAGGTTTTTTCAATATAGTTGAAAAATGTATGTCGATAATAGTTGACTTCTGGTTATAGGTTTCTCCAAAATCTATATATCAATATATAGTTGATGGAAAATATCGTTACCCACGGTGACTGCTCGCGATTACCCATTGCGAGTGAGTCGGGTATTCCGATGCCCCGGTCATTGTGTGCACTATGACCTGGGTTGGTGGAGGTTTCCCATCCACTGGGTGTATACTACCCATTAGGTGTCTGTCAACGTGAACTTGACTTGCAATTACGCATTCACATGCCTTGATATCCTTGCTTCCGAGAAGCTGAATCCTGATGTATTTTTGCCATACATCTCCCCCTGCCGCTTTGAACGAGGAGTGGAGTGTATTTTGCTGGTACCTACACTCTTTCAGGCGTACTTTTGCAGGATTGTAGGATTGTGTGACACCTTTATAGTCAGTAAATGATTCTGGTAGGTTATTTGCAATGTGTTGCAAATCTTCTGAACGCAAGGTTCAGATCTTTGAGTACGTGGATTTGAGGTAGAAATGTGTTAAACATTCCACAAATTTCCTGGCATTCTTTTTGGTACTTGAAATCCCCCCTAATGCCTGGAAATGTTCCTCATTGAATCAGCATACTGGCCTTGAATAACTCCCCATGCGAGGGGCTTGAGGTATTTATGGAAATATAATTATTCCTCAAATAGATCCCAACTATATGTTGAGGGGCCACTGATGTATGCCGGGTGGTGATATCGGTATGCAGCCGAATTACCGTAGATAGGAAATACTTGGTAGATATCCACATATCAAATATAGAGGGGAATAATATTATGATGTTCTGTTATGAGCGTGTAAATCTGCATGACTCCAATGTAAAGTATTTCCTACTGGGATTAGCTTTCCCGTGGCACGCACACAAAATCTGAAGATTGAGGAAATTTTGACTCGAGCAAATTATGACCAATGGAATTGCTAATAATTTTTCTCATCATCCCGATTCCAGGATGGCCTAGGCAATCATACCAAGTTTGGAATGCATTAACATTCTGAGAAATTACTTAAAGATTACTTTGTATGCAACATGTTGTACGGGTTTGATGTACATATAGTACAAACCAGACGATAGAGAAGGAATTTTCCCATGTACCTTTTTGCCATATTTGTGATCTTTGGTAAAGAGTAGATACTCCTCTTTGTTGTCTTCATGGGTTTCAATATGAAAACAATTTTTACGGATATCTCGATAACTGATTAGGGTACGTGAAGAATCGGGATACAATAAAGCATCTTCAATTGTCACTTGTGTACCACTTAGGAGGGCGAACATGCACGTCCAGTACCAACAATCAGTGTATCGCGTCCGGCGATAGTTAGAATATCTCCATTTGTCTTTTTCAGAGTTTGGAAATATTTCATCTCCCTCAGTATGGAGTTTGTGGCACCACTGTCCACAAGGCATAATTCCTCTTCCATCAGATTGTCCCCGTAGAAAACTATATAAAACAAAAGATTTTTCAATAAGAAAAACCTCATGTTAATACATAGAATACAATCTTATTATATCAAATGTGCTGATACAAAACAATATAAAGACAACACCAAACTTATGTTCTTATTACAATCATCACAAATGGACATAATTAAGTAGATCACTAAGGAGATTGAGGGACTAGTCGAAGTCGCCAAACACGTGGTTTGCGGTGTACTCAATCAACATGTTCTCTGTTTGAGCAGGATCCTTAGGCGGGTAAGGCATCATGGCGTTGCTCAGTCCAGGAGGAACATCGTGCGTACCACTGGATCCTTGTGCGCAATGCGGATGAAGGTTGAAGTTGGCTTCAAACCTTTTCCCTTGAGGTGTTTTGCGTCCCTGACATTGCTGGTACAACATAACCAGATGCTTGCGCATTGTGCACTTCTCAGTAGAATGCGTGTAGCATCCACACTTGTTGCAAAGCTTAGATTTATCAAACCTGGGCTTTGAAGTGCCTTTTCCCTTGCCTGGGTTTCTGGATCTCCTATTCCCATTACGCTTTCGCTTATGCTCGAAATTGGATTGTTTACCTCGAAAGGTACCATTAAACTTTTGTCTATTTGCGACATTCCGATGGACTTCAGGTAAAGGTTGTGCCCCAACTGGGCGCTGATTGCCATTCTTAGCGAGTAGCACATCATGCTTTTCAGCCTGAAGTGACATGTGAATAAGCTCAGAATAGACAGTGTAGTTACGATCACTATATTGCTGTTGGAGGATCCTATCTGAAGGGAGCATAGTAGACAGAGTCTTCTCTATCTTCTCCCCCTTAGTAGCAACCTTCTCCCAAAAGCGCAGTTTGGAACATATCTTATGAACAACATGATTGTACTCACCGATGGATTTGAAATCCCGAAGACGGAGATGAGTCCAATCATGGAGTGCTTCTGACAGGACTACGGCCTTCTGCTGTTCATACCTCGTTTTGAGGGTCAGAAACAGAGTACGAAGAGATTTCTCCTGTAAATGCTCATACTTGAGATCTGGATGAATATGGTTCCTTATGATGAATAAAGCAACATAGTTCTATTGATCTGTCAGCGACGCGACTTCAACCGGGAGAGGAGTCTCAAGGGGCTGAATTGCACGCGCAATCCCATGAGACGCAAGACTGATCTTGATGTCCATAGCCCATGTAGGATAGTTGTGGCCATTGAGGGAAAGCTCCTCAAACTCTTTGGCGGTCATCTTTGCCTACATGAGGAACCAAAGATAATTAATTTACATGTGGTAAATTAAAAACCGTCATGGTTCTTTAATAAGAATGCAAAAATTTGATGCTCAAGTGAAAAACTTGAAAAATTCTCAATCTTAATTGTGTAAACCTAACACATTGAAGATCACTTAGATCTTACAGTAATGGGCTACATTGCCATTACCTTATCTATGCTACAATTCATATTTAAGGAGGGAGAAATATTCAATTTTTTGCAAGTTTGCTATGCGAGAGAAGATGATCTCGATCGCAAAAACATGTTCAAGAGAATGGTAAACACATGGAACACGTCATTCTTCCTGGATGAAATCCTGTATTTTATTTATATTATCAGTTAATTGCATAATATAAACACACTAATAATTACACAAGTCCTAACCTAGATTAAATCTAGAATTAGACTAGAAAGTGAGTAGCAGTCTAGCTAGGTACTAAACAACACTAAGTATAGTCTAAAACTGCACTAATATATTAATTAGTACTAATGATTAATGAAACAGAGGAAAAAGTGAATTTTGTAGCCACAAAGGAGGCAATCGAGGTCAAACAGGCGCCTGGGCCTGGGCCTGGACGGCCTTTGGCCAGCCCACGCGCGGCCACGCCGCATAAGAGAGAGGGGAGGGGTGGATCGGATGAGGGTCAGAGTATCCGACACCCGCACCCCCTCTGCTCGATCCCCACCACTACACGGCGTGGCCAACGGGTGGGAGAGGCCGCTGCTGCATCCTCTCATGGCTTCGGTGATCAACGACGCGGCACCGTCGAGCTCTCATCGTCCGAAGAAGATTCAACGACAATGGGATCCAAGCGGGCGCCTGGTGGCGCGGCGCTGGCAAGGTCGAGGCTCGCCGGAGCCCATGAGCCGGCGCGACGGCCGGGACGACGGTCGAGGGCTGCGACGGTGTGCCCAAAGAGGCGGCCGAAGCGCATCTTAGTGCAGCTGCTCGAGCTCGCGGCGGGCTCCTATTGAGGCGTGGCGGTGGCGTCGGCGCCCTCCATGCTGGCTCCAAGGCGGACGACTCCAGAGGCGCCAATCAATGCTGACGAAGGCGAGCACCTCCTCATCTTTCACGACGGCACGCATCTTCACGAGGATGTAGCCGGGCGGGCCGACGGCCTTGGCGACGGGTATTGGCATCGACGCCGCGAGTGATGGCTTCTCGCCCCTCGTTGGTTACCCCAAGTGGAAGGTTGAGATGTAGCGTAGCAGCAAATTTCCCTTGGCAAAGATACCAAGGATCGAATCCCATGAGACTCCGAGGGTCGACAAGTAGGTGTCAACGGCGCCAGAAACTT
This sequence comes from Secale cereale, assembly GCA_902687465.1. Classification (NCBI taxonomy): domain Eukaryota; kingdom Viridiplantae; phylum Streptophyta; class Magnoliopsida; order Poales; family Poaceae; genus Secale; species Secale cereale. The sequence continues at coordinate 352,028,471 of LR738712.1, forward strand.
AGCGGTTGACAGGACCTGCACACAGATACAGATAACTTTGCTCCCAACGAGTACAGAGAGGTTGTCAATCCTTCCGGCCTTGTAGTTTACAAAGGATCAAACACAAGAGATAATAATGATAGCTATGACTGCAACTAAGAAATAAAGACAGGAAGTAAATAGAAGGTGTGATCAGTGGTGGTAATATGGACCGGGGTCCCATGATGTTCACTAGTGATGTCTCTCTCCCAAAAGACGATAAAACAACAAAGCGAGGTAAACAAATTACAGCTGGGCAATTGACAGGATTATGTGCGCAAACCAATGCTAACTATGCTGCAAAGAAAGGTAGAGGCTCAAAAGCATGGGCGGTACGCCAAGGCAAGTAGACCGAAATCCATCTGCATCTACTACTAATCATCCACCTTAAGATATCTATCCAGAACATCTCGCTGGTATTAAGTTGCGAATCCCACCCAAAGTGTAAACTCAAAGCAACAGACAACTGCATTAAAAGAACTCTGCGTAAAGTAAACAATCCTTGCACCCGCAAGTACAAGCACCGTTGTTTTCCCCCTTGTGGCAACAACACATCCCCTAGACTCATGTTTCTGTCACTCAAGCTAGTCATCAGGGGGCATGAACCCACAATCAAGCATAACGCTCCCTCTTGAAGTTACTACCTACTACTTGGCCAAAGCAATAAACAGCAACGGAGAACATGCTAGAATTACTCAAGAACAAAGATATAAAAGAGGTGAATCAAATATATTACTCAAACACAATCTGAACATAGTCTCATAATCCATCGGATCCCAGCAAACTCAGCAGAGCAACAGCATAAAGATTACATATGTGCCTCGATCATGTAGGGCAGCTCACGAGGTCTAAACCATGAAGAACAAAGAGGGGAGGAGAACATCACATAGCTACTGATCATGGACCCATGGTCCAAGGGGGACTACTCACGACTCATCCGGGAAGCGTCCATGGTGGTGGAGAAGCTCCCGGTGGTGGTTCTCCCCTCCGGTAGGGTTCCGGGAAGAGTTCTCCTGATGCTCCCGATCTTGGAAGCGCTGCGGCGGCGGAACAGAGGCGAGATCGCGAAAAAAGGGTTCCGTCCTCGAGGGTTTCGGGACGAGAGGAATATATATGCGAAGGGGAGTCACCAGAGGCGGAGCCGGGGCCCCAGGCGCCCCCCTGGCGCGGCCAGTGGTGGGGCCGCGCCAGGTGGCCACCTGGGCCACCCGTGGCTCCCCTCTGGCCCCGCTTTGGTTCTTCGCGAAGCTTCCTGTACGCTGATTTTTCCTGTATTTTTCCCGGAATTTTTGGAGCACTTTTAATATGGGGGAAACCTGAAATAGAAAAACAGCAGAAAACAGGAACTGGCACTGTGGTGCACTGAGTTAATAGGTTAGTCCAAATATGATCAAAAGTGTATGGAAGTGCATAAATATCATAGCAATATCACACAAAAGAAGCATGGAGCAAGCAGAAATTATAGATACGTTTTGGACGTATCAACATCCCCAAGCTTAATTCCTGCTTGTCCTCGAGTAGGTAAATGATAACAAGCATAATTTCTGTGGTGACATGCTATCAACCATATAAGAACTTTTAAGTAAAGCAATCAAGGCATGTAATTCAATTCAATTCATAACAAGCAAGAGTCTATATTAGCATTGTAACAAGCAACATAAGAACATAAAGGTGCAAGAGCTCTCGCTGTCCGTGACTCAAATGTCTCCAAATGGTGTTTGCGTGCAAGAAAGGGGATAGGGATATACGAGAGAGTAAAACATAGTTTTTGTATTGTTGAGAACTTAATCTACTAAAGTTTCACACTTGGTCTTCTTTGGAATCTTATCTTGACTCATCCCCAGACCACCAGTCAGGTACAAGTCAAAATGATCCACTCCCTTTCGATATTTTGAGCACTCATGCAATGGATGAGTGTAAGCAAGAAAGTTAACACTTAGGATGGCAAAGAGAGAAAAATGATGAAGGGGGAAGACAAAAAAGGTGTGAAAGGCTCACATCAATGAGGATAATCATAGGCGAGAGAAAGCCAAATGATAGATATGATGTGAGGAGTAGGGATTGCCATGTAACGGATGCACATATGAGCTAAGGTAAGCTCTCCAATGGAACTAGTGGGGGTGCATCCAACTTGCTTGCTCAAGAAGACCTAGAGCTCTTTTGAGGAGGCTCATCATTGGAATATACAAGCCAAGTTCTATAGTGTTAAGGTCCCCACATAGCTATATGCATGAATGATAATCTCTATGGAGTACAAGGTATAAGATGGAGTACGAGTGTGGATCTCTCAAAAGGAATAGTAGTGTGCCCCCTTCTCTCTTTTTATTTATTTTTCTCTTTTTTTTCTCTTTTTTTTATTTTTTTGTGGCCTCAATGGCTCTTTCTATTTAACTCTCATTTGTCCTCTTTGGGATCTTTTGATTTTGTCCTCTTTGGGATCTTTTGATTTTTTCCTCTTTGGGATCTTTTCCTCACTTTAGGGGCAACACTCTATCTATTACAAGAAGTATAGAAGATCTTTCACACTTTACAAAAGTACTCAACATAAATAAAATGAAACTATCATGATGTATGCAAATGTATGCCTCTGCCAGTGTAGCAGGATATGCAATGATACTAGCGCGTCATGTAGCAATGATTAGGGCAAGGCCCAACTAGCATGCGGCTCATCGATCAAGCAAAAAGCATGTATGACATGAAGATCAAGTCATGAGAAGATGGATGTTGCATGGCAATGTATCTCGGAAAGGCTATGGAAATGCCTTGATAGGTAGGTACGGTGGCTCTTTTGAGGAAGGATATAATGAGACTTATGATGACAGAGCGTATCGTGCCAAGGATTTGGATGCACCGACAAAGTATGCGCCAACTCTCGAGGTGAGAAAGGGCAATGCACGGTACCGAAGAGGCTAGAAAAATATGGCTAGGTGGAAGTGTCAACTTTCGAATACTCACATTAGTCCGAAGAACTCATGCACTTATTATCGGTAACTCTCAATCTAATTAGGAGGTTCACAAAGAGACAAGTACCCCGAGGAGGAGTGTATGGGGGTTTGGTTATCCTTGCGCATCCTCGACTCATGGTACGTGAGTGTACTCTAATATTCGATCCCTCCAAAGATTAGTGATCCATCTAGTAGCTAAAGTTCTCAACTATTTTGTAGGTTTTCTAGAATAAACACGGATTGCCCAAAATACGACATCTATCACTAATAGGCTAAAGCTCTTGACACCAAAAGTTCAGACATTACTCATGGCAATACCTCAAAACTATTGCAAGTTACTACTAAAATTAAATAGCAACCTCAATTACCTACTTCAAGTTAAGACACACAACTCAGTGCAACAGGCAAACTCTCTTAACAAGATAAACATGAAAACTCAAGAGAGTTCAGCAACCAACTAAACAAAAGCTCTTTAAAAAGAAAAGCATGAAAACTAAGAGCTAAACATGACAGCAGCTATGGAAAGACAAAGAACACACACAGCAAAGATAAGCATGAAAATCCTATGTTGTGTTCTAGGTTGAAGTGGAGCGTGTTTCTCTCCCACACAAAGAAAGCTGGGTTCTAACTTGTTATGAACAGCAAGCAAAGCTAAAGAAAACTAAAAAGGAAACTAAGAGCAAGACGCTCCAAGCATAGCACATAACACATGAAGTGATAATTATAGTGGAACGAAAGTCGAACTGATAATTGTTGATGGAGAAGGGGATGCATGGGGGCATCCCCAAGCTTAGACGCTTGAGTCTTCTTGAATATTTCTTGGGGGTGCACGGGGGCATCCCCAAGCTTGAGCGTTTGACCCTCCTGAATCTTCTTTTATGATCTTCCCTCGCACACTTGAAAAATCCCTTCATACATAACTCATCATAATCTGATTAGCGAGGTTAGTACCCACAATAAAATATTTTTCCCTACTGGAAATAAAGATAATCTTGAAGAGCTACTGTTTCTCAAGATTGCCAAAAGGTTATTGCAAAGAAAAAGCAAGCTCAAGGTTTGCAAAACGAAGAAAAGGCAAAACAGGACAGAATATGTGAAAAACAGACCAGCAGGTAGTAAATAATTTTTTTGGGGCACTTCTGCCACTCAAATCAAAAAACTCAGAATAGACGCTCGAAAGCCAATTGTATAGAGCACGTTGTCAAAAAAATTCAGATCAAAAAGATGATCTGGTGATTTTATTAGAATTTTTCTGTCCAAGGACATAATCCGTTTTCTGGACAGCACGTCACAACTTTTGAACTTTCTTGCAATCGGAGGCTAAACTTGGCACAAAGCTAAAAAGAAAAGATACAATGATGATGCTACTGTAGTAACAAACATCAAGACACAACAAAAGCAAAATAAAACCTAATTCGTTGTGGGCTGCCTCCCAAAAGCGCTTTCTTTTATGCCTTTAAGCTAGGCATGATGCAAAAAAGAGAAGATCAAGTTTTATCAAGAGTAAGAGAATAGCTAGCCCGTATAACGGACTCAAAAGGCAACTTAATCTTCTTTCTAGGGAAGTGTTCCATTCCTTTCTTGAGAGGGAATTGGAATTTTATATTCCCCTCTTTCATGTCAATGATAGCACCAATGGTGCGAAGAAAAGGACGTCCCAAAATAATTGGACATGAAGGTTCGCATTCAATATCCATAATAGTAAAATCAACGGGAACATAATTGTCATTGACAATGATAAGAACATCGTCGATCTTCCCCAAAGGTTTCTTTACGGAAGAATCGACAAGACGAACACCAAAAGAACAAGGATCAAAAGGTTTCAATTTAAACATATCATACATTCTTTTTGGCATAACGGAGGTACTAGCTCCAACATCACATAAAGCATAGCAAGAGAGGTTATTCAATTTAATTTTAATCATAGGATCCCAACTATCTTCTAGCTTTCTAGGTATGGAGGCTTGTACCCTAAGCTTCTCCTCCCTAGCTTTGATAAGAGCATTAGTGATATGCTCCGTGAAGACAAGATTAAGTGTGCTAGTGTGGGGATCTCTAGACATCTTGTGAAGAAAACCAATAACTTCAGAAAGGGTGCAATTATCTAAATCAAGGTCACTACTATCAAGTAAAGTGGTAGTGGTGTCCTTTAGGCTCACTTGTTTGGTAGCTTCTATGGTTATAGGAGTTTCTTCTTCTACGGTTGAGGTCATAGCATCACCATTAATAGGTCCAATGGGACAAGGAGTGCATTGGGTGCTAAGAGTTTGGATATCCTCAACAACTTGGATAGTGGCAACAGTGTGGTGGGTAGGAAGGCTCTTAATTCTATCTTCTTCCTCCTTTTTCCTAGCCCATCTCTCTTTAAGTTTAGCCATCATCCTAATGTTTTCATTAATTTGTACTTGAATAGCATTCATAGGAGTGGTCTTCCTCTCCTCAAGAGGAGAAGTTCTAATTTTAAGCAACTCTACCTCATGGGCTAAATTGTCTACCTTCGAAGAGAGATTATCTAGTTTGTCTAGTTTTTCTTCTACACTCTTATTGAAGGCCTTTTGGGTAGTGATGAAGTCTTTAAGCATAATCTCTAGTTCAGAAGTGGAGTTCTTGGTGCTAGGATAAGCATTGTTGTTCCCATAGGAATTAGAGGGGAACGGCCTAGGGTTGCTACCAAAATTACTCCTATAAGCATTGTTATTGAAAATTGTTTCTAGAGATAAAGTTCACATCTACTTGATCTTGAGCAAACAAAGAATTTAAAGGAACATCATGAGGATTAATAGAAGATTGCTTGGAAAGTAGAGACATAATCAAGTCAACTTTTTCATTTAGGGAGGAAATCTCCTCGACAGAGTTTACCTTCCTACCTGTTGGAGCGCGTTCGGTGTGCCATTGGGAATAATTGGTCATCATCTCGTCGAGAAGCTTCGTGGCAGCACCAAGTGTAGTTGACATAAAGGTTCCTCCCGTGGCCGAATCTAACAAGTTTCGCGAGGTAAAGTTCAAGCCTGCATAAAAAGTTTGGATAACCATCCAAGTAGTCAAACCATGAGTAGGGCAGTTCTTGACAAGAGATTTCATGCGTTCCCAAGCTTGGGCAACGTGTTCATTATCCAATTGTTGGTTACCCCAAGTGGAAGGTTGAGATGTAGCGTAGCAGCAAATTTCCCTTGGCAAAGATACCAAGGATCGAATCCCGTGAGACTCCGAGGGTCGACAAGTAGGTGTCAACGGCGCCAGAAACTTAGCGGTTGACAGGACCTGCACACAGATACAGATAACTTTGGTCCCAACGAGTACAGAGAGGTTGTCAATCCCTCCGGCCTTGTCGTTTACAAAGGATCAAACACAAGAGATAATAATGATAGCTATGACTGCAACTAAGAAATAAAGACAGGAAGTAAATAGAAGGTGTGATCAGTGGTGGTAATATGGACCGGGGTCCCATGATGTTCACTAGTGATGTCTCTCTCCCAAAAGACGATAAAACAATAAAGCAAGGTAAACGAATTACAGCTGGGCAATTGACAGGATTATGTGCGCAAACCAATGCTAACTATGCTGCAAAGAAAGGTAGAGGCTCAAAAGCATGGGCGGTACGCCAAGGCAAGTAGACCAAAATCCATCTGCATCTACTACTAATCATCCACCTTGAGATATCTATCCAGAACATCTCGCTGGTATTAAGTTGCGAATCCCAAACAAAGTATAAACTCAAAGCAACAGACAACTGCATTAAAAGAACTCTGCGTAAAGTAAACAATCCTTGCACCCGCAAGTACAAGCACCATTGTTTTCCCCCTTGTGGCAACAGCACATCCCCTAGACTCATGTTTCTGTCACTCAAGCTAGTCATCAGGGGGCATGAACCCACAATCAAGCATAACGCTCCCTCTTGGAGTTACTACCTACTACTTGGCCAAAGCAATAAACAGCAACGGAGAACATGGTAGAATTACTCAAGAACAAAGATATAAAAGAGGTGAATCAAATATATTACTCAAACACAATCTGAACATAGTCTCATAATCCATCGGATCCCAGCAAACTCAGCAGAGCAACAACATAAAGATTACATATGTGCCTCGATCATGTAGGGCAGCTCACGAGGTCTAAACCTTGAAGAACAAAGAGGGGAGGAGAACATCACATAGCTACTGATCATGGACCCATGGTCCAAGGGGGACTACTCACGACTCATCCGAGAAGCGTCCATGGTGGTGGAGAAGCTCCCGGTGGTGGTTCTCCCCTCCGGCAGGGTGCCGGGAAGAGTTCTCCTGATGCTCCCGATCTTGGAAGCGCTCCGGCGGCGGAACAGAGGCGAGATCGCGAAAAAGGGTTCCGTCCTCGAGGGTTTCGGGACGAGAGGAATATATATGCGAAGGGGGGTCACTAGAGGCGGAGCCGGGGCCCCAGGCGCCCCCCTGGCGCGGCCAGGGGTGGGTCCGCGCCAGGTGGCCGCCTGGGCCACCCCTGGATCCCCTCTGGCCCCGCTTTGGTTCTTCGCGAAGCTTCCTGTATGCTGATTCTTCCTGTATTTTTCCCGGAATTTTTGGAGCACTTTTAATATGGGGGAAACCTGAAATAGAAAAACAGCAGAAAACAGGAACTGGCACTGTGGTGCACTGAGTTAATAGGTTAGTCCAAATATGATCAAAAGTGTATGGAAGTGCATAAATATCATAGAAATATCACACAAAAGAAGCATGGAGCAAGCAGAAATTATAGATACATTTTGGAGGTATCAGCGAGCCACGTGGTCGGCGGAGGAGGTGGTGGAGGCGGAGACCTAGGGGGCGGTGCAGGCGCGCTGCAGCCGTGTGCCCATGGAGGCGCTCGGGCCGGCCACTAGTCAGGGGTCGAACCCCATGGACGCCTGGCCACGGGTGCGGGGAGCACCGCCGTGGGCGCGTCCAGGGGCGAGGGGAGCATCGCGGGGGGCGCGTCCAGCGGCGCGGTGGCTGCCAGGAGCGCCACGTCCAGCCGCGCTATGGCTGAACCGATAGATGGCTTGCATCCGGCGCTGGAAACGCCGGAGGCCACCCACTCCATTGTATCGACGACGGTAGCGACGACCATCCTCGCGGATCAGAAGGAGAAAGAAGGAAACGAGGCTAGGCATCTCACCAGCGACGAGTGCTGCCTCTCTTCTCCTTTCTTTGTTGTTTCTTTGCTCTCGCTGGCTGTTCTACGTGCGTGATAACATGTTTGAGAAAAGTGTCATCTCTATCTTCTGTCGATGGTTACAAGGGGCTTATATATCTCCTGGAGAGACAAGACGATCCTGAGGAGGCATCGGTACTAGGGAGATGCGACGGTTGCGACACACACATGCGTCCGTCCGGGCGCATCTGCTCGTCCGTCGGGCAAGGGGAGATTTTCCTTAATTACAGACTATAGTTTAATCTTAACTATTCATAGGTAATTGTTTGTGATCGAATGATTGAACTGTCGACTCCGTTGAATGATTCTCGGTATAGATATAAGGGAAACAGATACGATCAAGAGATGCGACTGTTCGTAGAGATGCAAGGGGAGAGGTGCGACGGTTGCCAATGCAACCGATGTACAAATTCCAATGGGAGGATTATCTATTTAATCAACCTATTAATATAATCCTAACACTCCCCCCTAACCCTTCCTTGTCCTTGCAACCGATCATCTCTAGAATCATCCTTGAATTAATATTCTCCAAACACCTTGTGGAAAAAATGTGAGAAGTGTTGTAGTATGATATGTTATTACAACTCCTTCAAACCCAGTGGGAAAAATAAGGAGAAAATGGTGCAACATATAATGGTTATTGTGTCTTTTAACTCAATAAGAGAAAACTCATAGAGTTTAGAGGACAATAAATATGTCGTATATACTTTCCTAAAAAACCCGGCGGGGAACACTGAAAGTATGACATATGATGTCATGTTGATATTACCTCATTAAAAACCTTTATGAGAACTTGTAAAGTAAACTCATAAAGGGAAAAAGAGTATAATATGATGCAATGAACATGAACAATTCAAGAAGATACCCCCCTTGAATCTTGCAAAATTCGAAGCCGTCACCTACCAATTCCATGAACACATTTCTGGTACATAGAAGTTGGTAGAAACCCTATAAACAAAACAGTCGCATGATTTGACTTCCAAGATATGCAATATAATGATATTGCTTATTATGTAACGTGTTTGCATGTGGGCAACACAAGAAACATTATCGTTGAGATAATGTTTGGTGGATGTAGCCACGAGGTCTGTTTCGATGACTTCTCATGAGCAGGCTACTACACCTAGGATGAATACTAAGCTTGTCTACGATCTGACATAGTAGGGATCTGATCGATGTATCCAACGATATCGGTGTTCACATTTCTGTGAAATTGAAAAACCAGGATAAGATGTTTGATGCATTGGAGATATCGAAAGATATTCTTGAGTACCAACCAACTATGTTTGGTGGATCCAACGACATTATGGAACGTTAAGTCCCAATATCTCATTTCCATCATCTCTTTGTCTATATAGATCTGTCACCACGTCTAGAGAATGATAGAGGCGAGGGGGCCGATCTTTCGATGAGATGATAACTATCGATTTGGTGGAGACGACTTTGACGATCCGACTACAAACGTGCACGACGTTGCGCCTTAGCAATCGCTAAACCAACCCCGAGAGGTTATTGACCACGCCGGAGCACGATCAACCTGACCACGAAGGTCTATTCCTGCAAGCAATCGAAGAACAAGCAAGAATATGATAAGCAATCTGAATATTGCGAATATGGATGAAGTATTGATAAGAGTGGGGTTTCATAAGCGGTCTTGGTCTGGTCATTGGACACAAACGAAGTACACGAAGTTGCAGCGATGGCTAGCTTTAACTAAATAAAACCCAAGTCTAAACGGTGCCTTAAGGGCTGTATTTATAGGGGAAAAGAGAGGGTATTTTGTCCACCCTTGGCAAGGTGGGACTAAAACACCTCCTAAGTCGTTTCCCCTACAATATGGGCTCTAAAAAAAACCAAACGAGCGGTATTTCGGAAATACATGGGCCTAGCCCAAAACTAAGGTGACACAGCACCAGTAATAAGCTATGGACGAAATTTGTGAAAGACATGTTGTATATTTCGTCCATCCTCTTGTATGTCATCATGGTGGCTTCAAAGTGCGGAAATCTCCTCCAGAAACTCCATTCTTGATCCCTCCGCGCGCGCCTTCATCATAGGGCTTGATCATGCTCCAGTGTTTATACTTCTTGTCCATGCTAGGTGCTTCAACTGATAATTTAATTGGCGTGCGCGAGCTCTAATAATTGGTCCAATAGGTATAGTAGCAGGGGTTGTGGGTGTAACTGTGCTAGCCATGTCCTCATCAGAGAATGAACTACCATGAGAGTTATGGATGGATAAAATTTGTCCACAATTAATTTCTCCAATATATTTTGGATATAGACAACATAGTATACCACAATGTATGAATGAAGGTGCTCAAGCTGTAGTAACGACCGGTATTTTGGTTTACCAAATCCTTCATTTTAAACTTCGTCATTTAGATGATTACAGGTGTCGTTATTGCATACACACAAACATGGATAATCATAATAGGAGTAATCCTTGTGTATAAGGATCTAACTATATCGGTTATACCATATGTACCGACAACAATAAGTCTTATGGTGACTTACTGATTTTACACAATGTATGTTGCGTATTGCATTTCGATTCAAAAGTGAGATTCCATCGGGAATCAACCATATATGTCTAAATCTAGTGATCCACATGGATATGTGATCACTACATCTATCAACTTTAGAGATAGATGATTTTGTACTGCCAATGATATAAGTAATCGGAAAGAGATTCCACCTCTGGAGAATAGTTGGGTATCTGCGTGAACCCTTGTGCTAAAATACTTGCTCTATGTTTCACCACCTCATTGTTCTCAATTCTTTTTTATAAGAAAACTGGTGTAGATATTGCTTATGAATACCTTCCCATTATTGAGTAATATTATTTCTACCTAGATTAAACCCTTTGCTTGAGTTTAGTCCGAGTGCTTTTCACACTTTGCCATGGCCATGGTCTTTGGATTTGAAACACTTGAAAGGTTTCTTCAATATAGTTGAGAAATGTATGTCGACAATTGTAGAGTTCCGGTTATATGTTTCTCCAGAATCTATATATCAATATATAGTTGATGGAAATATCGTTACCCATGGTGATTGCTCGCGATTTCCTAATGCGATTGATTCGGGTATTCCAATGCCCCGGTCATTGTGTGCACTATGACCTGGGTTGGTGGAGGTTTCCCGTCCACTGGGTGTATACTACACATTAGGTGTCTGTCAACGTGAAGTTGACTTGCATTTACTGATTCACATGCCTTGATATCCTTGCTTCCGAGAAGCTGAATCGTAATGTATTTTTGCCATACATCTCCCCCTGTTGCTTTGAATGAGGAGTGGAGTGGATTTTGCTGGTACCTCCACTCTTTCAGGCGTACTTTTGTAGGATTGTAGGATTGTGTGACACCTTTATAGTCAGTAATTGATTCTGCCAGGTTATTTGCAATGTGTTGCAAATCTTCTGAACGCATGGTTCAGATCTTTGAGTACATGGATTTGAGGTAGAAATGTGTTAAACATTCCACTAATTTCCTTGCATTCTTTATGGTACTTGAAATCCCCCTAATGCCTGGAAATGTTCCTCATCGAATCAACATAATGGCCTTGAATAACTCCCCGTGCGAGGGGCTTGAGGTATTGACGGAAATATAATTATTCCTCACATAGATCCCAACTATATGTTGAGGGGCCAATGATGTATGCCGGGTGGTGATATCGGTATGCAACCGAATTACCGCAAATAGGAAATACTTGGTAGATATCCACATATCAAAGATAGAGGGGAATAATATTATGATGTTCTGTCATCAGCATGTAAAACTGCATGCTTCCAACGTAAAGTTGGTAAGTTGCAATTCCAAAGTAAAGATAATGCAATGAGCTTAACTCTTTGGATAGGATTCTACCAAACCATTTTGAGTCTATACATTAGGACAAATTACTAAACTTCAATCCAAAGGCCATAGAGAAGGCCCTCAAGGAGAATTCTGCAATGTTATCCATTTGATTTGCTTGAAATCGATGTCAGGATAGCCAATGGTTTCGTGAATGAAGCACACACTTAGAGCATCTCCAGACGCGCCCCCAGGAAGGCCTCCCCAGGCGATTTCTTCGCGCCGGCGCTGAAAAAACAGCCTAGTCGCGCCCCCAGGAGCCCGATTTTCGCCGGCCTGGGCCGAAAACAGCGCCGGCGGACCCAGGCCGAACCCGGCATGCTGGGGGGGCGCCCGGGGGCACCGGGGCGAGCTGTTTTGGCGCAAAAAAGCCGCGGGCTAGCCGCGTCAGCGACACGGCGGCTCGTCTTCCCCCAACTGCCTCGGTTCCCGCGGGGAATCAATGGCAAGGCTGCCGCCGGTCAGCCTTGCCATTAATTCCTCACGGACGGCACGTCACGGTACAGCGCACCGATGCCTCCCCTCCCTCGCACGCGTACACACAAGCGCGGCGCGACTATATAGCCGGTGGACTCACTCGCCTGTGCCCACACCAACCTCGCCCCTCGCTGCCGCCCAGTCACTACCTCTCCGTCTGCCTCTCCCGAGCGCCATCGCCCAGCCCCTTGCTCTCCCTCTCTACCTCTCCCGAGCCCATCGCCATGGCAGAGCGTTTCCTCGGAGATGAGGCGACGGCCAACGGCTTCGGCCGCCGTTCGCTCCGCGAACAGGAGTCCTGGCTCCTGTTCCAAGCGAACATCCCGGCGCCGCCGGACATGCGCGCCGGGCCGACGGGGTGGAGACTCAGCGACGGGGGAGTGCCCATTCCCCCGTTGCCCGACGCCATGGCAAAGCCCAAATACTTCACCGAGGAGGTCGAGGTCGTGTGCGCCTCCCTCACCGACGCCGAACTCTCCCTCCCCTAGTACGTCGCCGACAACCACACGGCTTGGGCGGCGTACTTCGAGCGCCACCAGCAGCAGCGCTTGGCGTCCACCAACGGCGCGCCGGTGGTCGGCAGCGTGAAGAACAGCGAGGGGCACCACCTGTGGTGGGGCGTCCCCGGCCGCACACTGGAGGGCGTGCCGACGTACCTCGACAGCGGCAACGACCCGTCATTGGCGTACCCGGCGAGGATGACCGCCCCGGCGCAGCACCGACGCGCCGAGCCATGGGCGCCAAGGAGGTTCGGGTCCTGCTCCTCTTCTTCCTCCTCGCGATCTTCATCGCACTCCTCCGGTACTCCGGCCCTGCTCGGCGTCAAGGCCGAGCCCGCGGCGGAGACGCCGCTCGGCCGGCGCACTCGCATCGCCGGCATCATCATCAACGAGGCGGCCGGCGCGGCTCCTCATCGGCTCCTCCTTCACGCTTCGTCAAGCCAAAGACAGAGCCGGGGCTCGCGCCGGTGAAGACGGAGCCGGGGCTCGCGCCGGTGAAGAAGGAGCCGGCCGCGCCGGTGAAGACGAAGGAGCTCGACGACGACAACGCGGCCCTCGCATGGGCGCGCAGGGACTCCATAGTGATGGAGAAGGAGTAGCTGGAGAAGGAGAAGGAGCGCCAGTGCACCGCCCTGCGCCGCTTCACGGAGCACCGACACGGCCGCGACGAAGGCGGAGTCGTCGTCATCTACGACAGCGACGACGACGATGACGACGAGCCGCCACCAGTCCGCCATGGCGACGCCGGGCAGGGGTCCAGCATGGGCGCCCGTTTCAAGGAGGAGAAGGCTGATGACGACGATGGCGGCGACTTGAGCCAGTCTTTTAGATTAGTTTAATGACAATCTGTGAACTTTGCCGAACTGTGCCCAAATTTATCGTGTTTGGCCGAAATATATCGTGTTTTTAGCCGAACTTCGCCGAACTGTGCTATACTTTTTTTAAACGCGCCTGGGGGCGGCCCTGGGGCCGGCGGCTGGGGACCAACTCGCCCCCAGGCCCAATTTTAGCGTCGGCTCACGCCCAGGCGGCGGTTTTAGGCGCCCCCTGGGGGGCCAACGGCTGGAGATGCTCTTAAGACCATCATGTAGTGTTTTAGAACTATGGAATACCTGAATAGTCTACTCAATGGCTGGGAAGAGCCACTCACCTCGACTTGATGCATTCAAGGAGTCCGAGTGGTTCAAGGTAGACTTTAAGGTGTGCGAGCCTTAAAATTAGCTTGCCTGTGTCGCTTGTAGTGCACATAAAATCCAAATGTTATTAGAATTTAGCATCATAATAATCATAAAATATTGGAATTGCTTATAGTTTCGGTTTCAACCCAATTTCTCGATGACCAAGGCGAGTATGCCAAGTTTGTCATATACAAGACACTCTGAAAAACTATCTCATACACAACATGTGCTACGGGTTGTGTCGTATGTGTAGTACAATCCTGATGATACACAGAGAGTGTGCTTGCCATATCCGTTGCATATGGCAAAGAGAAGTTATTTCTCTTTGTTGTCATCATAAGTTTCGCTATGGAAACTATTTTGACGGATACCTTCATAGTTTAGTAGGGTATGAGTTAAACATGGGAAGCAATAAAGCATCCCAACATTACTCGAGTACCCATAGGGATAGTAAATATGACTCGAGTTGAGACAACAAATACCTCATCACATCTAGTGATTTAAATATCTCCTTTCTCTCAATGAGAGTGGAAACATTAGACTTCCATGAGTATAAAGTTTGTGGTGCATATGTCCACAAGGCACATGTCATTTTTCATCGGATTGACTCTCGTAGAAATCTATATATAGACATGAAGATTCTCAATATGAAAATCACTGTCTGATATATAGAATACATATAAATGTATATGTATCAAAGTGCTGATACAGTATATTGTGATATATAATATATGATGACAACAATAATCATGTTCTTAATATAACATCATAAATGGACATAAATAAATAGATCACTAAGGAGACTAAGGGACTAAATGTATAGTCTCCAAACATGTCGGTTGATACATATTCAACCATCATGCTCTCCATGCTCATAGGGTCTCATGACAACTTGATGGTGTCAGGTTGAGGGTTTGAAGCCAGTTTCAAACCATTACCCTTGAGGTCCTTTGCATCCCGGTGGCGTGGCTTGGATTGCACGCCTATTCCATGGGATGCAAGAGTGATCTTGATGTCCATGACCCGCTTAAGTAAGTTGTGTCCATTGATGGAAAGAACCTCAAATTGTTAGCCATTGATTACTTGATGAGGACATCACTAACAAGGTTACACCCACAGCTCCAACTGACACATATACAGGACCAATTACTAGAGCTCACGCACGCCAATTAAATTACCAGGTACTTTCGTTTCTTGGTAATGAATCTAATGTTCATGAGAATATGATGCTGCCTAAATTGGATACATTTGTCTTGCTTACAAATGAAGGGCCTAGCTTGGACAAGAAGGATGAACATTGGAGCAAGATCAAGCATGGAGATGATGGCATGCGCAAGGGGAACAAGAATGGAGTTTCAATTGATGATTTCAGGACTTTGAAGCCACCATAATGAGTGCGAGAAGACTTGGACGAAATATACAAGATGCCACTTCATAAATTTCGTCCAGAGGCTATTATAGGTGTTGCGTCACCTTATTATTGGGCCAGGCCCATGTAATTTCGAAATACTTGAGTATAGGCTGTTTTTAGAGTCCGTATGTGTGGGGAAACAAGAGTTAGGGTTGGTTTCGGACCCCTCCACCAAGGGCCACGAAATTTCCCCCTCTTTCCCTCATATATACATCCCTTAGGGCGTCGTTTAGACTTTGGGTTTTGTTTAGATTAAAAGTTCGCCATAGCTGCAACTTCGCGTACTTCGTTTGTGTTCAACGACCAGACCAAGGCGTCACAGAACCCCACTTGATCAATAAAGCTTTCCTCTTGAATTCGCAATATCCAGATTGCAATCTCAGTTTCTTGCTTGTTCTTCGTTTGCCTGCAGGAAACAGACCTTCGTGGTCAGGTTGATCGTGCTCCGGCGTGGTCAATAACCTCTCGGAGTTGGTTTAGCGATTGCTAAGGCGCGACGTCCTCGCACGTTCGTAGTCGGATCGTCAAAGTTGACTTCCCCCAAAACGATAGCCACCATCTCATCGAAAGACGGGGCACCTTTGCCTCTATCAAGTGGTATCAGATTTCCAGGTTGCTCGGTGAGATTTTACAGTTTTTCATAGTTTAGATCGAGTCTGTTCTTCATACCTATAGTCCACGAAAAAGCCAAAAAAAAAATTAGGGTTAGTTCATCCCATCCGAACCAATCTGAGCCTTTGCATAATCTTTTCTGTATTTGCTTTGTTGAATTTGCGGTTGCATCGTCGTGTCAAGTTGCTGGTCTTAGCGTCTAGTCTTTTAGAGTTTTGAGTTCTGGTCATAAGTTGTCACGCCGCCGCCGCAACATCTTCATTCCTACCACCATATATCCACCACCAATCCGAGTTCTTTTCATATTAGGTTTGTTCTCGAAATCCATCTAGGTTTCGGATTTGTGTTTCCTTGCCTGTGTAGGTCTCGGAAAAAAAAAAGTCTGGTGACCCCCGGGCAGTTTTTAGGCCAAAATTTCGACAGGTGAAAATATTTTCTCCCTATCCTACTTTTGGGCTTTTCTGAGTCTTTTGAGACACGTGCCATCATACTGTTTTTTTACCGCACTTTTTCGTCGTCGCTGCCCTGATTCCGAAAAAAAAATTCGTCCAAAAAATTTCGTGCCTATCATCTTAGTTTGACTTGGGAAGTGTTTTGAGACACTCGCCATTATAGTGATTTTCGGCAAAAAAAAGCAGCGCAAAAAAAAAGAGGCGAATTTTTTTTTTCAGAGTGTGCTTTCCCCTTTATTACGTGCAGCGCCGTGATTTTGTTAGTGTTCTAGGCTCGCGTCTCTAGTACGGTCTAGCCTAGGACCAGCACAGTACCGTCGTTGAGCGTTTATTCAACTTTGCATCTCTGAATTGATTATTGCTGACCACTTTTGCTACCATCTTATAAGCCTTCCCAGCTCCACATACATCTACGTCGTGCGTTTGACTCTCCCTGGTAATCGCTTTATCCATGCTTTGAGAGTTTTGACTACCACGGTTGCCGATCACCACCTGCTGCTGGGTAAGAACTGGTAAGAATTTGAGATTTGCTTGTCGGATTTGTGACACCCGCCACCCCCACCACTTATTAGTAGTCTGTAGGATCATATTCTTGTGTGTTTCTATTGCTGCTAACCATGCCAGGATCACAAATCGACGAGACTGACTGGGAGAACTTGACGAACAAGGAGCTTCATGATAAGTTTCAGCAAATGATGAGTGAACAGGTGCAAGATGTGCTAAACAGATTTGACAAGGCCATGGAGAAGATAGATGGCATGGAAAAGACGTTTGAAACAAAGCTAGATAACAAGTTTGCTGAATTGCTTTCGCGTTTTCCACCACCACCGGCTGCTGCAGCTGTCCCACCTCAACAACAACAACAACGTCGCCTTCCGAATCAAGTGGGACGAGCACAGCGCGTTCCCCTTGAGACTGGTCAAGCTTCTGGTGCTGCTGTTGATGTTTCTGTAGCTCTTGCTGCTACTGCAGAGGTGGAGGACCATTACAAGGATGAGGTTGACCAAAATCAGAACTACGTGCAACAACCAGCACCACCACCACCAGGTCGTCCTCATGCATATCATCGCAAAGGTAGGGCTGCACCACCACCTGAGGTACATGACCATCTTCCTAAACTGAAATTGAATATTCCACCATTTGAGGGTAGATATGTTCCTGATATATATCTTACTTGGGAGTTACAAACTGAACAACGTTTTACATGTTTAAACTATCCCGAGGAGAGACGTGTTCTTGCTGCTGTTTGTGCTTTCACTAGTTTTGCATGTGTTTGGTGGTCTGAACATTGTAGATTATATCCTGTTCCAGCTACTTGGACTGCTTTGAAAACTGCTATGCGTACTCGTTGGGTTCCACCATATTATCAACGTGAATTACTTCAAAAACTGCAGCGCTTAAGACAAGGAAAAAATTCTGTAGAAGAATATTATCAGCAATTACAAACTGGCCTGATTAGATGTGGTATTGTTGAGGAGAATGAAGCTATGCTTGCACGTTTTATGGGTGGATTAAATAGAGAGATTCTGACCATTCTAGAGTATAAGGATTATACAAATATCACTCGTTTATTCCATCTTGCTTGTAAAGCTGAACGTGAAGTGCAGGATCGGCAGGCATTGGCGCGGACTAACTTTTCTGCAGGTCGACCTTCATCATGGACACCGCGTGCATCCTCTACTTCCACACATTCTACTGCACCGACACCTCCATCAGCTGTTACCTCCAGCCGTGATACAAGGAAGCAGGCACAACCACCAT
Organism: Secale cereale; assembly: GCA_902687465.1. Lineage (NCBI taxonomy): Eukaryota > Viridiplantae > Streptophyta > Magnoliopsida > Poales > Poaceae > Secale > Secale cereale. The sequence continues at coordinate 352,046,838 of LR738712.1, forward strand.
TATCTGCCAAGAGCACTCCTATTGGGCCTGCACAGAGTTCTTCTTCTTCCATGGCATCAACAGGGCACACCAGTGATATTATTTGTCGTCGTTGTAAGGGAAGAGGACATTTTGCGAGAGATTGTAAATCTCAGCGTGTGATGATTGCTACTGAGGATGGTGGATATGAATCCGCTAGTGACTATGATGAGGAGACTTTGGCTCTTATTACACGTGAAGAACACGGTGGAGACGATTCTGATCATGAGACGCAATACATGGCTCCTGAAGATGCTGACAAGTATGAATGTTTAGTTGCTCAACGTGTTTTGAGTGTGCAGGTTACACAAGCTGAGCAAAATCAGAGGAATAATTTGTTCCATACAAAGGGAGTTGTGAAGGAACGTTCTGTTCGCGTGATCATAGATGGAGGGAGTTGCAACAACTTGGCTAGCATGGAGATGGTGGAGAAGCTATCTCTCACCACAAGACCACATCCACATCCTTACTACATCCAATGGTTCAACAACAGCGGCAAGGTTAAGGTAACACGTACTGTTCGTGTGCATTTTAGTATCTCTACATATGCTGATTATGTTGATTGTGATGTGGTACCTATGCAAGCATGTTCCTTATTACTTGGTAGACCATGGCAATTTGATAAAAATTCTGTACACCATGGTAGAAACAATCAGTATACTCTTGTTCATAAGGATAAAAATATTACTTTGCTTCCTATGACTCCTGATTCCATTTTGAAAGATGATATTAATAGAGCTACTAAAGCAAAACAGGAGAAAAATAAGAGTGAAAATCAAATTGTGGCAAAAGAATTTGAGCAACAAATGAAGCCTACTAATAAACCATCTACTGTTGCTTCTCAAATTAAATTGAAAAATGCATGTTTATTTGCCACCAAATCTGATATTGATGAGCTAGACTTTAGCAAATCTCTTTGCTATGCTGTTGTATGCAAAGAGGCCTTGTTTTCATTCGAGGACGTGCCTTCCTCTTTGCCTCCTGCTGTCACTAACATTTTACAGGAGTTCGCCGACGTCTTTCCACAAGACGTGCCACCGGGATTACCACCTATTCGAGGGATTGAGCATCAGATTGACTTAATTCCCGGTGCATCGCTACCCAACCGCGCACCATACCGTACCAATCCAGAAGAGACGAAGGAGATTATGCGTCAAGTACAGGAGCTACTCGACAAAGGTTATATACGCGAATCCCTTAGTCCTTGTGCTGTTCCTATTATTCTCGTGCCGAAAAAGGATGGTACATCGCGTATGTGTGTTGATTGTAGAGCCATTAATAATATTACTATTCGTTATCGTCATCCTATTCCTAGGCTAGATGATATGCTTGATGAATTGAGTGGCTCTACAATATTCTCCAAAGTTGATTTGCGTAGTGGATACCATCAAATTCGTATGAAATTGGGAGATGAATGGAAAACAACATTTAAAACTAAGTTTGGATTATATGAGTGGTTAGTCATGCCTTTTGGGTTAACTAATGCACCTTGTACTTTCATGAGATTAATGAATGAAGTTTTACGTGCTTTCATTGGACGATTTGTGGTAGTATACTTTGATGATATATTGATTTTTAGCAGATCTTTGGAGGAACATTTGGAACATTTACGTGCTGTTTTTATTGCTATACGTGATGCACGTTTATTTGGTAACCTTGGAAAGTGCACCTTTTGCACCGACCGAGTCTCTTTTCTTGGCTATGTTGTTACTCCACAGGGAATTGAGGTTGATAAAGCCAAGATTGAAGCTATTGAGAGTTGGCCGCAGCCCAAAACGGTCACACACGTGAGGAGTTTCCTTGGCCTTGCTGGATTCTATCGGCGTTTTGTGAGAGATTTCAGCACCATTGCTGCACCTCTCAATGAGCTTACAAAGAAGGATGTGCCTTTTGTTTGGGGTACTGCACATGAAGAAGCATTCACGGTATTGAAAGATAAGTTGACACATGCTCCTTTACTCCAACTTCCTGATTTTAATAAGACTTTTGAGCTTGAATGTGATGCTAGTGGAATTGGGTTAGGAGGTGTGTTATTACAAGATGGTAAACCTGTTGCATATTTTTCTGAAAAATTGAGTGGGCCTAGTCTGAATTATTCTACTTATGATAAGGAATTATATGCTCTTGTTCGGACTTTGGAGACATGGCAACATTATTTACGGCCCAAAGAATTTATTATACATTCTGATCATGAATCTTTAAAGCACATTAAAAGTCAAGCAAAACTGAACCGTAGACATGCTAAATGGGTTGAATTCATAGAGACTTTCCCTTATGTTATTAAACACAAGAAGGGAAAAGAAAATGTTATTGCTGATGCATTGTCTCGTCGTTATACTATGCTTTCACAACTTGACTTTAAAATATTTGGTTTGGAGACCATCAAAGATCAATATGTGCATGATGTTGAATTTAAAGATGTATTGCAGAATTGTAAAGAAGGGAGAACATGGAACAAGTTCGTCGTTAGTGATGGATTTGTGTTTCGAGCTAACAAGCTATGCATTCCAGCTAGCTCTGTTCGTCTTTTGTTGTTGCAGGAGGCGCATGGAGGAGGATTAATGGGACACTTTGGCGTGAAGAAGACGGAGGACGTACTTGCTACACATTTCTTTTGGCCAAAGATGCGACGGGATGTTGAGCGTTTTGTTGCTCGCTGCACTACATGTCAAAAAGCTAAGTCACGACTCAATCCTCATGGTTTATATATGCCTTTGCCTGTCCCTAGTGTTCCTTGGGAAGATATATCTATGGACTTTGTTTTGGGTTTACCTCGAACAAAGAAGGGGATGATGCTGCTAATGTTGCTGATTTGTTCTTTCGTGAAATTATTCGCTTGCATGGTGTGCCAAATACTATTGTTTCAGATCGTGATACTAAATTTCTTAGCCACTTTTGGAGATGTTTATGGGCTAAGTTGGGGACTAAACTACTTTTTAGTACTACTTGTCACCCCCAAACTGATGGACAAACTGAAGTAGTCAACAGAACATTGTCTACTATGCTTAGGGCTGTTTTGAAGAATAATAAGAAAATGTGGGAAGAATGCTTGCCTCATATTGAATTTGCTTATAATCGTTCGTTGCATTCTACTACTAAGATGTGCCCTTTTGAAATTGTCTATGGTTTCCTACCTCGTGCACCTATTGATTTGTTGCCTCTTCCATCTTCGGAGAAGGTTAATTTTGATGCTAAACAACGTGCTGAATTGATCTAAAAAATGCATGAGTTAACTAAGGAAAATATTGAGCGCATGAATGCTAAATATAAACTTGTTGGAGATAAGGGTAGAAAACGTGTTGTCTTTGCACCTGGAGATCTTGTTTGGTTACATTTGCGTAAGGATAGGTTTCCTAATTTGCGCAAGTCAAAGCTAATGCCACGTGCTGATGGTCCTTTCAAGGTGTTAGAGAAAATAAATGATAATGCATATAAACTTGAGCTGCCTGCAGATTTTGGGGTTAGTCCCACATTTAACATTGCAGATTTGAAGCCTTACTTGGGTGAGGAAGATGAGCTTCCGTCGAGGACGACTTCAATTCAAGAAGGGAAGGATGATGAGGACATCACTAACAAGGTTACACCCACAGCTCCAACTGACACATATACAGGACCAATTACTAGAGCTCGCACACGCCAATTAAATTACCAGGTACTTTCGTTTCTTGGTAATGAATCTAATGTTCATGAGAATATGATGCTGCCTAAATTGGATACATTTGTCTTGCTTACAAATGAAGGGCCTAGCTTGGACAAGAAGGATGAACATTGGAGCAAGATCAAGCATGGAGATGATGGCATGCGCAAGGGGAACAAGAATGGAGTTTCAATTGATGATTTCAGGACTTTGAAGCCACCATAATGAGTGTGAGAAGACTTGGACGAAATATACAAGATGCCACTTCATAAATTTCGTCCAGAGGCTATTATAGGTGCTGCGTCACCTTATTATTGGGCCAGGCCCATGTAATTTCGAAATACTTGAGTATAGGCTGTTTTTAGAGTCCGTATGTGTGGGGAAACAAGAGTTAGGGTTGGTTTCGGACCCCTCCACCAAGGGCCACGAAATTCCCCCCTCTTTCCCTCATATATACAGCCCTTAGGGCGTCGTTTAGACTTTGGGTTTTGTTTAGATTAAAAGTTCGCCATAGCTGCAACTTCGCGTACTTCGTTTGTGTTCAACGACCAAACCAAGGCGTCACAGAACCCCACTTGATCAATAAAGCTTTCCTCTTGAATTCGCAATATCCAGATTGCAATCTCAGTTTCTTGCTTGTTCTTCGTTTGCCTGCAGGAAACAGACCTTCGTGGTCAGGTTGATCGTGCTCCGGCGTGGTCAATAACCTCTCGGAGTTGGTTTAGCGATTGCTAAGGCGCGACGTCCTCGCACGTTCGTAGTCGGATCGTCAAAGTCGACTTCCCCCAAAACGATAGCCACCATCTCATCGAAAGACGGGACACCTTTGCCTCTATCATTACTTATATGGGCAAGCCAGAGATAGTTAATTTACGATTTGTAAATTAAAGACCATCATGGTAATGTTGCAATGAATTTTGCAAAATCAATGGATATTTCAAGAAGTTAGCTTGAAACCATTAGTGTGAACTTCAAATTGTTAAGCATGACACCTTGAAGATAATCTCCAAAATGAAGTACATATCATAGCACTAGGGAGTATAATCTGATGAAATTCAGTAAATACTCACTCGTAATGCCTTATGTCATGACTTAGAAAAATGTGTGGGAGAGCACTTTGTAAAGCAATCATAATGTCGAAATGACAAAATGTAGGCTTTATCAGTAGTCATCGATAATCTGCATAGGCAGTAGATCCATATGACTATCTTGTGATCCCAAGCATCAAATTGAAGAAATCACTTTACATATTGCACAAGTATTTGCAAGAAATTGAAAATCTCAATTGCAAATAGACGTATTAATCTCCACATGTGTTTAACATGGAAATAGATACATCATAGAAATGTTTCGGGATACCTCGTACTCAACGGATAAACATATTGTATTTGCAAGAAATTAAAAATCTCAATTGCAAATGGACGTATTAATCTCGACTTGTGTTTAACATGGAAATAGATACATTATAGAAATATTCCGGAATACATTGTACTCAACGGAGAAACAGTATTGTAGAAGTACTGAATTTATGTTCGAGAAAATGTCAATTGCAAATTGATGTAATTAATCTCGACACATGTCAAACGTGGAAATATATAACATCAATTTTGTATCCGGAATACATAGGTATCCAACAAAAAATGGTACTAAATATATGTACCAGATTTAACGGTCTGAAATAGGAACAAAATCACTGCTAGAATTAACCGTTAACCGCAAAATCACAATTAATACAAGTTTTGGCCTATTCAAAAATAGGCAAAGTCATAAGGGCTAGAGTGCAAAACTTGCGAAGAGATAAGATTCTATCTCTTCCACAGGAGTAGTTCCTGTGATTGGGATTTTCACCCGTAAACAGTGCCATAGCCACACTAGCTTGTGCACCACTAGCTTGGCTCGCCGGCTGGTGATAGAGGCAAATGTGTCCCGTCTTTTGATGAGATGGTGGCTATCGTTTTGGAGGAAGTCGACTTGGACGATCCGACTATGAACGTGCGTGGACGTCGCGCCTTAGCAATCGCTAAACCAACTCCGAGAGGTTATTGACCACGCTGGAGTTTGGAACTATTTTTCTACTGCGGGTAGCACGGATGTTTTTTTTGAGTTTGGAACTATTTTTTAACAAAATCACGGCGCAGCACGTAAACATCACGACTCAGAGTATGCCGTGATCTGGAAATCCAAAACAGAGTAACAAAATACTGGACTTGGAATAGGACTGGTGGCCGAGATGAATCTGGTGGAACTCGGACTGGTGGCAGAGATGAATCAGGTGGAACTCGGACTGGTGGCGGATATATGTTGCAGGTGGACTCAGATTGGCGTGATGGCGGCGGATATGTGGTGGCCTATATGCACTCGGATTGGCGGTGAATATGTGGTGGTGGTATATGGTAGTAGTGATGAAGTTGGTGCGGTGGTGGTATATGGCAGCAACGATGATGATGATGCGGTGGTGATATATGGCAACGGCGACGTGACAACCTGTGAACAGAACTCGAAACTCTAAAGGACTAGACGCTAAGATCAGCAACTTGACACGACGATACAACCGCAAATTCAACAAAGCAAATACATAAAAGATTATGCAAAGGCTCATATTGGTTCGGATGGGATGAACTAACCCTAATTTTTTTTGGCTTTTTCGTGGACTATAGGTATGAAGAACAGACTCGATCTAAACTACGAAAAACTGTAAAATCTCAACGAGCAACCTGGAAATCTGATACCACTTGATAGAGGCAAAGGTGTCCCGTCTTTCGGTGAGATGGTGGCTATCGTTTTGGAGGAAGTCGACTTGGACGATCCGACTACGAACGTGCGTGGACGTCGCGCCTTAGCAATCGCTAAACCAACTACGAGAGGTTATTGACCACGCCAGAGCACGATCAACCTGACCACGAAGGTCTGTTTCCTGCAGGCAAACGAAGAACAAGCAAGAAATTGAGATTGCAATCTGGATATTGCGAATTCAAGAGGAAAGCTTTATTGATCAAGTGGGGTTCTGTGACGTCTTTGTCTGGTCGTTGAACACAAACGAAGTACGCGAAGTTGCAGCTATGGCAAACTTTAATCTAAACAAAACCCAAAGTCTAAACGACGCCCTAAGGGCTGTATATATGGGGGAAAGAGGGGGGATTTCATGGCCCTTGGTGGAGGCGTCCGAAACTAACCCTAACTCTTGTTTCCCCACACATACGGACTCTAAAAACAACCTATACTCAAGTATTTCGAAATTACATGGGCCTGGCCCAATAATAAGGTGACGCAGCACCTATAATAGCCCCTGGACGAAATTTATGAAGTGGCATCTTGTATATTTCGTCCAAGGCTTCACGCACTCATTATGGTGGCTTCAAAGTCCCGAAATCATCACTTGTAACTCCATTTTTGTTCCCCTTGCACATGCCATCATCTTCATGCTTGATCTTTCTCCAATGTTCATCCTTCTTGTCCAAGCTAGGACCTTCATTTGTAAGCAAGACAAATGTATCCAATTTAGGCAGCATCATATTCTCATGAACATTAGATTCATTACCAAGAAACGAAAGTACCTGGTAATTTAATTGGCATGCGCGAGCTCTAGTAATTGGTCCTGTATATGTGTCAGTTGGAGCTATGGGTGTAACCATGTTAGTGATGTCCTCATCAGCTGGGCTGCGTTAGGGACGCCAGGATGGGCATGCTAGTGGAGCGCGCGAGGCAGGCGCCACGGGAGGGGCGTGGCCATAGCCTGGAGTGGGCGTGGGCGGGTGGAGCCGGCCATGACACGTGGGGCGCGGCACACAGCCGGGCTCAGCCACAGAGGCAGGGATGCGACGCATAGGCCGGTGAGTGGCGCGGAGGCCGGGCGCCAGGACAAGGTGGAGCAGGCACGGCCGGGCGCAGGTGGACATAGTCACGACGTGGCCGGACTATGGGGCCACGGGCGCAAGGCGCTGCGCGGCAGGGCGCTGGGTGGCCACGAGCGCGGTGCTGCATGCCGCGGGCGCAAATCTAGCAACGCGGACATGCTCGGCGCGGATGCGGCCAAGAATGACTACGGCCGGTTGTGGCCGGCGACGACGGCGCGAGGGCTGCATCGGGCGCTTCGGTCGTCGAGGACGCCGACTCCTCATCCATGTTGCTTTTTCTCTCGGCCAAATCGCTCTTGGCTAGGAGCGTGCTGATAACTTGTTTGAGATCGAATGGTTGAACCGTTGATCGTGTTTTCCCATGGAATGATTCTCGGTATATATGCGAGGGAAACAAACACGATAAAGATATGCGACTGTTAGTAGAGGTGCAAGGGGAGAGGCGCGACAATTGCATAATGCAACTGACATACAGATTACAATGGGAGGATTATCTCTTTAATTAATCAATTAATATAATCCTAAAAGTAATGATGGAAATTAACCTGCATGGCTATTTTACATACTCCTTCTGTCCTTAAATAAGTGGACATATAGAAATATTAAGACACATTATGAAGTGGAGCAGACAATGTGTTGTAGGGTGAAACCCTAGGGGGGGATCTTTTCACACTTGGAGGGGAAAAGGAGCAAGTGCTTGGCTTTGGATTCAATCTTGCGGTGTCCTTTCCCAGTGACAGTAGGGGCAGCAAGGCACGTATTGTATTGTTGCCATCGAGGATAAAAAGATGGGTTTTTCATCATATTTCTTGAGTTTATCCCTCTACATCATGACATCTTGCTTAAGGCATTACTCTGTTCGTATGAACTCAATACACTAGACGCATGCTGGATAGCGGTCGATGTGTGGAGTAATAGTAGTAGATGCAGGCAGGAGTCGGTCTACTTGTCTCGGACGTGATGCCTATATACAATGATCATGCCTAGATAGTCTCATAATTATTCGCTTTTCTATCAATTGCTCGACAGTAATTTGTTTACCCACCGTAGAATACCGCTATCATGAGAGAAGCCACTAGAGAAAACTATGGCCCCCGGGTCTATCTTTATCATATTACTTTCTCGTCAACTAGCCAATTTCTGTCGCTGTTGTTTATTTGCTTTCTTTACTTTCTGTTTCTATACCAAAAATACCAAAAATATTATCTTATCATCTCTATCAGATCTCACTCTCGTAAGTGACCGTGAAGGGATCGACAACACCTTATCGCGTTGGCTGCGAAGTTCTTATTTGTTTGTGCAGGTGCGAGGGACTGGCGCGTGGTCTCCTACTGGATTGATACCTTGGTTCTCAAAACCGAGGGAAATACTTACACTACTGTGCTGCATCTCCCTTTCCTCTTCGAGGGAATACAATGCAAGCTCAAGAGGTAGCAACAAGCTCTTTTATTTTTCCTCTTTTGCTTAAAAGTTTTTTTTTCATATGGCCACTTATGCGGAATGCACAAACCAAGATAGCAATTGTTTATATGCGGGAACAATCTTGTGCCACAAGGTATGGTACTATGATACCAAGATGATACCAATATGATATGGTATGTATGCAATGGAAGGTGTAGATCGATGATCACAAATGTGCACAAGTAACGTTCCTGGCAATACTCAATGGCTAGTCTCGATAGGCAAGTTACGCAAAATGGGCTAGGGGTTAACAATGAGAAGGCAAGGGGAATATACAATGATGTTGTCGAAGTTACCATCCGATGATGATGATGAGATGTGGTGCTGTCGAGGAACCATCCCTAATTAGCCGAAACACATTAGGAAACAGAAAAACCACAACTCAAAATCTCAAGGACAAATGTCAAATGGTGGTCGCGGAAAAGCGATGATTGTTTTGCACTCAGCAATGCGGTAGTGGAATGGTGGGCTATGCTAGTCGAAGTTGAGGTCACCATCCCTAAGTATGTGAAACACCTTAGGAGACACGAGTCACAACTCAAACAAGCTCGAACAAAAATTTGGGTTAGGTTGCGGAAGTTGGTGGTGGTTATGCGGATAATGTGTTGGATGGCCTAGGAAAACTTGCCAAAATTTTGGAAAATTTGATGGATTCAAATGATAATGGTGGTATTTTCGTCGGATGGGGGATGACAATAGCTACAAAACGAGCTAAAGAACGTCGAACACGGACTCCAGATGAATTAGTTATGGCCGAAACAGTTTTTGGAGATGGGCGGGGGCCCGGGGGTCGGAGGTGCGGGCACCCGAGATGGTCAACGTGGATGGTCGGAAGAAGTGGCCTGGGGTGCGGGTGCCCGGGGGTAAGGGGTGCGGGCACCCGGGGTGGACAGAGGCAAACAACCCGGGGTGCGGGCACCCGGGGGTTCGGGGTGCGAGTGCCTGGTGGTGTCGGATTTAGGCGAATTTTTTGGGAAATGCAAAAAATTGGTGGATTTCATGGTGCGAAAGGTGGGGATGGATGGGTGAATGTGATGCGGAGCATCCGTTGTTCATCCCCATGTACACTATGACTACTACCCAAGCCCTAAGTGGACACAAGGTGAACGCGTTCCTTGATGCTTCCCCTTTTCATTCACGCGAGACATGGTTGCTACCTAATGCAAAGACCCTACATGTGCTAAGGAACCGAGGAGACGACCATGGAGATGCTCGAAGCATAGAACGAGTCCGCATGGAAGCGGATCAAGAAGTGCCTCAAGGGGAGTCGCTACGGAGCTACAGCAACCTGACATCCGATCGGAGCCCGGACATCCGACACCACCAACCAAAAGAAGACCAGAGAGAGGCAGACGCCAGGAGCCTCTACAGCGGCTGGACATCCGGCCGATCCCCAGACATCTGGTGCCCCACGACGGGCCGGACATCCGGCACCAGCCCGGAAATCCGGCGCCCATCACAGAAGCTGGACCATGCCAGCCCGGACATCCGGCCCCGGCGCCCGGACATCCGGCGTCTCGGGAAGGTCCGGACATCCGGCCCCTGCTCGGACATCCGGCCCCTGTCTGCGCATAGTGTATTAGGCCACCGGCCCATGTATCCCTCCAACTTACCCCTTCGTCCCCCTAGACTATAAATAGACCTTCTCCTCCTCCTAGCTAGGGTTAGCTTAGGTTTAGCTCATTTGAGACAGAGCTTTGCTCATCCACTAGTGGTTCATCTCTGATGTAGGGTCGAACCCTACATGGCCGATCTTTCATGAAAAGGAGGGATACCGAGGAAGAACGCAAGGGGAATTAGGAAAAACACATGAGGGACAAGGAGAAAACACTCAAATCAACAAGCTTAGGTCACACAAATGCTAGATCCGGGTACAGAAAGTGCGATACACGATACACGATCAACTAAGGACGATACAAGCAGCGGTAGTCATCTCCATGAGGAGGTCTTGATGTTCTTTTCTTTAAAGGAGGTCTTGAATCCAGTGGATCTTCTCCGAAGAGGCCGCGGTCTCGTAGGAGAGGAACCACTAAGGTTTTGTATGAGCTAACACAAAGCTAACCCTAGATAGTATAGGTGGAGTGACATATATAGGCTAGGAGGGGCGAAGGGGTACATGGGCTTCGGCCCAATAGTCATGCACGCTGGCACTGTCCGGATGATCCAGACGTTGGCCCGGATGATCTGGGCTTCGGGGGTCCGGATGATCCGGGGCGGCGTCCGGATGATCCGGACACGTTTGTTCTGCTGCGGGTAGTCCGGATGTCCGGGTCTTGGTCCGGACGTCCGGGTGTGTCCGAATGATCCAGGCCGGGGTCCGGATGATCCGGCTTCGGCGTGGAGCTTCGGGTGTCGGGGGCGCGTATTATCTGGATCGTCCGGATCATCCAGGCTCTGGCTGGATCGTCAAGGACTTCGTCCGGATCATCCGGGCTGTCTGAATCTCGGCTGTTTCCTCCTCCTTCTTCCCTCTTCAATTCCTCTTGTTCCTTGGCTTCTCCATGGTTGCTCCCGAGGTGCCTGAGTATGCAAAGAGCCTCTGATGAGGGAGCAGGCATGTCTCATGTGAATCAAAGTGGCGTAGGGAGAGGAGTGAAGTCACCTCGGTCTCGAGAGCTCGTGCTCGAGCGCGTGTCATAGGTCCACTTGGCACTTGGTGAGACGATGGTAGGTCCATGGGGATGGCCTTGGGGTGCTCCGCATCATCTCCCCTTTCTTGGGAAAGATCCGACCTCGGATCGAAATCTTCATCACCATGGAAAGTGGAGAGATCCTTGACGTTGAAGACATCGCTCACGTTGTACTTGTCGCGTGGAATGTCGATCTTGTAGGCGTTGTTGTTGTAGCGTGCTAACACCGTGAATGGTCCGTAGGCCCGAGGTAGTAGTTTGGACTTGCGCTCGTTGGGGAAACGGTCCTTGCGAAGATGTAGCCATACGAGATCTCCCGGTTGGAACACCATAGGCTTCTTGTTGGCGTTGAGCTTGGATGCTAGTCGATGTACTTGCCGCTCGATCGTTGCCCTTGTATCTTCATGCACCTTCTTGAGATTGCTTGCTCGAGCACTGGCATCCAAGGTGATGCGTTCTTATAGAGGTAGAGGTAGAATGTCCATTGGGGACAACGGATTGAAACCGCAGACGACCTCGAAAGGTGACTTGCCGGTAGTCGAATGTCTTGCGCGGTTGTAGGCGTACTCGGCGATGGGTAAGTATTGCTCCCATTCCTTGATGTTCTTCTTGATCAACACGCGAAGAAGCGTCGAAAGTGTGCGGTTGGTCACCTCCGTTTGGCCGTCGGTTTGTGGATGATATGCCGAAGAGAAGAGGAGCTTGATGCCGAGTTTGGCGCATAGAGTCTTCCAAAAGTAGCTCAAGAACTTGACGTCTCGGTCCGACACGATCGTCTTGGGCACTCCATGTAGACGAATGATTTCCCTACAAAAGAGATTTGCCACATGTGAAGCATCGTCGATCATTTTACAAGGAATGAAATGAGCCATTTTAGAGAATCTATCCACGACAACAAACACGGAATCTTTTCCATTTTGAGTCCTAGGCAATCCAAGTATAAAGTCCATACTTATGTCTTCCCATGGATGGTATGGAATAGGAAGTGGCATGTAAAGACCATGAGATTGAGCTTTTGACTTACCTTTGCGACATGTAGAGCATCAGTTGGTGAGGCATGAGACGTCACGTAGCATATTGGGCCAAAATTATTTCTTGGAGAGCGTAGCAAATGTCTTGTCGCGACCAAAGTGTCCCATGAGTCCTCCTCCATGAGATTCCTGCAAAAGGAGCAAACGAAGCAAAGACTCGGGAACACAAAGTTTGTTAGCTCTCATAAGATATCCGTTCTTGATGTAGTAATGTTCCCAAGAAGTGTGAGTCAAACACTTAGCATAAGGATTTGCAAAGAAAGGATCATGCTCATATAAGTCTTTTATGTGCTCAAAGCCAATAACATTCAACTCAAGTTTTGTGACAAGCATGCATTTGCGGGAAAGCGCATCCACCACAACATTTTCTTTGCCTTTGATGTACTTGATGACGTAGGGGAAAGACTCAATGACCTCACTCCACTAAGCATGACACTTGTTCAACTTAGTTTGACCCTTGAGATACTTGAGGGTCTCATGGTCCGTATGAAGAATGAATTCATGAGGTCTAAGGTAATGTTCCCAAACAAAGGGTGCATTCTTCTTGCTCAAGGCGTGTAGAGGCATAGCAATTGTGCTAAAGTACTTCACAAAACGTCGATAGAAACCGACTAAACCAAGAAAGCTACGCACTTGTTGGAGGTTCGTTGGTTGAGGCCAAGTTTTAATTGCTTAAATTTTAGTTTCATCAATGTGAACACCTTGTGAAGAAACAACAAATCCTAGGAAGACGACCTTGTCAACGCCAAAAGTGCATTTTTCCATGTTAGCATATAAGCGCTCTTTCCGAAGGGTTTGTAAAACCATACGGATGTGTGTCACATGGTCCTCATGCGACTTGCTAAAAACGAGGATGTCATCAATGTAAACCACGACAAAGACGCCTATGTAGGGTCGTAGAACAAAATGCATGAGACGCATAAATGAACCGGGCGCTTCCGATATACCCATTGGCATGACAAGCCACTCATATAACCCAAACTTGGTTTTGATAGCCGTTTTCCACTCATCACCCTCTTGAATGCGAATTTGGTAGTAACCACTTTTAAGGTCAATTTTCGAAAAGTTGGTGGCACCACATAATTCATCAAGCATGTCGTCTAAGCGTGTGATAGGGTGACGGTATCTAACGGTGATAGCATTTATCGGGCGATAATCGGAGCACATGCGAAAACTTCCATCTTTCTTAGGCACGGCACAGGGGCTCAAGCTTTCACGTACATGACCTTTGTCGATGCGTTGTTGTACTTGCCGTTGTATCTCCTTGATTTGCTCGGGGTTGACGCGGTAAGGAGACTTGTTCGGAAGTGGTGCGCCGGGTATGAGGTCGATGCGGTGTTCAATTCCGCGAAGTGGAGGTAGACCCGGAGGTAGCTCATCGGGGAAGACGTCCGAGAATTCCTGCAACAATTGAGACAACACTAAAGGTGGAGGTGGTGAAGTGTTAGTAGGTTTGGCTTCCCCTTTGCATAAAAGCACAAGGTGAAAGACACTCGAGGGGTTCTCACACACTTCCCTCATCTCACTTTTGGTGGCGAATAGCACTAGTTGTTTGTTGTCACTCATCATGGAGTCACTCATATTTGGCTTGTGGCTCTCACTCTCCTTTTGGTGGCTCACTCTCTCACCACTCTCTCAACGATGGTTGGTAGGTATGTGTTTGTCGGCGGCTACTTGACTTGGTGACATTGGGCGTAGCACGAACTCCTTTCCTTTCATCTTAAAGCTATAGTGGTATGTCCGATCATTGTGTGTGACTTCACGATCATATTGCCATGGTCGTCCAAGAAGAAGGTGGCACACGGACATAGGGACCACATCACACTCAAGTGTGTCCTCGTAGGCGCCTATCTTCAAGGAGACTTGCATGGCATACTTGACTCGAAGAGTTCCGGCGTCGCTAAGCCATTGGACCTTGTAGGGATGAGGGTGCTTCGACTTCACCATTTGTAGTTTGTCGCATAGCTCTTCGCTTGCCAAGTTGTGACAACTTCCTCCATCGATGATAACCTTGACAAAGTGTCCATTGATGCTGGCCTTGGTATGGAAAATGTGACATCGTTGGTCGTCATCTTGTTGATGTTGGAGTGTCAAGACCTTTGAGACAACGAGATTGGGACTCGGGTCATTATCGCAAAACACTTGATGGTCTTCAACTTCATTCACTTGGCGATGCATAAATACATGTTCAAGTGCTTCCATCTCATCATCGTTCATTGAGTCATAAGAACCGTCATTATTGATGATCATGGTACGAACGGTCTTGCACACAAATGACTTGTGGCCGCGCCCTTGCCACTTGAAACATTTTATGGAGCTCGTCTTGGAGTTGTCCTCGGTTGGAGTTGTAGATGATGATGCTCTTGGCTTGAAGTTGTTTGTAGAAGGTGGCCGACTCGATGTAGTCGCATTCTTGTAGCTTGACTTGTCACCGAAGTTTGTAGATGGCTTGGTAGAGGTAGGAGAGACCGAAGTCGTTGAAGCTTGGTTGTGGGAGCCGAAGTTCTTGGAGGTGAACTTGAAGTACTTGTAGTCCTCTTGAACTTGTCGCTCCGCTTTGGTGGCTTGGTGTACTAACTCGAGGAGATTGGTGTATGGTTGAAAGTCTGCAATCTTCTTGATATGATAGTTGAGTCCATTCAAGAATCTCTCCATCATTTGTTCTTCATCTTCCTTGATGTTTGCTCATATCATGGCGATCTCCATCTCCTTGTAGTATTCTTCAACGGACTTGGTACCTTGCTTGAGGAGTTGTAGCTTCTTGAACAAGTCACGGTTGTAGTGTGTCGGCACGAAGCGTGCTCTCATGACTTCCTTCATTCCCAAGTAGTGATAGGAGGTTCGCCTTTTGCTTCTCTTCTCTCAATGATTTGCTCCCACCAAATGAGAACATAGTCTTGGAACTCAAGGGAGGCCATAGCAATTTTCTTCTCTTCATCAAAGTTATGTAAACGGAAGATCTTATCAACTTTCAATGTCCATGAGAGGTAGTCTTCGAGATCAATGCTTCCGGAAAACTTTGGCATGGTGAACTTAAGCTTGCCATAGCGACGCTCTTCATTGTTTGTTTGCCTATTGGGAGGGCATTCTTGATTGGGACGGTTGTCAATCTCGTGTTGCTCTTGGCGGAGTAGATGTTCATTGTCATGGTGTACTTGCCGAGCTTGTGGTTCTTGTTGAGGTTGTTGCTCTTGTCGTGCTTGAGGAGGAACTTGTTATTGCATTCGTGCTTGGTGGCGCCTCTCTTGCATCTCATCCCGAAGGAAATCCTCTTCTTGACGAGTTTGTTGATTGCGAGTTGCCACATTGCAATGTGAATCACGTAATGCTCATTGCACCTCAAGAGCTTGAGCTTCTCGGCGGTTTTGTGCTTGACGATGAGCTTCGGCATCTTGTTCTTCTTGGTGTTGACGTGCTCGCTCTTGTTGTTGTTGGCGTAGTCTTTGCCGTTCTTGTGCTTGCTCAAGTGTAGCTTGGTTTTGACGATGTCGACTTTCTTGCTCGTCGAGTAAGTCTTGGGAGCTCTTGTCATGAAGTGGATTCCGGTTGTCATGTCGAGCTTGATGTGCGGCTTGTCAAAGAGTGTTCGATGTAGGGGTACTTGAGCCGTCCGTGGAGTTGGTGTGGTGACTTGAGCGGCTTCGTCTTTGAGAAGATCTGGAAGAAGAGCGTCGGTTGACTATCAAAGTCCATAGCACATCGAATTGAGTAGCCATGTTGGTATTGATGATGTCGAATTTCTCTCTTGTTCTTGCTTCAAATTGTCGCGCGTCGGTGGCGACTTGTTCAATGTGCTCTCGCATAGCTTCACTTTCTTGATGTAGAGCTCGTTGGACACCGAAGAGATGTAGTTTGGTGATGTAGTTGTTCGATTCTTGAGGATCATCGAAGAGCAGGTTCGCAGATGTACTTGGCCTATCCATCGTCACAAGCAAATATGTGAGTGGGAGAAAGGAGAAGACAATACCAAATGTACCTTGACCGAAGTTGACAATGGATCAATGATCACTCAATAATGTAACCCGGAAATAGCATTATTGGTACCAAGTCTTGTCGATTCTCACACCTACACAATTAAAGCTTTTAGAGGAGCTTGGTTAGGATGGTGGCAAAATTCAATGCAAAAAGTGAGTAAGATTCAATGATGTCGGAAATGATTCACAATTGGCTCATGCAACAAGTAGATCACAAGCAATAAGTAGCACACGGAACACACACACGGATAGATAAATGTGGTTGTGCAACCAAAAGTGAGCGAAAATGTGGAATCCACGGAAAATGCTCGTGTTGCACAATGCTAGAGAAACGCTAACCGATTGCCTAATAGGCGGATACACACTTGTGCACGACCTATAAGAGCAAAGTAACGACTACCTATCACAAGTATGCTATGAGTGTATGATGTGCCGATGCTTTAGCACAAGAAGATGTATTGCTATCTCATATGATCTCTTTTGATGCAAGGCGTTTGATGCTATTGTGCTTTTGCTTATAAGCTTTGGATGGCTCTTTTGCTTAAAAACTTGTGAGATCTTTCTTTGGCCACTTATGCATGCTTCTCGGATCAAGGTAGCTATTGTGTATGCGGAACACTCTTGTCTCACACGGAGATATGACGATGTAGTATGCAATGTCTATGACTATCACTAATGTGCACAAGTGTTGTGGCCCGGCAATACTCGAATGGCTAGTCTCGGTGGGAAAGCTACGCAAAAAGGTCGATGAGGGTTTATCAATGCAATTGCAAGGTAGTAAATGAGGTGTCGTCGATGTTACCGTCCTTGTCGAGGTTGAGAGGTAGTCTTGACGATGTTGTTCCGCTCCGAGATAGCCGAAACACAAATGGAAACGGAGAAAACCACAACTCAAATGATCCAAGACACAAAGAGGTAAGACCGTATGGTTTGGGTAGGCAATGATGGTGGTGGTGGGTAATAAGTCGAGGGTGTAACTGAAGGGGTAGCTAGGGTTGTTGTGGTGGCAGAAATGGTGCTGCGAAAAACTGCGGAATGCAGTTTCGTCAGGGGAGGCCGGATGATCCGGGCGTCTGGCCGGATGATCCAGGTCGTAGCCGGATGATCCGGGTGAATGTCCGGAT
This sequence comes from Secale cereale, assembly GCA_902687465.1. Lineage (NCBI taxonomy): Eukaryota > Viridiplantae > Streptophyta > Magnoliopsida > Poales > Poaceae > Secale > Secale cereale. The sequence continues at coordinate 352,064,567 of LR738712.1, forward strand.
GATCCAGGTGGGTCAATCCGGTCTGGATGAACTCGTGTAAGAGGTGGGAAAAGGATTTTTCTCGGATTTTTGGTGGTTTTTGAGGGTGGGGGAGGTGGGGAAAGGGCAGTCCACTTGTCACACAACTCAACCACGGATCACAATCAACAAAATCTCATCAAAATACACAAGTCACAAAAAACATTCTGGGCTATTTTTGTGGGGATTTTCGAATTTGGATGAAAAACAACAAAAACAAGCTAGAAAACATGGTGTGGGGCTCCAAATTTGTGATCAACCAAGGCTCATGATACCATAGATGATGTAGGGTGGAACCCTACGTGGCTGTTCTTTCACGAAAAGGAGGGATCTCAAGGAAGAACACGAGTGGCACTAGGAAAAACACAAGTGGGACAAGGAGAAAACACTCAAATCAACAAGCTTAAGTCCCACAAATGCTAGATCCGAGTACACAAAGTGCGATACACGATACACGATCAACTAAGGACGATACAAGCGGCGGTAGTCATCTCCGTGAGGAGGTCTTGATGTTCTTCTCCGTAAAGGAGGTCTTGAATCCGGTGGATCTTCTCCGAGGAGGCCGCGGTCTCGTAGGAGAGGAACCACTAAGGTTTTGTATGAGCTAACACAAAGCTAACCCTAGATAGTATAGGTGGAGTGACATATATAGGCTAGGAGGGGCGAATGGGTACATGGGCTTCGTCCCAATAGTCATGCACGCATGCACTTTCCGGAAGAGCCGGACGTTGGTCCGGATGATCCAGGCTTCGGGGGTCCGGATGATCCGGGGCAGCGTCCGGATGATCTGGACACGTCTGTTCTGCTGCGGGTAGTTCGGATGTCCGGGTCTTGGTCCGGACGTCCGGGTGTGTCCGGATGATCCGGGCCGGGGTCCGGATGATCCAGCTTCGGCGTGGAGCTTCGGGTGTCGGGGGCGCGTATTATCCGGATCGTCCGAACGTTGGTCCGGATCATCCGGGCTCTGGCCGGATCATCTGGGACTTCGTCCGGATCATCCGGGTTGTCTGAATCTCGGCTGTTTCCTCCTCCTTCTTCCTTCTTTGATTCCTCTTGTTCCTTGGCTTCTCCATGGTTGCTCCCGAGGTGCCTGAGTATGCAAAGAGTCTCTGATGAGGGTAGTATCCATGTCTCATGTGAATCAAAGTGGCATAGAGAGAGGAGTGAAGTCACCTCGGTCTCGAGAGCTCGTGCTCGAGCGTGTGTCATGGGTCCACTTGGCACTTGGTGAGACGATGGTAGGTCCATGGGTATGGCCTTGGGATGCTCCGCATCAATCTCCTTGTGAGTGACTGCGGCCCCTCCACGGAGAAGATCCACATGGATTCAAGACCTCCTTCGCGGAGAAGATCCCGCGGGATACCCCAAGACCTCCTCACGGAGAAGCATTGGTTGCCCTTTGTATCGTCCCTTGTTGATCATGGATCTTGTATCTCTTTGTGTTTTGAGGATCTAGCATATGTGTGACTTGTTCTTGTTGGTTTGAGTGATTCTCTCGTGTTTCCCCTCGTGTTCCCTCTCGTGTTCTTCATGTTCTTCGTGGGATCCCCTCCATTTCATGAAAGATCGGCCATCTAGGGTTCCACCCTACATCATATGGTATCAAGAGCAAGGATTCTCACGAATTTGGAGCCCCCTCCCCCGTTTTCTACCCTTGTTTTGTGTGATTTCGTCCAAAAATTCGAAAATCCCCACCAAAAATAGCCCCAATTTTTTTGTGATCTGTTTGTTTGATGATGTTTTGTTGATTTTGATCCGTGGATTTGCTTGGTTTCAAGTGGATCTAGCATTTCCCCATCTTTCCTCCACAAAATCCGCCCAATTTTGCCACCGAAATCATCAATTTCCGCCCCAAACAAGTTTGGAAGTCCCAATCCCGATCTGGAATTGTCGGGCAGGACATCCGGGCCATCGGGCCAGACATCCGGGACACCGGCCGGACATCTGGCCCCTGAAGCGCAAAATCTGACTCGGTTCTGTAAACAGACCGCGGAAATCCGGGCTCCACCCCGGATGTCCGGCCCCTGTAGTTTCAGACTTTTCCGTTTCACCGTTTTGTCCATAACTAATTCATTCAGAGTCCGGTTTTGATGTTCTTTAGCTCGTTATGAAGCTCTTGACATCCCTCATAACACAAAAATACCACCATAATCATTTGACTCCATCATATTTTGTGAAGTTTTGCATCTTTGCCTAGGGCTTCCACCATATCATCCACATATCCACCACCGCCTTCCGCAACCTAACCCTATTTGATCCCACATCATTTGTGGTTGCTTGAGTAGTGATTTGAGTCTCCTAAGGTGTTTAGGATACTTAGGGACAATGCTTCTTCATCAACCACCACCGCCACTCCCGCATAGCCTAGCCCACTATACATTACCAACCCAACTTAACCCAATTTTGTTCGAGCTTGTTTGAGTTGTGGCTCGTGTCTCCTAAGGTGTTTCGGCTAATTAGGGACCGTGACTTCAACTCCGACAAGGTGTATAGCCCATCATTCCACTTTCGCAACCACCACGGCATTACTGTTACCACCATTTGACATTTGAGATTTTGAGTTCACGGTTTTTCCGTTTCCTAAGGTGTTTCGACTACTTAGGGATGAGTCTCCATCATCTTGGTATCTACATCAAGAACACCACCACTCATCATCGCCACGGACGATAACCTCCATATCATCTTGGTATTGTGGTATCCCTCCTTTGTATATTCCCTTGCAATTGTATTGTTAACCCCTAGCCCATTTTGTGTCACTTACCTATCGAGACTAGCCATTTGAGTATTGCTGGCAACGTGACTTGTGCACATTAGTGATCATACTTCCCATAGCATACATACCATATCACCGTGGTGCATATCTTGGTATCATCTCTTGTGACACAAGGTTGTCATCGCATATACTCAATTGCTATCTTGGTTCGTGAAGTTTTGCATGAGAAAGAGCTCAAAGAGAAAGAGCCAAACAAGCTTTTAAGCAGAAAGAAAAAGATAAGCAATGAGCTTTTAAGCAAGAATCATAGCATCATACCACATTAAGATTGTCATACTCGATCATCTTGGATCATACCACCGGAATACCATACATATAGCATACTCGGGATAGAAGTTGTTGCATTTTGCTTAGTAGGTTGTGCACAAGTTCATATCCGCCTATTGTGCAATCGCGCTAGCGTCTTGTGCAACAAGAGCATTTTCGTGGATTCCACATTTTGGCTCACCCCTTGGTTGCGCGACCCCACTTATCTATTTGCGTGTGTGTTTCCGTGTACCATATCTTGCTATTGGTCTACTTGTTGCATTTGCAAATTTGTGAATCTTTTTCAACATTATTGAGTCTTGCTAACATTTTGCATCAAATTTTTGTGCCACTATCCTCACCGAGCTCCACCATAAGCTTTACTTGTGTAGGTGTGAGAAACCGACAAGAATTGGTACCAATTGTGTTATTTCCTTGTTCCACATTTGAGTGATCATTGATCCATCTTCAACATCGGTCAAGGTACATTTGGTATAGTTCTTCTTTTTCTCCTACTCATACTTGCTAGCGTCTTGTGATGGATAGGCAAGGCATTTCATCTTCGGTCTTCGACATCGACGGCGCGAACAATGACATCCACGCGAAAACCATCAGACTACAACAAGCAATGCAAGAGCGCTTGGGCAACATCGCCATCGAACTACGACACTCCGAGACAAGGAGAATGGCTTCCTTTGACGACATGTGCGACTCCTTGAACAAACATATGGCGGAGCTCAAACACTTGGTGGTCAATTACAAGTCTTCTTCCCCTTCGTCATCTTCTCAGCGGCGACGTTCAAGTCACAAGTCTTCGGAGCACAAACACGATGCAAGCGCAAGTCGTCCACGAGCTCAAGCACGACTACGACATCATCCTCATGAAGATGCTTGACAAGTGCATACCTACAAGTCCAATCAAGCTCTACTTCACGCAAAGGACGAGCTTCACGAGAAAGAGAGAAGATCGCGAGACAACCACCACCATGAAGGAGCTACGGCTACAGCCACAACTTCGGCATCTTCGCCAAGTGCTATCAAGGCATCTTCGCCTTTGGACGTACGGCATCTTTGCCTACTTCCCATGAGTTCGCCTACATCGACGTCTTCATCATCAAGGCGATCATCTACGAGCAACGGCGACAAGACGGTCGAGCATGGGCCATCCCCTTCGACCAAGGCGACGAGCATGAACCTCTTCGACACAATGAAGACGGCGCCCATATTGGACTCCTACTCTGGGCCAAGCAACGCGAGCAAGCATGAGACCTTCTCTTTGACCTCGGAGGAGCGTGATGATTTGCCACATCCCACGGCATTCATCTTTGGAGGCATTACAGATGAGGAAGTTGAGCACGGAGACTATTGCACCTACACCTCTTCGACATCCACATATGACGAGATGCCTCAATTCCATGTGAGGAGAGCCACCACCACATGAGTGATACGAGTGACTCCACCATATGTGACATTGAGAGCATTTCCTTTGAGAGGATGAGTGTGACCACCACTAGCCCCACACATGAGAGTATGACACTTCTCCTATGTGAGGTTGAGAGCCATTTGAGTGACTCCACCAACCATACGAGTGAGAGCATCCAAGAGGGAGTGAGTGAGCCACAACACTTAGTGAGTGAGGTAGTTGATAGGGCATGTGAGGCCACTATGATTTCTAACGACTTAACCTCTACTCCGAGCGTGTCTTCGGTGCTAGGTCTCCTACAAGAGGACATGCCTACCCTCGACGAGTCCGTCCCTCCAATGGACAACCCGATGGCCATGGTGGAAGAAGATGCACCGCCCACATGGTTCCATCAAGATGACGATGACTGCTACTTGGTCTTCAACACCTCACCTACAACACATGAGCGGAGCTCTAAATGTAACATAGGTGATAGTGCTTCTTTTGTCCCACTTGTGGACTATATCACCAATGATTGCTTGCATGATGTTGATTCACCTATGACCATGCTTCATGCTAGTGCAACTTCGTCATGTCTTGACTTACCTATTTATGATGAATATGATGATGAGCATGTTGAGTTGCCTAGTTGTGATGCTATGTTCCATAGGATATCTTGTGAAAATTCTATTGGTCACATCATAATTGATAATCCTTTAAACTTGTCATATGCTATGAGTGAGATCTCGCATATTGCATCATTTCAATCTCAAGATAGTAACTATGCATGCCCCATTAAAGTGAATCCTATTTGCACTTGTGGCATAGATGACAAGATGATGGCCATTGGCTTGTGTTTCTCTTGCGATGATATTGCCATGCTTCCTTTACATGATTTGCGCAATTCGTCTACTATGCCATGCCATGATCACATTGTTCCAGATATGCATTGTTTTGAATGTTATCAATATTCTCCGTGTGATGTTTCCATTAATGCTCATGAGGAGACCCCCATAGTTTCTTCATACATACTAGGAGTTCTTGATGCATTCCATACCTTGCATGCTTACCATGATTGTGAGCACCATCTGCATTCCATGAATAATAATGCCCTACATATTTGTCATGATGCATTACCAAATTCGAGTCTCCATTATGCTATACATAACAACAAACCTCTCATGATGGATGACATGTTTCTATATCACGCATCTCATTTGTTTGAGAATTGGATATTTTGTGCTAACCAACACATGCACGTGCGCATCATGATGGATTATGTGCACATATACCACGCACACACAATTTTTCCTTTGTCTTTGTTTTGTGTAGGTACTCAAAAATATTTGTCAACCTCACAATCCCATGAGTTGAAAAAACGAGCTCTTGAGAGCAACGATGGTTTGGGGTCCCGTGGATTGTGCCTACCACCGTTCTCTTTGCGCAACGACTATGCGCATCTCTTTTACTTGGCTCTCACACGACTATTGGCTATTTGCCACTTGTCACATTATGCCCATACTATCGTGTTCACTTTGCATATTATGCCTCTTACTATGACTTTGCCATGCAATTGTGACCCTCGCTTGCATTTACTCATGATTCACCATTATGATACTCCTATGTGTATTTGCATGCTAGGTGGAGATACTAGTAGCTTTTACCATGATTTCTTTGTGCCCCATGCTATTGTTTATTCTTGTGTTGGGAGAGTCATGATACTCCATTGCTATTTACATAGGACTTCTTGCCACCACAATGATGAGACTTTGCACATACCTTGCTTTCATGCTTGTGATATGTCATGTGCATCACGTATGCTCACTATTTGCACACATGACGTGCTTGGCATGATTACCTCTAGTACGTTGCATCTTCGCACTACTAGCTTGTTTGACTCGATCACTATGATTGCTTGCTATGTTGCATCACCCATGTTCCACTATTACTTGCTTTCTTGGGTTGATGACATATATGTTCATGCCATTCACATGATTCACATTGATCATTTTCATTTGTCTCCACTAGTTGCATCTCTCATCACTTGTATTGAGTGCAACAATGCTATGTTTGTTGATCTTGGAGACTTGGATACCATACTTGTGATGCATGCTTGCTTGTTTGAGCCTAATGCCTTTGGTTGTTATCGTAACATATGCTTACATGCCATGCCACATTACCTTGTCCTTTCTTATGATAAGAATGATGCAAGCACTTGTTGGGTATTTTCCCTCACGAATGCTAGGTTTTGCATTCATGCTAACTTCATTTGTTTTTCCGAGTATTTGTCATGTTCTTTCATTTTGAAGGATTCACAAGGCGGTGTCGTCATGTGACAACTTGGTCATGCGAAGGCATACATGATGTGTAACACCAACATTTGCGAGAATCTCCTAAAGGTGAACTCCTTCCATTTGAGCCATCCTCACATATGCATATTGGATAGGCCATACTTTCATTGTTGTTTCCTTCTTGTTGTCTACATGATACATCTACGGGATGGAGTACCGACATTGAAGATGGACCCTATGCATGCACCACCGGTCTACCACTCTTGCCACGACAACGAGCATTCGTATATCAAAACTCCTTTGACACATTGCACCAAAACCTTCATATTTGTTGATTGTGTGCTCACATGCCATGCTCCATGGACATATCATTCCCATAACAAATTTGCATCTTGTGCATGGATTGACTCACATTATGATTGCCTTGTTGCATCTTGTATTCCCATGTCATCCATGATATATGAGCTTGTGCATTTCCTTCGCAAATTTGTTGTGGTCTTTCTTGATGGCATATTCTTACATCATGATCATATTGTCCAACATCAATGGCATGATAACATACACATATTGAGCATCCATTATCATGTTCATGCCCTTGATAAGCCATCACATTATGACATCATTTTGCATAATGGTTACATTAATCACATTCACAACACCTTTGTGTGCACCACGAATGCATTTGATCACATGAATGCTTTACATCTCATACTATACCATCTTGCTAAGCTTCATGTACCTTGTCACACGGACTCACACTTACACGATGGAAACTTTGTGTGCGCTAACAATTGTATTTCCGAGTGCTGTTTGTGTTTGCTCTTATTGCATGTATACCACTCTGGCAACACTTTGGAGTACTTGGATTGCGCCATGTCTACGACTACGTCCAACTACAAGTTCGTCCATGACAACCGTTTCCATGGTGATGAGGTTTTTGATCCGTGGTCGGATCTTTTCCAAGGGAGGGGAGAAGATGCGGAGCATCCTCGTTCATCCCCATGTACACTACGACTACTACCCAAGCCCCAAGTGGACACAAGGTGAACCCGTTCCTTGATGCTTCCCCTTTTCATTCACGCACGACATGGTTTCTACCTAATGCAAAGACACTATGTGTGCTAAGGAACCAAGGAGACGACCATGGAGATGCTCAAAGCATAGGACGAGTCCACGCGGAAGCGGATCAAGAAGTGCCTCAAGGGGAGTCGTTGCGGAGCTACAGCGGCCTGACATCCGACACGAGCCCGGACATCCGACGCCACCAACCAGAAGAAGACCAGAGAGAGGCAGACGCCAGGCGGCTCTACAGCGGCCAGACATCCGGCCGACCCACGGACATTTGGCGCCCCACGACGGGCCGGACATCCGGCACTAGCCCGGACATCCGGCGCCCATCATAGAAGCTGGACCATGCCAGCCTGGACATCCGGCCTCGGCGCCCGGACATCCGGCGTCTCGGGAAGGTCCGGACATCCGGCCCCTGTCTGTGCACAATGTATTGGGCCACCGGCCCATGTATCCCTCCAACTTACCCCTTCGTCCCCCTAGACTATAAATAGACCTCCTCCTCCTCCTAGCTAGGGTTAGCTTAGGTTTAGCTCATTTGAGACAGAGCTTTGCTCATCCACTAGTGGTTCATCTCCTTGTGAGTGACTGCGGCCCCTCCATGGAGAAGATCCACACGGATTCAAGACCTCCTTCGCGGGGAAGATCCCGCGGGATACCCCAAGACCTCCTCACGGAGAAGAACCAGTTACCCTTTGTATCATCCCTTGTTGATCATGGATCTTGTATCTCTTTGTGTTTCGAGGATCTAGCATATGTGTGACTTGTTCTTGTTGGTTTGAGTGATTCTCTCGTGTTTCCCCTCGTGTTCCATCTCGTGTTCTTCGTGTTCGTCGTGGGATCCCCTCCATTTCGTGAAAGATCGGCCATCTAGGGTTCCACCCTACGTCAGAATGCTGGATCCACTTGCCAAACAACAAATCCATGGACCAAAACAACAAAATCTCACAAGATTTAACAAATTGCAAGAAAATGTTTTATGGCTATTTTTGTGGGGATATTTGAATTGGGACCAAAAACAACAAAATCCAGCTAGCAAATGGGGGATGGGACTACAAGATGTGAATCAACCTTGGTCATGATACCAAGATGTTGTAGGGTGAAACCCTAGGGGATATCTTTTCACACTTGGAGGGGGGAAAGGAGCAAGAACACAAGAACACAAGGGAAATCACTCAAACAAAACCACAATCACACATCCACTAGAGTAGCATACATGAGATCCACAAGAATACAAGATTAATCCAAAGAAACAAGCAGTAGGGTAAAGTTCTTCCCACTCCAAAGGAGATGAGGTCTTGATGATAGTCTTCTCCAAGAGGAGGTCTTGTAATCCACGAGGATTCTTCTCCTAGGAGGTATTGATCTCCAAGTGGAGAGGTAGATGAGCAAAGATCTCTCAATATCTCATATATGCTTTGCTATCCTCTAAATGAGCTAGGGGAATAGTTTATATAGCCTAGGGACGAAATAAGAGAAAACAGGGGTACAAGGGTACAAGGGTCATTAAGCCCGTAGTGCACGCAGGCACAGCCGGAGGTGTCCGGGCACCCGGACCGACAGAGGTAGGCGCCACGGAAGAGGCCGGGCACTCGGGGCGGCAGGAGCAGCACCAGCGAAGGGGGCCGGGCACCCAGGGCCATTTGACTGGGCACCCGGGGCCGGCTGGAGAGGCCCAGGCGGGCGGCCGGGCAACCGGGGAGGTTTGTGACCTCCCTTGCTTCGTGCCTCACGCGTCCTTATTTCTTCTCCTTCTCTTTGGGTCTCCATGTGGACTTGGTGATCTCTGCATGCTTCCTTGCGATCATTTCCGAAGTACCTAAGAATGCATAGAGTTTCTATCTGAGGTGGAATCCGACTCTCATGTGAATCCGAATGAAACTCTAAGAGGAAGGAGTTAACCTCGGTTTCGATAGCGCATGCTCTTGTCATTGTTCCATGAGGTGCTTGACGAGTCATAGTAGAGTCCATGGGGATGATGTAGGGATGCTCCGCATCACAATGCATTGGTAAGGTGCAAGGCCATCTCTCCTTTTTAATTACCACATCTCCAATGAGCTAAGTGCATGTAGAAAATGAGAAGACCATATGTTAAATGCTACTGTATTGGTTTTGATTTCTGTGTGATAATAGAGAAACACAATTTGAATGCTATACGTTAAATTATTCGAGGAAGGAGGGAGTAACTCCTAAATTATGGATGATTGTTCATTAAAAACTTATCCTTTCGTTTTTGCAAATATAAATGTGAACACAAATACTTTGGTCCCAGTCTGCCCCATTTGGTTTTGCGGAATCCTACCTAATCAATCTCAACATTCGTGTTCCCATATCATGAGTCATGATGTGCGAAGACAGAACGACAATGATTCCTGCACGATGATAAAATTCAGCCGGCGTGGGTATGATTGAAAGCACATCGACCGCAGGCTTTGCTGGTCGTGCAAAGATTGGGCACTAAAAGTGTCATGTGTAGCGCTGTTTTGAAATTGTTACACCTTTTGTACCGGTGCACACATTTCAAAAATGAGATAATAATCTCAAAATGCTTAGGCACGATGCAATAACTTTCCACCTCATTCCATGTTTCTTGTCACGAAAAAGTTCCCTATTTATTGTCATGGAAAAAGGCTAGTGTGTATGCCTTAAATAAATTGATACTAACACGACATGTTGCATAAACCACCTACTTTTGGTGCTAATAATATTGCACAAAACACCTACTTTATAGGTTTGTTGCACAAAACATTATATATTGGGGTAATTTGTTGCATCTTGATGAGGACATGACTACCTTGGATACGACCAAAAATATTGCATACATGTATATTTGTGAGGTGATTTCTAATGCAAACTATGCAACAATTTATTTATGTCATCCAGAACAAAAATACTTCACAGACTTTTGTGCCATGTCTAATTCCAGGTGTATGGGACATTTGTACAATCCACATATGAAGATAAGGGAAAAAGAGAAGTTTAGGTGCTGTTTAAAAAGTTCTCTCATGTCACTTTTGGGCCAAGAGAAGATAGAGTCCAAGTCTCTCACGTTCTGCATCCAGATTCGGACTGCACAGACATACCTGACTCAAAACGGCAAGAACTCCTTCATACGGACTCCGAATTGGGTGATTCTTTTTTTGTTGGAAACTAGATTTCATACACTTTCCAACCCAATTGGATTCACCTTCAAATTCGTCCGGAGCGTTGAGATACCGACGAAACAATCTGACGCTGCAGCAGAATCCGAGTCAAACTACAAGTCCAAAGGTGTTACATCACCTCCACTTGGGCCCATGAGCCTTGTACGACCTAGGGTTAGTTTTAGGCTGCCTTGGGACGTCCTTCCACCTCCTTGGACGACACCCCTTGCTCCTATATAAGTAGATCCATCTAGTAGCTTTTTGTTAGGGATTTGTTTAGTCAAAACTTAGCCATTGCAACTTCGTGTACTTCGTTTGTGTCCAACGACCAGACCAAGACCGCTTTTGGATCCCCACATTTATCAATACTTCATCTATATTTGCAATATTCAGATTGCTTTATCATATTCTTGCTTGTTCTTCGATTGCATGCAGGAATAGACCTTCGTGGTCAGGCTGATCGTGCTTCTGGCATCGTCAGTAACCCCTGGAGATTGGTTTAGCGATTGCTAAGGCGCAACGTCGTGCACGTTTGTAGTCGGATCGTCAAAGTCGTCTCCACCAAATCGATAGTTATCATCTCATCGAAAGATCGGGCCCCTCACCTCTATCACATCTACGTCTAATCCACCATTTAGGTATGTTGACATGATTCCTGACAAGTGGGTCTAGTTTGTAAGTGCACTGATGGATTTATTGGATTATTTTTTCATTTTATGCATGTTAATTTTTGAATAAAAAAGTTGACCAATGGAAATATTGCATCCATTCTTAAAACCTTCGATTGCAGGTGAGATGTTTACCGATGAAAGGCATATATACATTCTTAACCACTTTGATTTTGTGCATGTAGACCAAAAAAATACCTTGAAACCTTGTTTTTTTCCAGGTTTGTTGATAGGAGGGATTGTCCATACATGAAATCTAGAACTAGGATTCTTTTCCATCACAGTGCACAAACAGTCTCTGACACTGGCCTCGGCCCGAGGGGGGCAGGGGGCGATCGCTGATATGTCTCAAGTGTATCTATAATTTATTATTGTTTCATAATATACAGAAACACCCAAAATTTTATGTTCCCACAAAAATATACATCGATTGATGACAAAATTTCTGCCTAAAATTATAAGGTTTCATGGAGGCGCATCACCATGACCCGCCAACACCACTGACATCACCCCACACCGCATCACCGTGTCGTACCAACACCACCGTTGCATCACCACTCACTTGGCCACGCCTAGCCGACCAACTACCGTGCGCAGCACGACCCAGCCGTCCCCACGCACACTGGAGCAGCACCTGAACGTGGTCGGCTGACGACCCAAGGTCGGGACCCGCAACGAGCAACCCCAGCACCAGCACTATCCGTGGGCACGCCCGAGACTAGCGCGAGCCAGATCCCACCACCAACAGGCTTTACCCGCTGAAGTGAGCTTACAGCAGCGAGGAGGAAGAGGTACAGGGGAAGCGGTGGCGGCGGTAGGGTTTTCGCCCGAGCCGCCCCTAGCAGGCGGCACGGGGGAGAGGAAAGGGGAGGACAGAGATGAGGCGAGGCTTGTGAAGTGTGTTGTCAGGAATCATGTCAACACACATAAATGGCGGATTACCCCAATATATGGTGTTTTGTACAAGAAACCTATAAAGTAGGTGTTTTGTGCAACACTAGCATAAAAAGTAGGTGGTTTGTGCAATTTTCTCTGTTCAGTTCTCTGCATGCAATGGTGGTAGTTAGGGCATCTTCAATGATTGTAAGATAGTTGTTGGTAGACTTTGGCACATAGGATTTTTTATGACGTGTCATACAATAAATGAGGAAAGAGAGTAATGTTGTATGTACATGAACCATCACCCCTTGCACAAGCTCCAATATAGAATGAGAGCACCTTATTTATTATCTCACATACTATTGGGAAAACTAGATACAACCTATTCGAGTAGTTGTATGTTAATGTGTTGGTTGATGACATGACATATTTTACGAACATCTATGATACAAACTATTGGAGATGCCCTTAGAAAATGAACATAAGTTCTCTTGTTTTCCCTCCGCCTTGATCATGGTGCACAACCTAAGATGTCTAATGCACCGGTACGAAGGGAGTAACATTTGTCCAATCTGTTGCTGATTAATTATAATCCTAATATCTTTGCCTAATTAATAAATGTCTTAGTTTACGAACCGTCATGCTGTTATCTCTTCGGATAGACGCATCCCTTCTCCAATAGACATGAGTCTTTACTCGTGTCCCTTGTAACAGTATATATATATATAACATCATCATCAATAAAGAGACCCAATAGTTCATTTACATCGATTCTTAATTTTCTCTCTTGTTTTTTTACTTTAACACGTTATCACACACGTCGCTCTCCAATAGAGGAGAAAATAAGATCGACAAGAAGTTCTACACGCAAAAGGTGAGAAACAACTATTACTGGGGCGTTCCTTCGACTCCTTCACGCTGATGATCGGCGCAGTCGATTCGTCGCTCATCGCCGTCGTGGAGTAGGCGGTCTTCGCCGCCGCCTCAACCGTGTAAGCGCCCGTCATCATTTCAACGGCCGTTGCTACATTGAAAGTGGCTATCGTGGATGCCGCCATGGTGCAAGAGGGAATTGCATCCCTCGCCGCCACCACTAGAACCCTGCCACGACATCGTCGGTGCAGGACTTTGTAACGGCCACACGACAACTCGTAGCGACGCTGTCGGTGCAGGCCCTTGAATCGGCCCTGCAAGCGGCCGTGCATCTCCTAGAACTAGCGATGCCTGACTGGCTCTTCGTTGGTCCGGCCGCGCCAATGCTCGTGGACGTCGGCCAGGCACTCGCGGCTCTGCCGTCATCGGGATGGTGCCAGGACCACGGCTGGGGTTTGTGTCCCCGTCGGGAGCATGTGTTTGTCGTCCTCGACTCGGTAGTGGTAGCGCCCCCTTCACCCCCTCCTCGAGGACGTGCTCAACAAAGTCGAGCCTGCTCAACTGCCTCCTCCGACCCCTGCGGTTGTTGAGATGGAGGTGGACGCCCTCGCCTATGTCTCCGCCCCAACCAGGGCCTCCACCTTCATCTCCAGCTCCAGCGCTCGCAGTTTCTTGAGCGCCACGACCGATGATGCCATCGCGCCTCCATGCTTTCCATCCCCGACTCGCACCACGCCTCTGCCTTGCCGCCGCTTTATGCTCTTAGGCTTCGCAGCATCAAGCCCTCCGTTGAGCAGCCACGCCACGTACGTGGTGACTTGGAGCCCAGCCGTGCGAACGACGCATTCAACGATGTCATGCCGGGCACCTTGCTCCCTTGAGGATCCTCGGATGAGGACGAGCGCGGTAGGAGTGCCTCTCGCTGTCGTTGAACGCCACTGCGGTGGCATGCGTGGAGGTGGCGCCTGCCGGCCGTGTGCTCTCCGCCTGTTTCTGTGTCATGAGGATTGGGGATCAAGTAGATGGGAATTTCTTCCTTGTTGCTCTCTTTATATTTTCGATCGACTAGATTGCTAGAAATTTAGGCAACCTGTAGATATAACTATCTTTGCTTATTTGCTCCTTTGATTTAGCATATTAGCAGATAGGTCACTTAGTAGTAGTTCTAGAGTAATTTCATTCCTGCTTTAGACCTATTAAATTCAGTACATATATTTCAGTATTGTTTTCTGTTGAGTACCGAGATGTATTCCAAATCCTAAGTTGGTGTAATATATTTCCAAGCTTGTCATGTGTTGGGACTAATTACGTCAACTATTTGCAATTGAGATATTAAAGGTTCTTGCAAATAAAAATCAATTCATCTTAACTGAACCTTTTGGCTTAATACGAGAAAGAATTAGTATGCAAAATTCAAAGTGGAGTTCTTCAAATTGATGCTTGGGTGCACAAGGTAGTCATATAGATCTACTACCTACGTATCTTACCAATGACTTATATTTAAGCTCACATTTTTTCATATTTGACATCATGATTGCTCAACAATGTACTCTTCCATACATTTTATTAAGTTATGACACGAGGTACTAAAAATATGAGCATCTACGAATTTCATCAGATTATACTCTCTAGTGCTGAGAGATGGACCCCGAAAATTATTTTGGGGAGTATCTACAAGGTGTCTTGCTTAACAATTTGAAGTTCACACTAATGCTTTCAAGCTAACTTCTTGAAATATTCATTAATTTTTCAAAATTCGTTACAACAGTAACCACGATGGTCTTTTATTTACTAATCGTAAATTAATTATCTATGGTAACGGACTACTAGATAATTTAAGGCATTCGGCCTGAATGGCAACCACTGCCCTACCTGAGCCATGGACATAATGATCACTCTTGTGTCTCGTAGGATAATGTGTGCAATCCAAGACCTGTTGGATTCATCTATGGTTGGAGTCACACCGCCAACAGAAAAAAACTTGTTGCCCTTACAAATCATACAACATTATATCGATCTAGATCTCAACATCTGGTTATTCTATATCAGCAATTCCTGGGACGCAAACAATCTCAATGGCAAAGGTTTGAATCTCACTTCAACCTCCAACCTGATAGTAACAAGGAAGTCAATGTCCGCGTGGTGTTTTTCCATGACCTAGCGACAACATGACTATCCAACACTCACGGGACCCTTTGCACATGAAGAACGTGATGGTTGAATATGACTCAACTAACACGTTTGAAGACTCTGTATAGTCTCTCAATCTCTTGAATGATTAATATAACTAGTAGTTGGGGCGCGCCCGTGGCACGCCACCTGAGAGGAATCTCGATGGTGCCAGGATGGGTGCACCCATTTTACTTTCTTGGGTGTACTGCACAGCGCTATTGCATGGGACTTAATGCACAACAACATGAAAGTAGTGCAATCTGTCGACTGCACTACATGACCGATGCAACACAATGGCATGATGGATCATCCTTAGAAGAAAAGACAGAGACATTGCCACCCTATGACGCTGCCCTTTCCAGTGAGTTTGAGCTCTGATTGATAAAATACATGCATGTACAGCCGATGCATTACATATGATGCTCTTCATAAAAAAACTAACCAAATACATCAAATAAGCAAGCAATCTTAAGATTATATCTATCAGATGCTTCTCTTTATCATGTCATTGTATTGCAGCTCCAGAATTGTCGCTGTTGTTCATCTACACATAGAACTTTATGATGCGCTTGCCGCCAAGTCCGATGCGGCTGTGCTGCAGTCTCTTGACTAGGACGACGACTCAGCTACCCTTGCATGCCCAGAGCACCAACAATCGCAGCAGCCGCCACGTCCACCGGCTGATCGGGGCCTTCCTCGTTCTCTTCGATCATTTTTTCTCAAACTTAGAAGAATCCCATATTAATTTGATAAACACAAATATCTCCCAGTACAACCAACTACATCAGCAAGAGCAAGAACTCAGGGAACAAGAAAGAAACTAATTAGGTAGGGAACAATGTCTTACAGCTAGTGGGCATGACACGGAGTTGTTGTGGATGATCTTCGACAACATTGATACCTGAAACTGCAAAAATGAAGGCATGTATCTCCTGGGAAGGCCATACAAGAAATGAGAGTTATAAGAAAACATGTACCGGAATAATTAATAAATAGCCATCTAGTTGCTCAAGGAAATAATTAAAGAGCAAGCAAGAAGAAAGAGAAATGATAATGGCAGAATATGAAACAACTTTACCAATACACAGAAAATAAAGTGGTCGCTGGTGGTCAACGCTCTGGATTCACCAAAGGTGAATGATGCACAAATAGAACATATATGATACCTAAAGAGCTACCAGAGTATCATGGACCATCCTAGCGAATGTATTTCGAACTGTCTTTATGTCGATACCAATAGTAGATACATACATGATGCAAGTTAGCTTGTACGACAACAGTTCTAAATATATCGCGGGGTATATTTTGAGCATAAATGCAAATATTGATGTGGCAGCTAATACACAGAATACATGCCCTTATGTGTGGCTTATTGCCAGATTCAGGAGTTTGTGATGGACATGAGAATACAAATAGTAAGTGAACTATGACTTTGTACTAGTAATAAAAAAGTAAACAACACTTAGTCGATGAGAGACCAAACACAGCACTGATGACATGTGACTAACCCTACATATATACACGACTTCAGTGATATTTGACAATGGATGAAAACTTGCTTGTTCCTCAGTGGCCCGTGCTGATCTTGCAGTAACCCTAAGTAAATATATGTTAATAGGATTCAGTAAAGCTTTCATAAGACTGAACAAAGTTCCAAGTTAATATTACACCATGGGCAATACCTATGTATGTTAGCATCCAAGGCTAGTACAGTTTAGAGAAACTCACATGAAGCAATTTTAGGTCTAAGCCTAACTTTGTCCAGAGGGCTCTCATAATCATGCCGAACTAAACTCCGGGTCACTAAAAAATAGCAATGTTGGTACTTCATGAGAGTGAATGTTCATGTTATTCCTAAGCAAGAAATGTTATTATCGTGCAATCCAAGGAAATTGTATAGCTGCTCTTTCCTTTGTTGGATGGTTGCACAAAGGCTAATAAAATATAAGTACAGTGCAAAAACAGTTTCAGTTATTGAAATGCATGCAATTGGCTCAACTATGTGTCAAGTAGTCCAGCTACCTGATCTCAGAAATAGGGTCAAAGACCATGGTGCAAAGAACCTGTTAGTACAAAGATCATAACATGAAACACACTAACACCACCAAATAAACACGGAGAGATCAGCATAGTTCTTCTCAAATTAGTGTGTTGCCTAACAAATAGTCAAAGATAGCAAAATAATAAGGGACATGTCACCACTTGAGAAAAAAAGGTCTGTGCTAATTTTAAATGCATATGCAATAGAACTTTGTAAGCTACTCCTAATTCATAAGTTAGAACTCGTTGGGCCTGGATGAATATCTTTTAGTTCTTCGTAGGCAACTTTCGACCAAATTTGCTTTCAGAAACCATGTTATTTATTAAACACAAACTTACTGAAACCATTTCCTAATAAAAGAGTTAGCAGAAAAATAAATCACCACCCAGTCCAGGTAAAACAAAAGAGAAGAGATAGGGAAGAGACTGTAAGGGAGGAAACTGATAAATGCTAGGAAGGAAGCTTCTAATAGGATCATAGGATCAAGGCGCATATTCAGTGTATGGCACAACTAACCTGTGATTCTGACGTCGTATCCAAGTAGGAGGCCCTCGAAGGCCGCCGTGAGGCAGCTCATCACTACCGTGAATGTTATCTTGCCACCGCCGTAGCCAGCCCTGGCAACAAGTGCTCTCCCATCACTCATAGCCCTATGGCAATTAGTAAACTTTGTTTCGCATATGCGTGTAGGTATGATTTGGGGACACAAGGGCAGACAACCCTCTAGAACACATTCATTAACTCGATAAAAGAAAATGAATTCCACATGGGAAACTAATTATATCCATAAAACGAATATGATGATCGAAATATGCAGGAAGCAACTACCATCAGCACAAAGGAGGTAAAAGAAATCAGAGGCACAAAGGAGGTTAAAAAAATCAGAGGCAACTACCTTCTGGTCATCATCAATTAATCATGAATATATACAGTAGTTGTTTTCTGAATTGCAAGTCTATCACAGGAAAATACTTTGGTTCAGAGGAGTTATTTTTGCCCAAAATTCAGGTGACCATTTTCTGAGGAGCAGCAGCAGGCACAATAGAGGAAGGAAGGGGATAGGAGAAATTACCACACTAGAGGAGCTGCCGGTTGTCCTTCCATCGCATCCATCACGGTTGGCTGGCAGCTGAGCGAGCCCCATGGAAGGGTGGGGCGGAGGTGAAGGCAGCCTCACCTCATGGACGTCCCGTTCCACATCTCCAGGATGCCAAACCAGGGTGGGTGGAGTGGGAAGATCCAGCGGGGGTGCCTCGCCGGCAGCGGGGGCGATGACCATGGCGACGAGACGTGAGGCGGAGGTGCATCGCCAGCGTGGGTAGGCTAGCCCTCGTGCGGTGGATTTGGCGGAGGAATAGACGATGGCGGCAGCGGCAGCGGTAGCGGCGGCGGAGCAACAACAGGGGGACGAGGGGCGTGGGGGTGGAGGAGATGAAACCAGCGAGAAAGAGGTCATGTGCCTGGATTCTCCAAAGAGGCACGTTATCGAGCAAAGGATCGATGCGTTTTCACCTCTTTTTTCTCTTCCTATCGCCATAGTAAAAAATTCACGTGGACGCAAGGAGGGAGCGCCCTTACCGCGACCGTTAATGGGTTTAATTTATGTCCATTTCTGCTGTTCCAATAAGAACATAAGTATTTTTGTCATCATATATTGTATATCACAATATATTGTGTCAGCTCTTTGGTACGACACATTTGTATGTATTCTATATATCTGAAAATGATTTTCATATTGAGAATCTTCAAGTCTATATATAGATTTCTACGGGGGTCAATCTAATAAAAGATAATATGTGCCTTGTGGACATATGCACGACAAACTCTATACTCAGGGAAGTGAAATGTTTCCACTCTCGTTGAGAGAAAAGGAGATATTTTAACTATCACTAGATGCGATGATGTAATTGTTGGCTCAACTCGAGTCATATTTGCTATCCCGATGGGTACTCAAGTAGAATCAAGGATGCTTGATCGTGTCTGGGTTAACTCGTACCCTATGAAATTATAGTGATATCCAGCAAAATAGTATCCATAGAGAAATTTATGATGTCAACAAAGAGGAATATCTTCTCTTTACCATATGTAACAGATACGACAACATTGTCAAGCACATTCTCTATGTATCATCAAGATTATACTACACATACTACAAAACTCGTAGCACATGTTGCTCACAAGATAGTTTTCCAAAATGTCTTGTATATGACAAACTTGGCATTCTCGCCTTTGTCATCCAGATATTGGATTGAGATTGAAACTATTAGCAATTTCGTTGGTTATACTATGATAATGCTTAATTCTAACAATATTTGGATTTTATGAGCGCCACATGTGATGCAGGAAAGCTAATTTTAAGTCTCGCACACCTTAAAGGCCGCGCTGAACCACTTAGACTCCTTGAGCACATCAAGTCGAGGTAAGTGGCTCTTCCTAAGCATTGACTAGACTATTCAGGTATTCCATGGATCTAAAAGAAACATCTATACGCTGGTCTCAAGTGTGTTTTATCCACATGAAAACATTGGCTCATTATCCTGAACATCGATTTACATCAAAATCAAATGGCCAACGTTGCAGAATTCTTCTTGCATGCCTTCACTATGGCCCTATGAAGTTTAGCACTTAGTCCTATATATCTAGACTCAAAATGGTTTGGTAGAATCCTTTATCCAAAGAGTTAATCTCATTGCATTACCTTTACTTTGAAATTGCAACTTACCAACTTTACGTTGGAGTCATGTAGTTTTAAACGCCCATGACTAAACTGCATAATATTGTTCCCCTCTATCTTTGATACATGGAAATCTACCAAGTATTTCCCATCTGCGATAATTCGGTTACACACCGATATCATCACCCTAGCATACATCATTGGCCCCTCAGCATATAGTTGGGATCTATTTGAGGAATAACTATATTTCCGTCAATATCTCAAGCCCAAGTTATTCAAGGCTAGTATGTTGATTCAATGAGGAACATTTTCAGGCATTAGGGGGA
Source organism: Secale cereale (assembly GCA_902687465.1). NCBI lineage: Eukaryota > Viridiplantae > Streptophyta > Magnoliopsida > Poales > Poaceae > Secale > Secale cereale. Next base: position 352,085,141 of record LR738712.1, read on the forward strand.
GAGTTCAAGTACCATAAAGAATGCCAATACATTAGTGGAATGTTCAAAACATTTCTGCCTCAAATCCACGTACTCAAAGATCTGAACCATGTGTTCAGAAGATTTGCAGCACATTGCAAATAACCTACCAGATTCATTTACTGACTACAAAGGTGTCACACAGTCCTAGAATCCTGCAAAAAATGCTTGAAAGAGTGAAGGTACCAACAAAATCCACTCCACTCCCCGTTCGAAGCAACATGCAGAGATGTATGGCAAAAGTACATTAGGATTCAGCTTCTCGCAAGTAAGGATATCGAGGCCTCTGAATCAGTAAATGCAAGTCAACTTCACACTGACAGACACCAAATGGGTAGTATACACCCAGTGGATGGGAAACCTCCACCAACCTAGGTCCTAGTGCACACAATGACTCGGACATCGAAATACTCGACTTAATTGCATTAGAAAATCGCGAGCCGTCACCTTGGGTAATGATATTTCCATCAACTATATATTGATATATACTCCCTCTTTTCCTAAATATATGTCTTGTAGACATATTTTAGAGTGTAGATTCACTTATTTTGCTCCGTATGTAGTAATTGGTTGAAATCTCTAGAAAGACAAATATTTGGGAAAGGAGGGAGTAGATTCCGGAGAAACATATAATCCGAAGTCTACAATTGTTGACATACATTTCTCAACTAGATTGCAAAAACCTTTCAAGTGATTCAGATCCAAAGAGACCATGCCATGGAAAAGTGTGAACACTTGGACTGAACTCAAGCAAAGGTTATAATCTAGGTAGAAATAATCTTGCTGAATAAAGGGATGGTATTCACATAACCAATACCTACGTACTTTTCTTCCAGAAGCAGAATGAGAACAACAAGGTGGTGAAACATAGAGCAAGTATTGTAGCCCAAGGGTTCACACAGATACCCAAGTATTCTACAGAGGTGGAATCTCTTTCTGATAAATTATATCATTGGCAGTACAAAATCATCTATCTCTGCAGTTGATAGATGTGATGATTACATATCCATGTGGATCACCAGATTCGTACATAGATAGTTCCTAATGGATACCACTTTTGAATCAAAATGTGAACTGTAATATACATTGTGTAAAACCAATAAGTCACTATACGGCTTATTTGTTGTCGGTACATTTTGGTCGACATAGTGAGTTCCTTACACACAAGGACTACTCCTACACCGATGATTACACATACATGTTAAGCGTGTGATGATCTAAATGACGGAATTTGAGATGAAGTATTTGGGTAAAAACCCGAGCACCTTCACTCATACATTATGGTACACATGTTGTCAATTTCCTGATTATATTGGAGAAATTGATTGTGTGCAAATCTTACGTGTCCATAACTCGCATGGCTTCATTCTAGAGAAAGATCCATTAAAACGTGAGTTGAGGGGAATGCGATATTGGGACATAGAGTTCTATATCCCAGTGCATTGGACCCACTGCACATAATTGGTTGGGGCTCTAGAATATCATTCGATATCTCCAAGGCATCAAACATTTTATCCTAATCTTTTAGTTTGATAGAAATCTGACACCAATATCATTGGATACACTGATCAGATCCCTGCTATGTCAGATCTTAGACAAGTTTCCGTTCCTATTAGGTGTGGTAGCCATCCCATGAAAGTCTTTCAAACAAACCTCGTGGCTACATGCACCAACCATTATCTCAAAGATAATGTTTCTTGTGTTGCCCGGATGCAAATAGATTATGTAATAAGAAAAATCGTTGTATTGCATATCTTGCAAGTCAAATCATGTGACTGATTTGTTCACCAAGTCTCTACCAATTATACATTCTAGAAATATATTCAAGGAATTGGTATGTGATGGCTACGAAATTTGCAAGAATCGAGGGGAGTATCTTCCTGAATTGTTCATGTTCAAAGCATCATATTATACTCATTTTCCCTTCATGAGTTTTCTTTATAGGTTCCCATAAAGGTTTTTAATGAGGTAATGTTAACTTGAGATCATATGACATACTTCCAATTTCCCCCTTTTTTAGGAAAGTATATACGACATACCTCTTGATTCTATGAATTTTCTCATATCGAGTTGAAAGAGGGAATAACCATCATATGTTGCATTATATTTCTCTTTATTTTCCCACTGGGTTTGAAGGATTTTTGGAAACCTATCAAACACCCATCAGCTCACATTTTTCCCATAGGGTTTTTGCAAGGAGACTTTCTCAAGTTGATGACGATGAACGTTCGCAAGGACAAATATACTAGGAGGAGTCTTTTATCAATATGACGCACATTCACAAAACAAGCATAGATTAGGGGGGGGGGAGCTATGGATTACTTATAATCGTAATAATATCTGGTTAATTAATAAATGTCTTAGTTTAGAAACCGTCATGTAGTTATCTCTTTGGAGAGACACATCCCTTCTCCAACAAACCCGACTCTTTACTCGTGTCCCTTGTAACAATATATAACATAACCATCAATAAAGAGACACACTGATGCATTTACATCGATTCTCGATTCTCTCTCTCATTTTTTTAGTTTAACACAATCTATGCATCAAAGTGCTTTACTATGTAACAAGTATTAGTGCATTCCAAATGATTCTGGTCGAGGGTGTACCAAATGTTGCTCACATCATCATAGAGCCACCAACCTATGTTGCTCTTTCATTATGCATATGTGTAGGAGATCAATTGTAAATCTATTTAATAAGTAAGTGTGTCAAACATAATAAGAAGCAATATAAATCTACCATTAAAATTGGCGCATGGATAATATATAGGAATCACTACAATTGCGAATAGTAGTAAAATTTGTTTATTTGATGGTGTGAATGGTTGCAAGAATTAAAATTGAAATAAGTAGAATAGTGTAGCAAGTGACCCAATATTATAATGTGCAAATAAAAAGTCGGTTGTGTTTCTTAAGCGGATTAAATTGTTCTCGACGACAACATGTATATCACTTAGTTGTTAAGTTCATACTTGTTTGCTTTGATTCTTGTTGCATGATTGTTGTTGTGTCGATGGAGCCTAAGCTTACAAGTAGCAAATCAATAACTCACAAATAGTTATAATTGCACCCCTAGAAATCATCCACAATTACTAACAATAATTAAGACAAAAATTGACATAAAGACTGTAAGGGAGACCCGCACAATATAATTAGCGCAACAATCCCAAATTACAAGTATCATGCCTTGAACCTGGGCGGGAAGAAATGCATCAGCCCATTTCCACCACTAGGCTATGCCTTAGCGTGGAATTAAGACAAAATTTTAACCATAGCTTGAAGATATATGGTCCTTATTCAAACCTCGTGCCATAACTCATATACTTTGGCTTTGTTATTCTATCACTCTTGGCTCCCCTCCTTGATATATTATAGGCCGGTGCTTTTGCCTCGGTCGACCGACCTAAATTTCGGCCGGTCGTCGCGCGGTCATACAATTGGATCAATTACAACTGCTAGATTGGTCCTCCCTCGCACAGGGTCAACCCCCGCACACACACATTGAGCTCCCCATGCTCCCCCACCGCCCACCTTGAAGGCCTCACTACACTACCTTCTCAACAGTGCCTTTCTCATTTCATGTCCAATGCGTAAAGGCTCTGCCCCTCCGGTTGCAGCATGTGGATGCAACGCGCCCCCATTTGTGTTGTAGCGCGGTCCCCCATCATTGCAACAAAAAAAAGCTCGCGACTGCCCGCTCGAGTTTTGTCGCCATCGCCGGCCGGCTAGCCCCTCGGAGCATGCCGATTTCAGCTTTTGGATTCCAATAAGGCAGTCGCCACACAAAACGTCAAATTGTAGGGTTTTGCTTCGCCGTTCGTAGCTTCTCGTTCGTCAGTTCCATCATCTATGTCACGTGGTCGCAGCACTATGAAGTTTGGTTCCAGCGTGTGTACCATGTCGCAGCCCCACCGCCCTTGACGCTAATTCCAACAAAACTGTCAGCGCTTGCGCAAGGGGCCGTCGTGGTCACAAGAACCCATGTTTGTTAGAAAACAACGGCCACCGTCTCAGCAAAAAATACATTGTCGCCGTAGCGTTGGCTTCGCCTATTGTTGCATCTCCAATTGGGTTCCAGTATTTTGCGCATCTGGTCCCAACATCTACAAACATCGATCGCAACATCCCATGGTGATCATGCATCACTAATTGCAACTTATGATTTCACTGATTGCAGCTTTCGCCTACGCCGGTAGCATATTCCTCCCTCAACGGTTGCATCACCACACCACGCTCCGATGACCAACAAGTATAGGGGATCAATCTTAGTCCTTTCATAAGTAAGAGTTCCGAACCCAACAAGGAGCAAAAGGTAATCTCTGGAAGTGTTGTAAGATAGTTTTAGTAGATTGTTTTTTGCGAGATTTTGATAGCTAGTTTGATAGAAAGATAATTGATAGAAATTAACATGTAACCAAAGTAACAAGGAGCAACAAGTGGCCCAATCATTATTGTTTCTAAGGACAAGCAGGTGATACTTCTTATAGTTATTAAAACACTCTTGAGGACACACGAGAATTTTCTGTAGTTACTTTCACCATGATTCATCAACTTACGTTCATTTCTTTGATAAGTTGTTGTGTGGGTGGGCCGGAGCTAAGGTGTTATTCTTAAAACACCTACTTATGATTATACAATCCATGCAATCATCTACAAATACAAGAAAAGTAATTAAGATAAATCTAACCACATCATGAAACACATGGATCCAAAACAGCCCCTTATGGAACAATTCAAAAACTGGGGTTTAGGCTTCAATCACTCCTGCAACCCATCATTTACAAACTAATTACACAATGTCTTCCCCTAAGACCAAAGGTGGTGAAGTATCATGTAGTCGACATTGCACGACATAGCTAGAGGAAGAACAATAGAACATATCATCAAAACATTGAACGGTGATCAACTTCACTTGATAAATAACAACAAGACTTCTCCCACGTCCTCAAGAACAAATAGAACTATTCACAAGTCATAATCATGTTCATGATCAAAGGATATAAATATGTGTTTAACAATCTGAACATATAGAACTTCTACCAAGTAAACCCACTAGCATCAACTACATGATGTAATCAACACTACTAGCACCCCAGGTACCAATCTGAGGTTGGATACAAAGATTGAGCACAAGAGATGAACTAGAGTTTGCAGATGAGATGGTGCTGGTGAAGATGTCGATGAATATAAAGCCTCCCACAATGAGAGGAGCAGTGGTGCCGATGATGGCTTTGATTTCCCCCTCCCGAAGGGAAGTTTCCCAACGGAATCACTCCGCCGGAGATCCAGTACTTTTCCACATGTATGTTATAACCGCCCGAGATCGATGCTCCAGATGCCTTCCATGTATTTCGAGTTCGCCATGTTAATTATTTGTTGTTGCATTGCATCATGTCATCATCTTGCATATATTGTGGTGATTGCTTTCTTCCCTTTTATTTGTGCTCTGGAACTCCCTCTCCTCCCCTTCATCTTGCATTCATGCCAACTCCTATTTTTCTTGGAACAAGCTCATTTTGCGAGTCTTGAGAAAAATACCCTCTTGCACAACCATCATTCCTCACCTCTCCATTTTTCTTTGTTTCTCTGCTCTGCTTTAATAGAGAAGGAGAGTCCTTCTCTTTGTTTCTAGGCCATTGCAGCCAGCCGTCATGGCCCAAGGCCCAGCAGTTAGCCTTCACTAAGCCCACTAGGCCCGGCTGATCCCTTCCTTAACCCTAGCTGATCTCCATCCCCTGTTTCGCTCTCTCCTCGATCCCATCGTCCCTCCTTGCGCCGTCAGGAAGAGAGATAAAGAGGAGTAGGAGCCACGCACTCGATCCCCTCTGCTCCGTCCATGCCCCAGCCAACCACTTTCGCCCCTCCTGGCCTCCTTCCTCTCCTCCGTGCTCTACTTTGCCTCTACGCCCACCTGCTGCCCGACAAACTCTGCCTGTCGAAGACCCAATCCTAAGTCACACGGTCTAGCATGTAACACATCATATCACTTTGCGGCCTCACGCACGGTATCCCCACGGGTGCCACCTTACCTGGCCCGGGACCGTTTGTGCATTTTGGCTCATGTATATGATAGTGTCACTAGCATCCATATGACAGAGAACCCGGGCCAACATGACCAGTTATAAACCCGAGGTGGCACTAACTTACAGGGACATGCATACATGACCCAGCAACGAACGTGTCGGTCATCAACGTATGAACCCAAGTCGTAGCAAGCTACAAGGACTTAAAGGAACAACGCGTGACATTTCCCCAAAGGGACAGACACAGGAACGAAGAAGGACACATGCCGGCCAGCCAAAGTGTTCCGGAGCAGTAGCATGCTACCATGGCTCAGTGGAAGCACTAGGAGACATTTCCCCATAAGAGAGGCTACCAAGAGGAAACAACTAGGTTGTCGGATCCCACACATACCAAGCATTTCAATAACATACACACAATATGCTCGATATGTGCAAATACAACATGGCATCACAACAAGACTCTAAGAAACAAAGTATTTATTCATTAGGCTCCGAGGAGCCAGATATTACAAATATGGGTCTCATGACCCAACATTCAGAGCATACAAGCAACAAACGGAAGCATAACATGTCTGAGTATAGACAACTACAAATGAAAAAGGCTGAAGAGCCTGACTAGCTACAACACTCGTACAAGATCGTAGCTGAGGTAACAAGCTACTTGTCGAAGTCCAAGCGGAACTACTAGTAAGACTGAAGTCTCCTCTGCAAAACATAAATTAAGCAAACATGAGTACAAAGGTACTCAGCAAGACTTGCATCAGATCCTATCTTACATGCATTTGTATCAAGAAGGCAAAGTGGGGTTTAGTTGCAGCAAGCCTGCTTTGACTCAGTGGCTATCTTGTTCTACGACTGCTGGTAACTCTTTTGAGGTGGCGCACACGAGTCCACTACTCACCACACAATACACCACTATGGATTCATCCCCGTCTCCCTACGAGAAGGCCATCCATAGCACTCACACCTGTCTTGAGTATTTTAGAGTATCCACTTCAAGTTGTCTATGTACCACGTAAGCATCCAAGAAGTCCATAACCGTGGACCCGGCTATTCGAATAGATCATGTTAACCCTGCAGGGGTGTACTTCTTCACACACGCTCTCGCCACTTACCGCCATGTACACGTCATGTATCTCGGCAACCTTCAAGCGGAAGCCTAGCGAGGGTGTCGGCCACGACCTGACTAACCACACAAGACTCTAGTCCAGGTTTATCGCCTATTCGGGTTCCATCCGTAAGGAGATCCGGCCAGGGTGTCGCTCACGGCCCCAAATGATGTGCGCAGGGTTCCCAAGCCCACCTCGCCGGATGGATCTACGCTTGGTACACCGTGCCACGGTGCCTAGTCTATCCCAAGGCCACCTGGCCGAGTGCCACTTGGTAGACTACTAGCACTACCTACAAACACCAGAAACTAGTTGCAACTCCTAGACAGAGATCATGTTGATTAGTAAGTCGAGAGGGGTCGAGTTACCGGAACCCAATGTGTGGTAGTTGCTAGTCATTGGACAACATACACATAACTCAGTTCTTAAGGACGGTTCCAGTGAGACAACCCACCATGTACTGCTACATGGCCTCTCACCGCTACCTTTACCAAATCATGTTCACACACTTAACTCTCAGCATCAGAACATATCACTGCACTCCAATTCATTCCCAATGAATCAGACCTGACACACTCTAAGCAATAGCAGGCATGGCATGGTAAGATCACAACATGGCTTCAATCAACTCCTACACATGCTAGTGGGTTTCAACTATTTACTGTGGCAATGACAGGTCATGCAGAGGAATGGGTTCAACTACCGCAGCAAAAAGTAGCAGTTGAATCGTTGTTGTCCTAATGCAATAACAGAGAGCACGAGCAAGAGAGGGATTGTATCGGAATGAACAAGGGGGTTTGCTTGCCTGGTATAACAACGTGTAGAGCACTGCTCCTCTGACACGTAATCTGGAACGGTCTCCGGGGCTGGTCCTATCGAGAAGAACAGTACCGACAATCAATCACAATCATATGCAACAATATGAAGCATGAACATGGCATGAATATGTGATGTTGTTTGAGCTAATGCAACCAGCATTTATTTGGGTGAAGTCCATTTGAACCAAGGGTTCAAATGCAACTCAAAACTTTAAGCATTTAAAATGCCATTTATATGTTTTCATATATTCAGCAGGTATAACTTCTTTTGTCATGCATGAAACTTGTACAGATGGAAAGATGTAATTTTTCTGATAAATTTTCATATATAAATTATTTCATTATGAGCTACGGTTGAATTTCTGTTATTTTTTGAAGTTTAAACAATTTTCTGGATTTTCCTGAGTTAAAACAATTCCAGAAAATCATTTATTGCGTCAGCACTACGTCATGCATGCGTCAGCAAGTCAGCAGCGCTGACTCAAGTCAAACCTGATGTGTGGGGTCCACACGTCAGTGGCTCAGTAAACTAACTAAGTTAGTTAGCCCTAACTAACTGGGCAGGGCCTACTAGTCAGTGACTATAGTAACTAACCTAACTAGTTAATTAGTGCTAACTAGAGCAATTAGTCAGGCGAGGCCCGCAAGTTAGTGAGAGAGAGGGGGAAGTCAAACCTGGCAGTGGGGTCAACCCACGCCGGTCAACGGTCAGCGGTCGCCGGCGTTTAGCCGCCGGCGAGTCCACGCGCGGCGGTGCGCTGCGGGATTTGCCTACAGAGCGTCGTTTGGCGCGCGAAGCACAACTACGGGATGCGGACGCTCATCCGCATCCAACCGTGGTGGTGGCGCGGCCGGGGAGTGGCCAGAGTGGCGCCGGCGACGAGCTCGGCGGCGGCCGGAGCTCGGTCGAGCTCGGGCTCGGTGCTGCAGTGGCCTAGGCGGGGCAGCACTAGCACCTACGGCTCCTACGCGATGCGGAGAGTGCAAGGGGCACAAGCCCGGGACCAAATGGTCACCGGAGCACCACCGGCGACGAGCGCGAGCGGCGGCGCATGCGGGTGGATGCCGTGTGGCAGCTACGGCGTGCGAGAGAGGGAGCGGAGATGGGGAGCAGGGGCAGGAGCTCACGGCGGTTGCGACGAGGCGAACGACGAGCTTGGGGAGGTTCTGGAGCAGTCGGGGCGGCGAGGGGGATCCACGGCGGCCGGCAGTGAAGAAGACGACGTTGGCAACGCTGGAGGTCGTCCGGTGGTGCATGGCTTGAGGAGGAGGTAGCTGGCGACGTGGCGGGGGTTCTGAGCACGGGGAGAGGGCGAGGGGTAGGTGGTGGCTACAACAACGGTGGCCGGTGGCGACGGCGGCGCTCGGGTCCGAGCGAGAGAGCGAGGGAGAGGGAGAAGAGAGGACTGGGGAGAGTGAGAGAGTCCGAGGGGGTGCATGGCGTCGTCCAGACGCATCGGCGGAGAGACAGGCAGGCAGGGAGGGAAGAGGTGGTGCGGCGCGGCGGTGCACGCGTCGGGCACGCGCCCGTCCTCCTGGCGGGAGGAAGACGACAGGGAAGGGCAGGTGGGCTGGGCTGGCCAACTGGGCCGGCCAGGCTGCACAGAGCTGGGCCAGCACGGGAGCTGGCCGCAGGTAAGCACAGGTAAGGGTTTTTCCCTTTTTTGTTTTCTTTTCTAATTTCTGACATTTTTTTGATTTAAAATAAATCATTTAAAATCTTGTGAGAAATTTTGTAGGGACTAGAAGGAGTATTCCAAAGCCCCTCACAAATTCCAGAATTATTGGACATATATTAAAAATATAATAAATATATATCCAATGCAAATATTTATTGCATTAATTCCAAATGCCCAAAATAAATATTTATGAGCTCCTAAAATATTGGTTTGAATTTAACCTCTGACCAACATTTTCAGAGAGAAACATGAACATTTTCTTGGACCATTTTGGAGCAATTTTTATCTGGGTCATTTTCAAAAAAGAATTCTGAGGGTTTCACATGTCCCCAATTCAAATTCATTTGAAATTTAAACATGATGCAAACACCAAAGCTAGCCTAGTGCATGCCAGAACTAGGGTTGTGACAACTCGCCCCCACTCGAAAGAATCTCGTCCCGAGATTCAGGAGTCGGCGGAAAGAAAGTGGGGCACTCCAGTCGGAGACGATCCTCTCGCGCCCAAGTAGCTTCTCTCTCGGAATGATGAGACCAATGAACCTTGAGAAACTTGATGTTATGACATCGAGTGACACGCTCTGCTTGATCCAGAATGCGAACGGGGTACTCCCGATATGTGAGGTTATCTTGGAGATCAAGCGTTTCGTGGTCCACTCCGCGAATGGGATCCAAGAAGCAACGCCTGAGTTGAGAGACGTGGAAGACATCATGAACTCGAAAAGATGTGGGGGTAGTTCCAATCGGTAGGCAACCTCTCCTCGTTTAGCGAGAATGCGAAAAGGACCAATGTAACGAGGAGCCAACTTTCCCTTGATACCGAAATGATGGGTACCCTTCAACGGAGTAACCTGAAGGTAAGCTTTGTCGCCAACCTCATAAGCCACTTCCTTATGATGACGATCATACTTGCTCTTTTGACGAGACTGGGCTGTTTTTCAAATCCTCACGAATAATGCGAACTTGCTCTTCTGCTTCCTGGATCATATCCGGTCCAAAGAATTGTCTTTCACCGGTTTCTGACCAGTTCAAAGGTGTTCGACATCTTCGTCCATAGAGAATCTCAAAAGGAGCTTTCTTGAGACTGGATTGATAGCTATTGTTATAAGCAAACTCGGCGAAAGGAAGACATTTCTCCCAATCCATACCGAATGAGATAACGCAAGCTCTAAGCATGTCTTTGAGAATTTAGTTGACCCGTTCCACCTGACCACTTGATTGAGGGTGGAAAGCGGTACTGAAGGAAAGTTACCAAATCGTGTTCACACACTTAACTCTCAGCATCAGAACAGATCACTGCACTCCAATTCATTCCCAATGAATCAGACCTGACACACTCTAAGCAATAGCAGGCATGGCATGGTAAGATCACAACATGGCTTCAATCAACTCCTACAAATGCTAGTGGGTTTCAACTATTTACTGTGGCAATGACAGGTCATGCAGAGGAATGGGTTCAACTACCGCAGCAAAAAGTAGCAGCTGAATCATTGTTGTCCTAATGCAATAACAGAGAGCGGGAGTGAGAGAGGGATTGTATCAGAATGAACAAGGGGGTTTGCTTGCCAGATATAACAACGTCTAGAGCACTGCTCATCTGACACGTACTCTGGAACGGTCTCCGGAGCTGGACCTATCGAGAAGAACGGTGCCGACAATCAAGCACAAGCATATGCAACAATATGATGCATGAACATGGCATGAATATGTGATGTTGGTTGAGCAAATGCAACTAGCATTTATTTGGGTGAAGTCCATTTGAACCAAGGGTTCAAATGCAACTCCAAACTTTAATCATTTAAAATGCCATTTATATGTTTTCATATATTCAGCAGGTATAACTTATTTTGTCATGCATGAAACTAGTACAGATGGAAAGATTGAATTTTTCTGATAAATTTTCATATATAAATTATTTCATTCTGAGCTACGGTTGAATTTCTGTGATTTTTTGAAGTTTAAATAATTTTCTGGATTTTCCTAAGTTAAAACAATTCCAAAAAATCATTTATTGCGTCAGCACTACGTCATGCTTGCGTCAGCAAGTCAGCAGCGCTGACTCAAGTCAAACCTGACGTGTGGGGTCCACACATCAGTGGCTCAGTAAACTAACTAAGTTAGTTAGCCCTAACTAACTGGGTAAGGCCCACTAGTCAGTGAATGTAGTAACTAACCTAACTAGTTAATTAGTGCTAACTAGAGCAATTAGTCGGGCGAGGCCTGCAAGTCAGTGAGAGAGAGGGGGAAGTCAAACCTGGCAGTGGGGTCAACCCACGCCGGTCAACGGTCAGGGTCGCCGGCGATTACCCGTCGGCGAGTCCACACACGGCGGTGTGCTGCGGGATTTGCCTACAGAGTGCCGTTTGGCGCGCGAAGCACATCTACGGGATGCGGGCGCTCGTCCGCATCCAACCGTGGTGGTGGCGCGGCCGGGGAGTGGTCGGAGTGGCGCCGACGATGAGCTCGGCGGCGGCCGGAGCTCGGTCGAGCTCGGGCTCGTTGCTGCAGTGGCCTAGGCGGGGCGGCGCTAGCACCTACGGCTCCTACGCGATGTGGAGAGTGCAAGGGGCACAAGCTCGGGTCCAAATGGTCACCGGAGAACCACCGGCGACGAGCGCGGGCGGCGGCGCGTGCGGGTGGACGCGGTGCGGCAGCTACGCCGTGCGAGAGAGGGATCGGAGAGGGGGAGTAGGGGCAGGAGCTCACGGCGGTTGCGACAAGGCGAACGGCGAGCTCGGGGAGGTTCTGGGGCGGTCGGGGCAGCGAGGGGGATTCACGGCGGCCGGCGGTGAAGAAGACGACGATGGTGACGATGGAGGCCGTCCGGTGGTGTCAGGCCCAAGATGCGATTCTATCCCGATCACGTGACACTTACGTGATTGGGGCACAACCGCATTTCGGGCGCTTAGCAAGATGGATATCATTACATCGTACCATTACATACATACATGGGGGATACAACAATACATACAATTCTCATGAATACAACAACATCAATACAAGGCATCCGACTACGGATGCAAACATGAAAAGCACAAAGACATCCATCTGCTATCCCAGGCTGCCGACCTGGAACCTAACCCAAGACTGAAGAAGAAGAAGAAGAAAGAAAGAACTCCAACACAACGATCATCGCTCTCACGTCAAGACATCGGAAACCTACACCTGCAACTGTTGTTGTCGTAACTGTGAGCCACGAGGACTCAGCAATCCCAAAACCATGGGTAACAAGACTAGCAAAGCTTAATTGGTAGGAAGAGGTAAAGTGGTGAGGTTGCAGCAGCGGCTAAGCAAAATATATGGTGGCTAACTTACGAGTACAAGAATAAGATGAGCATCTACGCAAACGGTCGCAAACTAGTAGTGAATTGTTAAAGATCCGGAACTACCTACGAGTCAAACATAACCCCACCGTGTTCTCTTCTCAAAGTGAAAAGAGACAGTCACGGTTACTCACACAGTTGTGCGTTTTACTTCGGATCCTCTGTCAAGTTTTCTACAACCGGACATTAACAAATTCCAATCTGCCACATAACCACGGGCACGACTTTCAAAAGATCATAACCCTGCAAGGGTGTCCCAACTTAGCCCATCACAAGCTCTCACGATCAGCTGAAGTAATAATAATTATTACACCTTATCTTAGGGAAATCCGATCAGGCTCGGCATCCCGGTGCACAAGACATTTCGACAATGGTAAAACAAGTCCAACAAGACCTCCCGGCATGCCGACACCCTGATAGTAGCCGCCGCGTATCTCGTCTCAGGCCACGACCGGATGGGACATCCTACAGGAGCCAGATACCTCGAGTTTCCCCGAGGCGGTCCCGCAGTCCGCCCGTTTGGGACCAAGACCATCAGCACTGGCCCCCCTGTGTGACACCCCGAGACCGGTGCGCCAGGTGTCAGCTAGTTATTCGTTGTCAGTGCCATGTCATCTGCTTGCGTGTTGCATCTTGCCATGTCATCATGTGTGTTGCATCAGCATGTTTTCAAAACTTGCATCCGCCCGAGTCCCCTCGTCCTCTCTGTTGTCCGTTCTGAGCCCAGACACACTTGCACGCGCCCGCGGTGCCTCCGAATATTTATTTTATAAGTGGCCGAATAATGTTCTCGGAATGGGATGAAACTTGGCATGTGGTCTTATTATAGTGTAGACAGGCCGCCTGCCAAATTTCATCGCATTCGGAGCTCGTTTGATTGCCCAACGGATATATATAGCGGCACTAGTCGTCGGTCTAAATGTCGGACGTTTTCGGTCTCCGAAAACCCCCGCGGGACTCTCTCCCTCTCCTCTCACCTCAGCCCAACTACTTCTACACAGCCCACTAATTCCGTCTAGGCCCAGCCTACTCCCCTTCGATCTGTTGCCGTTGGATCGCGATCCGATGGCTCCGGAACGGTCCAAAACCCCTCTAACCCTAACCCATTCCCTACATAAACATCCCCCATGCCATTTTTGGCAGCCTAACCCCTCCACCTACCTCTAGCCTTCCTCCTCCTCAAATTCCGTGCAACCACCTCCAGCCATGCCACTTGTCCCCGCCACATCAGCGCCGCCAGCGCCCTCCGGCCAACCGGCGGCCGCCACCTCAGCCCAGCCGCGCTTCCCACCACTCCTGGCCCTCCACCTGGCCTCCAGCGCCAGCCGCCAGCCGCGCAGGGCCCGTCGAGCCCAGATCGGGCCTGGGCAGGCCCATCCGAGTGCTCGTCCGCCCCGCCTCATCCTGCGCTCTGGATCGACGGGAGGAGCCCCTCGACCCCGAGCTCCCCGCCGCCGTGCCGGAACTGCGCCACCTTGCGCCACCCCTGCCGTCCACCTTCGAGCTCGCCGGACCCGCAGGTCCCCGCCGCCACCGATCCCAGCCGCCGGCCACCTTCGAGCTCGTCGGACCCGCAGGTCCCCGCCGCCGCCGATCCCAGCCGCTGGCCACCTTCGAGCTCGCCGGACCCGCAGGTCCCCGCCGCCGCCGGATCCACGCCCGGATCCACCCGCAGCGCCCCGATCCGCTTTGATCTGCATGTTGACCTTCGGCCTGTCGCTGACCGGTGGGTCTGCGCGCCTGCTGGGCCGGACATGTCCGGGAGGAGCCCGGATGTGTCCGCCCCCCTTCTCATTGCCATGTGGACCCCCAGCCCGGACGTGTCCGAATCTGCCCGGACATGTCCATCCCTAGGTTGCCTTTTTTCCACTAAGTCCCAGAAAATGCATATTTTGCTGCTATGTTCATGTGGCTATAGTTAATTGTGTGCTTGTCCAAATTGAGTGATTGATATGTCAAAATGATCGTGGTGATATGCTCTACACTTTGTTCCATTGTGCCATGCTCATTTGAGTTCATCTAGATGCTCTAATCTCTGTTGCAAGAGTGCTACTTGTTATAAACTGCTGCTACTTGTTATTTTGTTGCCATGTTTGAGATATGATAATATGGTGCATGTTTATCCAAATGATGCATATGATATGTTAAAATGTTCATTATGAAATGTACTACAGGATGGTTGCTGTAGCATGCTTGTTTGAGTCCATATTGCCAAGTTAATCTCTGTTGCAAAAGTGCATTTGGCTGTTAAGTTCTGAAACTTGTTATGAGATGCTGATTTCAATTGCTCTTTGTTATTGATGTGTTTGACCTCATGCCACATGTCTAGATGTTTTAGAAGCACCATAATATGGTCTTTGCTGTGGTGCATTTATCTTTCCATGATATGCCTTGTGTTGACTTGAACATGCTTGTAAACATGCCATGTTGTTATTGCTGTTTTATACTTAGTGAAAATTCTGCTAAGTCTGGAATCTGTCATATCCCGATGCTATGTTTGCTTGATGCCCTAGTCAAATCCATGCTTGTTTTGGAGTGGCGAATGATCATGCCTTGTTGTCCATGTTATTGTCTATCCATTCATGTCCTTACTTGCTCATATGACCTGCTGTAGCTTATTTATTTCTTGCTCTCAAGTTGCTATAAATTATGCCTGTCAGGATTTTATCAGCATGTTCAATTTGGTGTAGCTTGTTGCTATTGATCCATGCCTCCTATGGAGTTGCTCCAATGGAGTTGTTTGATGTAGGATATGTCTACTACATGTCAATGCTCCTTATGTTCTTATTAGAGTTGATATGCATGTTGTTTTGTGCCTCCAAAGGCAGCATCGTGATGATGTTTTTGCCTTCCCAGATTTTGGCAAAGTCTGGAATATTTTATTGCAATTTGCCATGCTTGTTTAAATGTGTTCCAGCAAGCTTTTGGGTGTGTTCTAAGTTCCTACTTGTTAAGTATCATGTCTACTTCACATCCATGCTTCTTGTTATCATGTTTGAGTGTTGTAGCATATATATAACTTGCTCCACAGTTGCTATGTGGATGTTTGTTTCAGCTTTGCATTGTTTCTTGTTTCGAGTGTATGTGTTGAACCGTTGCTCCGTTTTGAGCGTGTCCTGCATGAAACTTGTGTGATTTTGCATGTAGAATCATAATATCATCTTGTTTACATGTTTGGAGTATGTTGCTTGATGTTTGGGTGCATCTTGCACCGTTGCTTTGTTTGTCTTATTTTGCTCATATCTTCTAGGCCGTAGCTCCGAATTAAACAAACTTTATATGAAACTTGACTAGAATTTCGTGTAGATCAATATGGTGCATGTTAACTTGCTGTTTAACAACTTTAACTTAAGGTTTGTTCAGATCTGGACTAATTTCAAACTATGCATATGAGGACTTACCGGATTTGTTATGTGTAGTTTCCGACCTCGTTTAAACTTGTTGGCTTGTGTTGTTTTTGAGTGCTTCCTGCCTTGCCATGTATTGCATCATATATAGACTTGTTTTGCATCATACTTGCTTGAGCATATTGTCATGTTCTTGTGTTGTTTTTCTGTGCTTCCTACCTTGCCATGTATTGCATCATATATGTACTTGTCTTGCATCATGCTTGCTTGAGCATATTGTCATGTTCTTGTGTTGTGTGTTTACCGTATTGCTTGCTTCTTCTCGTTAGTGCTTGTTCCGTTGCGATCATGAGGATTCGTTCGTCTACCCGTGGTTCTTCTTCAAGGCTTCTTCTTCGTCTTCTTCACAGATCCGTTCTTCTTCCTTGCGGGATCTCAGGCAAGATGACCATACCCTTGGATACCTTTACTATCATTGCCATGCTTAGTTGTCTCGATGCTATCGTTATATGTCGCGCTACCCATCATTATTGTCAGCCCCTCTCCTTGTTGCCATGAAACCTCTAACCTTTGAAACCTTCCTAGCAAAACCATTGTTTGGCTATGTTACCCGCTTGCTTAGCCCCTCTTATAGCGTTGTTAGTTGCAGGTGAAGATGAAGATCATTCCATGTTGGAACTTGTTGTCGGAATATCACAATATTTATTATTATTATTAACACACCTATATACTGGGCATGGGTGGAAGGCTTGGCCTTTTGCTCGGTGTTTTGTTCCACTCATGCCACCTTAGGAGACGATAGACCGGCATTATGTTCCTTGATTTTGCGTTCCTTACACGGTTGGGTATATGGGGACCCCTTGACACTTTGTCTTTGAATAAAACTCCTCCAGCAAGGCCCAACTTTGGTTTTAATTTGCCTCATAATAACAACTTAATTAATTACTTAAAATTGCATAGGGGGTCGCGTCCCAGAGTATTTTTTTCGACATAGCAGGGGGGCCAGTGCTGATGGTGTTGGTCCCAAACGGGGAGACTGCGGGGCCACCACAGGGAAACTCGAGGATTGGCTCCCGTAGGATCACCTATCTGGTTGTGGCCTGAGACGAGATACGCGCGGCTACTATCAGGGTGTCGGCACGCCGGGAGGTCTTGCTGGACTTGTTTTACCATTGTAGAAATGTCTTGTGCACCGGGATACCGAGCCTGAACGGATTTCCCTAAGATAAGGGGTAATAATTATTATTACTTCAGCTGATCGTGAGAGCTTGTGATGGGCTAAGTTGGGACACTCCTGCAGGGTTATGATCTTTCGAAAGCCATGCCCGCGGTTATGTGGCAGATTAGAATTTTTAATGTCCGGTTGTAGAAAACTTGACAGAGGATCCGAAGTAAAACACACAACTGTGTGAGTAACCATGACTGTCTCTTTTCATTTTGAGAAGAGAACACGGTGGGGTTATGTTTGACTTGTAGGTTGTTCAGGATCTTTAGCGATCATTACTAGTTTGCGACCGTTTGCGTAGATGCTCATCTTATTCTTGTACTCGTAAGTTAGCCACCATACATATTGCTTAGCCGCTACTGCAACCTCACCACTTTACCTCTTCCTACCCATTAAGCTTTGATAGTCTTGTTACCCATGGTTATGGGATTGCTGAGTCCTCGTGGCTCACAGATACTACAACAACTGTTGCAGGTGCAGGTTTCCGATGTCTTGACGTGAGACCGATGATCGTTGTGTTGGAGTTCTTTCTTCTTCTTCTTCTTCAATCTTGGGTTAGGTTCCGGGTCGGCAGCCTGGGATAGCAGATGGATGTCTTTGTGCTTTTTATGTTTCCATCCATAGTCGGATGCCTTGTATTGATGATGTTGTACTCATGTGACTTGTATGAATTGTTGTATCCCCCATGTATGTATGTAATGGTACGATGTAATGATATCCATCTTGCAAAGCGCCCGAAATGTGGTTGTGCCCCAATCACGTAAGTGTCACGTGATCGGGATAGAATCGCATCTTGGGCCTGACAAGTTGGTATCAGAGCCTCGACCGACCATAGGAGCCCCCTTGATTGATCATAGCTTGGCCGTTGTTGAGTCTAGCAGAAAACTTTTTCAGTGTCTAGTTATATTGGAGAGTATGAATTCTTTTTACTCCTCAGCCCCTTCGTCGCTCTGGTGAGGAATCTTGACGTAGGTGTTTCGAATTACTCCTCTTCCCCGTCAAATTTTTTTTAGGATCGCATGGTTAGTTTTCGTTCATTGCGTTGTCAGTTCTTGTCATCTGGTGCATCTCTCGTCAAGTGGTTTCAACCCTCTTCTTCTTTGCAAGTGCAACCTCCGTTCTTTAACCGATGTTGTTTCCCCGTCCGTTGTGCTCCTTCTTTTTCCCACCCGCCCACCCTATTGCTTCTCGGAACCGGAGCCCTTAATCGAGTATCCATCCTACTCGTGTGAATCCTTTGCTTCTTTTCATTAATTATTTCAACCGGTGAATTCTCCTCTCGTTCGACAGTCTTCATCTCGTCTTCTTTTCCGGTGGTTCCAATTCAATTTGTACTCGGTACTCAGCATATTATTTTCCCTCGGCTCAATTGTCTTCTCTTGCTCGTTCGCCTCTCGCCATTTAATTGTTCCGGTGTTTCAAAGACATTCTCAAGAGATTCGTCGGTGTTCTAATTAATTCGAGGTTGTCACCTCATTCGACTCTTTTAATCATTCCGGTGCATCATCTTCTTTTTGATCCTTTCCAACGCTGTTTTCTTTTCGGTCTGCTCATAACCCACAGATCTTTTCCCAGGATCTTACCTGACTCGTCAAATTTTTCCGGAGTGTTCACAAATTCTTTTCAAGTGTGACGTAAGTATGGATTCCATATGTCATATGCCTTCTCCAAGATCGCTTTCAATTCTTTTCATCGTTGGTCCAACCTTTCTTCATCCGGAGTAGTTCTTGAATTCTTTTCATTGTATTCTCCGAAGGCCATCATTTTAGAAGATTTCTTCATTCTCAATTTTCAACTTCGTCCTCCAAATATTCTTCATAGATGCCTCTTCGTTCGTCTCACATTCTTTCCAGTGCTTCCTTCAAGTATTTTAATCAGTTCGTGATCTCTTCGCTCTCTTATATCTAAATTCCCCAAGTGCTTATTCTTCCCGACGATTCATTCTGTGGTACTCACTCAATTTCAATTCTTTACGGGGGTTTGTTCTTTTTCATCACTCGATTTTAATTCTTCCCGGGGGTTCGTTCCTTTTCTTCACTCGGTTTCAATTCTTCACGGTGGTTTGCTCTAGAGTTCTTTTCCGGTGCTATCACCTCAATCCATTCATTTTTTCCAATCCTACCGGTGTTTCATGTAGTTTTTCTCAAGTTCACGATATATCCCTCTTTAATCTCTTCAACGCGAATAAGTGATATGCAAGTCCATTGCTTCTCATCAATTTATTGGTGGAGGATAAGCATAGCATAATTCTTATTCTTTTCATCAAGTTGATTTATTCCTTCCTTCGGAGTTTATTCTTGATGAATAAATTCTTGTTCCAAGGGCTTTAACCTTCTTTTTCCGGAGTTTCTTATTTTCTCGGCCTTCTCATCGGAACCCCGTCTAATCATCGCAAGGCTTTATTCTTATTCTTGAATCCTTCACTTCTATATCATCATCCTTTTCGTTACCGGAGTTCCTCAAGGTGGTTCTTCTTGTTTTAATTCATTCTTCTAGTGTTCATCATAATTCTTCAGGAGCAGCTCAAGTATTATCCTTCTTAAGTCTTGAAGTGCAAATAATTCTCCGTGTTCTTTCGAGGTGGAGTTTTGCAATTCTTCATTCTCAGCTAATCCATCTTCCGTTGCGGCGGTAATTCACCTCAAGTTTTGAGATGATTTCTATAAGTCCACGACAAGCTTATTCTTTTGTTGTTGATTTTTTCAACAACTTCGTTCAAGTCTTTCTCTTATAAATTCTCGTTCATGTCACTCGTGCTCAAAGTTGTTCTTTTCTTATCCGTTCTTTTTATTCCATTCTTTCAATTCTTCCGGAGGCATTGTGTTGTTACTCTCGTCGAGTATCGTTTCATCTCCTCAAGTTCTTGTCCTATTCCATTCATGTTCAACTGGTGTGCTATTACTTTCAATTTCTAGCCGGAGTGCTGCCCGAATTCCTTCGTGGAGATTCCTTTCTATCTCTTATTAACCGGAGTGGTTTCTTATTCATTATTATTCTTTCAACCTTTGGTTCTCGTCGTATTCCTTCTTCCTCTTGTCTAACGAAGTTTTTGCAACTTCGTTCATCTCCGTTGTACCCTTCTCTCATATTGTTCAACCTCTCAACGTCCTTTGGTTTCGCTCTTTTGTCTTTGAAGAACCTTGTTCTTCCTTTTCACTTCCGTCTCGTTCCTAAGATCTCGGGACGAGATCTCTTGTTAGTAGGGGAGTGTTGTGACACCCCGAGACCGGTGCGCCAGGTGTCAGCCAGTTATTCGTTATCAGTGCCATGTCATCTGCTTGCGTGTTGCATCTTACCATGTCATCATGTGTGTTGCATCAGCATGTTTTCAAAACTTGCATCCGCCCGAGTCCCCGCGTCCTCTCCGTTGTCCGTTCTGAGCCCAGACACACTTGCACGCGCCCGCGGTGCCTCCGAATATTTATTTTATAAGTGGCCGAAAAATGTTCTCGGAATGGGATCAAACTTGGCATGTGGTCTTATTATAGTGTAGACAGGCCGCCTGCCAAATTTCATCGCATTCGGAGCTCGTTTGATAGCCCAACGGATAAATATAGCGGCACTAGTTGCCGGTCTAAATGTCGGACGTTTTCGGTCTCCGAAAACCCCCGCGGGCCTCTCTTCCTCTCCTCTCACCTCAGCCCAACTACTTCTACACAGCCCACTAATTCCCTCTAGGACCAGCCTACTCCCCTTCGCTCTGTTGCCGTTGGATCGCGATCCGATGGCTTCGGAACGGTCCAAAACCCCCCTAACCCTAGCCCATTCCCTATATAAACATCCCCCCATGCCATTTTTGGCAGCCTAACCCTTCCACCTACCTCTAGCCTTCCTCCTCCTCAAATTCCGTGCAGCCACCTCCAGCCCTGCCACTTGTCCCCGCCACATCAGCGCCGCCAGCGCCCTCCGGCCAACCGGCGGCCGCCACCTCAGCCCAGCCGCGCTTCCCACCACTCATGGCCCTCCACCTGGCCTCCAGCGCCAGCCGCTAGCCGCGCAGGGCCCGCCGAGCCCAGATGGGGCCCGGGTAGGCCCATCCGAGTGCTCGTCCACCCCGCCTCCTCCTGCGCTCTGGATCGAGGGGAGGAGCCCCTCGACCCCGAGATCCCCGCCGCCGGTCGTTGCCCCGCCGTGCCGGAACTGCGCCGCCTCGCCGCCGCCTTGCGCCACCCCCGCCGGCCACCTTCGAGCTCGCCGGACCCGCAG
This sequence comes from Secale cereale, assembly GCA_902687465.1. Lineage (NCBI taxonomy): Eukaryota > Viridiplantae > Streptophyta > Magnoliopsida > Poales > Poaceae > Secale > Secale cereale. The sequence continues at coordinate 352,106,888 of LR738712.1, forward strand.
GTCCCCGCCACCGCCGATCCCAGCCGCTGACCACCTTCGAGCTCGCCGGACCCGCAGGTCCCCGCCGCCGCCGGATCCATGCCCATATCCACCCGCAGCGCTCCGATCCACTTCGATCTGCACGTTGACCTTCGGCCTGTCACTGACCGGTGGGTCCACGCGCCTGCTGGGCCAGACATGTCCGGGAGGAGCCTGGACGTGTCCGCCCCCCTTCTCACTGCCATGTGGACCCCCAGCCCGGACGTGTCCGAATCTGCCCGGACATGTCCATCCCAAGGTTGCCTTTTTTTCCACCAAGTCCCAGAAAATGCATATTTTGTTGCTATGTTCATGTGGCTGTAATTAATTGTGTGCTTCTCCAAATTGAGTGATTGATATGTCAAAATGATCGTGGTGATATGCTCTACACTTTGTTCCATTGTGCCATGCTCATTTGAGTTCATATAGATGCTCTAATCTCTGTTGCAAGAGTGCTACTTGTTATAAACTGCTGCTAGTTGTTATTTTATTGCCATGTTTGAGATATGATAACTTGCTGCATGTTTATCCAAATGATGCATATGATATGTCAAAATGTTCATTATGAAATGTACCACATGATTGTTGCTGTAGCATGCTTGTTTGAGTCCATATTGCCATGTTAATCTCTGTTGCAAAAGTGCATTTGGCTGTTAAGTTCTGAAACTTGTTATGAGATGCTGATTTCAATTGCTCTTTGCTATTGATGTGTTTGACCTCATGCCACATGTCTAGATGTTTTGGAAGCACCATAATATGGTCTTTGCTGTGGTGCATTTATCTTTCCATGATATGCCTTGTGTTGACTTAAACATGCTTGTAAACATGCCATGTTTTTATTGCTGTTTTATACTTAGTGAAAATTCTGCTAAGTCTGGAATCTGTCATATCCCGATGCTATGTTTGCTTGATGCCCTAGTCAAATCCATGCTTGTTTTGGAGTGGCCAATGATCATGCCTTGTTGTCCATGTTATTGTCTATCCATTCATGTCCTTACTTGCTCATATGACCTGCTGTAGCTTATTTATTTCTTGCTCTCAAGTTGCTATAAATTATGCCTGTCAGGATTTTATCAGCATGTTCAATTTGGCGTAGCTTGTTGCTATTGATCCATGCCTCCTATGGAGTTGCTCCAATGGAGTTGTTTGCTGTAGGATATGTCTACTACATGTCAATGCTCCTTATGTTCTTATTAGAGTTGATATGCATGTTGTTTTGTGCCTCCAAAGGCAGCATCGTGATGATGTTTTTGCCTTCCCAGATTTTGGCAAAGTCTGGAATATTTTATTGCAACTTGCCATGCTTGTTTAAATGTGTTCCAGCAAGCTTTTGGGTGTGTTCTAGGTTCCTACTTGTTAAGTATCATGTCTACTTCACATCCATGCTTCTTCTTATCATGTTTGAGTGTTGTAGCATATATATAACTTGCTCCAAAGTTGCTATGTGGCTGTTAGTTTCAGCTTTGCATTGTTTCTTGTTTCGAGTGTATGTGTTGAACCGTTGCTCCGTTTTGAGCGTGTCCTACATGAAACTTGTATGATTTAGCATGTAGAATTATAATATCATCTTGTTTACATGTTTGGAGTATGTTGCTTGATGTTTGGGTGCATCTTGCACCGTTGCCTTGTTTGTCTTGTTTTGCTCATATCTTCTTGGCCGTACCTCCGAATTAAACAAACTTTATATGAAACTTGACTAGAATTTCGTGTAGATCATCATGGTGCATGTTAACTTGCTGTTTAACAACTTTAACTTAAGGTTTGTTCAGATCTGGACTAATTTCAAACTATGCATATGAGGACTTACTGGATTTGTTATGTGTAGTTTCCGGCCTCATTTAAACTTGTTGGCTTGTGTTGTTTTTGAGTGCTTCCTGCCTTGCCAGGTATTGCATCATATATAGACTCGTCTTGCATCATACTTGCTTGAGCATATTGTCATGTTCTTGTGTTGTTTTTCTGTGCTTCCTACCTTGCCATGTATTGCATCATATATATACTTGTCTTGCATCATACTTGCTTGAGCATATTGTCATGTTCTTGTGTTGTGTGTTTACCGTATTGCTTGCTTCTTCTTGTTAGTGCTTGTTCCGTCGCGATCGTGAGGATTCGTTCGTCTACCCGTGGTTCTTCTTCAAGGCTTCTTCTTCGTCTTCTTCACGGATCCGTTCTTCTTCCTTGCGGGATCTCAGGCAAGATGACCATACCCTTGGATACCTTTACTATCATTGCCATGCTTAGTTGTCTCGATGCTATCGTTATATGTCGCGCTACCCATCATTATTTTCAGCCCCTCTCCTTGTTGCCATGAAACCTCTAACCTTTGAAACCTTCCTAGCAAAACCATTGTTTGGCTATGTTACCCGCTTGCTCAGCCCCTCTTATAGCGTTGTTAGTTGAAGGTGAAGATGAAGATCGTTCCATGTTGGAACTTGTTGTCGGAATATCACAATATCTATTATTATTATTAACACACCTATATACTGGGCATGGGTGGAAGGCTTGGCCTTTTGCTCGGTGTTTTGTTCCACTCATGCCACCTTAGGAGCCGATAAACCGGCATTATGTTCCTTGATTTTGCGTTCCTTACACGGTTGGGTATATGGGGACCCCTTGACACTTCGTCTTTGAATAGAACTCCTCCAGCAAGGCCCAACTTTGGTTTTAATTTGCCTCATAATAACAACTTAATTAATTAATTAAAATTGCATAGGGGGTCGCATCCCCGAGTATTTTTTTCTACATAGCAGGGGGGCCGGTGCTGATGGTGTTGGTCCCAAACGGGGAGACTGCGGGGCCACCATGGGGAAACTCGAGGATTGCCTCCCGTAGGATCACCTATCCGGTTGTGGCCTTAGATGAAGTACGTGCGGCTACTATCAAGGTGTCGGCACGCCGGGAGGTCTTGCTGGACTTGTTTTACCATCGGATTTCCCTAAGATAAGGGGTAATCATTATTATTACTTTAGCTAACCGTGAGAGCTTGTGACTGTCTCTTTTCATCTTGAGAAGAGAACACGGTGGGGTTATGTTTGACTCGTAGGTAGTTCAGGATCTTTAGCGATCATTACTAGTTTGCGATCGTTTGCGTAGATGCTCATCTTATTCTTGTACTCGTAAGTTAGACACCATACATATTGCTTAGCCGCTGCTGCAACCTCACCATTTTACCTCTTCCTACCCATTAAGCTTTGATAGTCTTGTTACCCATGGTTATGGGATTGCTGAGTCCTCGTGGCTCACAGATAGTACAACAACAGTTGCAGGTGCAGGTTTTCGATGTCTTGATGTGAGAGCGATGATCATTGTGTTGGAGTTCTTTCTTCTTCTTCTTCTTCTTCAGTCTTGGGTTAGGTTATGGGTCGGCAGCCTGGGATAGCGGATGGATGTCTTTGTGCTTTTCATGTTTGCATCCGTAGTCGGATGCCTTGTATTGATGATGTTGTACTCATGTGACTTGTATGTATTGTCGTATCCCCCATGTATGTATGTAATGGTACGATGGAATGGTATCCATCTTGCTAAGCGCCGGAAATGCGGTTGTGCCCCAATCACGTAAGTCTCACGTGATCGGGATAGCATCACATCTTGGGCCTGACACCCTGCTATGTAGAAGAATCCACGGGTAGCGCTAACTCCCTATGCAATTTAATTAATTAATTAAGTTGTTTTTATGAGCAAATTAAAACCAATGTTGGGCCTTGCTGGAGGAGTTTTATTCAAAGACGAAGTGTCAAGGGGTCCCCATACACCCAACTGTTTAAGGAACGCAAAATCAAGAAACATAATGTCGGTTTATCGGCTCCTAAGGTGGCATGAGTGGAACAAAACACCGAGCAAAAGGAGAAGCCTTCCACCCATGCCCAGTATATAGGTGTGTTAATAATAATAATATATATTGTGATATTCCAACAACAAGTTCCAACATGGAACGATCTTCATCTTCACCTGTAACTAACAACGCTATAAGAGGGGCTGAGCAAGCGGGTAACATAGCCAAACAATGGTTTGCTAGGAAGGTGTCAAAGGATAGAGGTTTCATGGCAACAAGGAGAGGGGCTGACAATAAAGATGGGTAGCGCGACATGTAACGATAGCATCGAGACAACTAAGCATGGCAATGGTAGTAAAGGTATCCAAGGGTATGATCATCTTGCCTTAGATCCCGCAAGGAAGAAGAACGGTTCCGTGAAGAAGACGAAGAAGAAGCCTTGAAGAAGAACCACGTGAAGTCGAATGAATCATCACGATCGCAACAGAACAAGCACTAACGAGAACAAGCAAGCAATACGGTAAACACACAATACAAGAACATGACAATATGCTCAAACAAGTATGATGCAATACAATTATATATATGATGCAAAACATGGCAAGGTAGGAAGCACAGAAAAACAACACAAGAACATGACAATATGCTCAAGCAAGTATGATGCAAGACAAGTCTATATATGATGCAATACATGGCAAGGTAGGAAGCATAGAAAAACAACACAAGAACATGACAATATGCTCAAGCAAGTAGGATGCAAGACAAGTATATATATGATGCAATACATGGCAAGGTAGGAAGCACAGGAAAACAACACAAGAACATGACAATATGCTCAAGCAGGTATGATGCAAAACGAGTCTATATATGATACAATACATGGCAAGGCAGGAAGCACTCAAAAACAACACAAGTCAACAAGTTTAAATGAGGGCGGAAACTACATATAACAAATCCGGTAAGTCCTCATGTGCATAATTTGAAATTATTCCAGATCTGAACAAACCTTAAGTTAAAATTGTTAAACAACAGGTTAACATGCACCATGATGATCTACACGAAATTCTAGTCAAGTTTCATATAAAGTTTGTTTAATTCGGAGCTACGGCCTATAAGATATGAGCAAAATAAGACAAGCATGGCAAAGGTGCAAGATGCATCCAAACATCAAGCAAACACATTCCAAATAGGCAAACAACATGATATTATGATTCTACATGCAAAATCACACAAGTTTCATATAAGGCTCACCCAAAGCGGAGCAACGGGCTAAAAGATAAACACGAAACAAGATATAACAACAAGGTGAAGTTAACAACCACATAGCAACTTTGGAGCAAGGTAAATATATGAAACATCACCCAAACATGTTAACAAGAAGCATGGATCTGAAGTAGACATGATACTTAACAAGTAGGAACTTAGAACACACCCAAAAGCTTGCTGGAACACATTTAAACAAGCATGGCAAGTTGCAATAAAATTATCCAGCCTTAGCCAAAATTTGGGAAGGCAAAAACATCACCACGATGCTGCCTTCGGAGGCACAAAACAACATGCAAATCAACTCTAATAAGAACATAAAGAGCATGGACATGTAGTAGACATATCCTACAACAAACAACTCAATTGAAGGATCTCCATAGGAGGCATGGATCAATAGAAACAAGCTACACCAAATTGAACATGCTGTTAAAAACCTGACAGATATATTTTATAGCAACTTGAGAGCAAGAAATAAATAAGCTACAGCAGGTCATATGAGCAAGTAAAGGCATGAATGGGTAGACAACAACATGTACAACAAGTATAGATCATTGGCCACCCCAAAACTAACATGGATTTGCCTGGGGCTTCAAGCAAACATAGCATCAGGATATGACAGTTTCCAGACTTAGTAGGAATTTCACTAAGTATAAAACAGTTAAGTTGGCATGGCATGTTTGCAAGCATGTTTAAGTCAACACAAGGCATATCATGGAAAGTTAAATGCAACACAGCAAAGACCATATTATTGCTTCTAAAACAACTAAACATGTGGCATGAAGACAAACACATCAATAGCAAAGAGCAATTGAAATCAGCATCTCATAACAAGTTTCAGCACATAACAGCCAAATGCACTTTTGCAACAGAGATTAGCATGGCAATATGGATTCAAACAAGCATGCTACAACAACCATCATGTAGTACACTTCACAAGGAACATTTTGACATATCATATGCATCATTTGGATAAACATGCACCAAGTTATCATATCTCAAACATGGCATCAAATTCACAAGTAACAGCAGTTTATAACAAGTAGCACTCTTGCAACAGAGATTAGAGCATCTAAATGAACTCAATTGAGCATGGCACAATGGAACAAAGTGTAGATCAAGTCACCACGGTCATTTTGACATATCATACACTCAAATTGGATAAGCACACAAAAAGTTATCGCTATGCAAATATGCACAAATAATAAGCATTCCAGGGACTTGGCGGATTTTAAACACTAGGAAAAAAAACAGAGCGAGCGTCGTTTAACTAAACGACGCTCGAGCGCGAATTAACAGGCTGGGCGAGGCTCACCACTGCGGGCCTTGGCCCAAAACGGAGGGAGCAGCTGCAGGCCGCGGGCCGGGGTTGTGCTAGGCCTAGAGCTGGGCCTCCCACGAGGCCAGAGGAGGACGGCCTATCGCTGGGGATTCGGCCGGCCCATGCAGCTGGGGAAGATGGCCCAAGCGGTCGCCCGACGCGGTCAACTGCTCGGGATCAAGCGCGTCGCGGAATCCTTCGACGAGGGCCGCCGTCGGCGACGAAGTAGACGGCGGAGCGGCGAGAACGGCGAGGGAGGACGGGGGCACGGATCCGGAGGAGGCTGGCGGGATCCGGTCGCCGGCGAGGTCGACGGAGACTCCGACGGTGCGCTGATGAGGACATCACTAACAAGGTTACACCCGCAGCTCCAACTGACACATATACAGGACCAATTACTAGAGCTCGCGCACCCCAATTAAATTACCAGGTACTTTCGTTTCTTGGTAATGAATCTAATGTTCATGAGAATATGATGCTGCCTAAATTGGATACATTTGTCTTGCTTACAAATGAAGGGCCTAGCTTGGACAAGAAGGATGAACATTGGAGCAAGATCAATCATGTAGATGATGGCATGCGCAAGGGGAACAAGAATGGAGTTTCAATTGATGATTTCAGGACTTTGAAGCCACCATAATGAGTGTGAGAAGCCTTGGACGAAATATACAAGATGCCACTTCATAAATTTCGTCCAGAGGCTATTATAGGTGCTGCGTCACCTTATTATTGGGCCAGGCCCATGTAATTTCGAAATACTTGAGTATAGGCTGTTTTTAGAGTCCGTATGTGTGGGGAAACAAGAGTTAGGGTTGGTTTCGGACCCCTCCACCAAGGGCCACGAAATTCCCCCCTGTTTCCCTCATATATACAGCCCTTAGGGCGTCGTTTAGACTTTGGGTTTTGTTTAGATTAAAGTTCGCCATAGCTACAACTTCGCGTACTTCGTTTGTGTTCAACGACCAGACCAAGACGTCACAGAACCCCACTTGATCAATAAAGCTTTCCTCTTGAATTCGCAATATCCAGATTGCAATCTCAGTTTCTTGCTTGTTCTTCGTTTGCCTGCAGGAAACAGACCTTCGTGGTCAGGTTGATCGTGCTCCGGCGTGGTCAATAACCTCTCGGAGTTGGTTTAGCGATTGCTAAGGCGCGACGTCCACGCACGTTCGTAGTCGGATCGTCAAAGTCGACTTCATCCAAACGATAGCCACCATCTCATCGAAAAGACGGGACACCTTTTCCTCTATCAAGTGGTATCAGATTTCCAGGTTGCTCGGTGAGATTTTACAGTTTTTCATAGTTTAGATCGAGTCTGTTCTTCATACCTATAGTCCACAAAAAAGCCAAAAAAAAATTAGGGTTAGTTCATCCCATCCGAACCAATCTGAGCCTTTGCATAATCTTTTCTCTATTTGCTTTGTTGAATTTACGGTTGCATCGTCGTGTCAAGTTGCTGGTCTTAGCGTCTAGTTCTTTAGAGTTTCGAGTTCTGTTCACAGTTTGTCACGTCGCCGCCGCACCATATTCATCGCCGCTGCCATACCACTACCGCTGCCATATCCCACCACCGCCACCACATACCACCACCGCTGCCATAACCTACCACCGCTGCCATATCCTACCACCATATATCCACAACAAATCCGAGTTCTTTTCATATTAGGTTTGTTCTCGAGATCCATCTAGGTTTCGGTTTCGTGTTTCCTTGCCTGCGTAGGTCTCGAAAAAAAAAAGTCTGGAGACCCCCGGGCAGTTTTTAGGCCAAAATTTCGACAGGTGAAAATATTTTTCCCTATCCTATTGTTGGGCTTTTCTGAGTCTTTTGAGACACGTGCCACCATACTGATTTTTTACCGCACTTTTTCGTCGTCGCTGCCCTGATTCCGAAAAAAAAAATCGTCAAAAAATTTCGTGCCTATCATCTTAGTTTGACTTGGGAAGTGTTTTGAGACACTCGCCATTATAGTGATTTTCGGCAAAAAAAAACAGCGCAAAAAAAAGGAGCGCAAAAAAAAAGAGGCGAAAAAAATCATAGTGTGCTTTCCCCTTTATTACGTGCAGCGCCGTGATTTTGTTAGTGTTCTAGGCTCGCGTCTCTAGTACGGTCTAGCCTAGGACCAGCACAGTACCGTCGTTGAGCGTTTATTCAACTTTGCATCTCTGAATTGATTATTGCTGACCACTTTTGCTACCATCTTATAAGCCTTCCCAGCTCCACATACATCTACGTCGTGCGTTTGACTCTCCCTGGTAATCGCTTTATCCAAGCTTTGAGAGTTTTGACTACCACGGTTGCCGATCACCACCTGCTGCTGGGTAAGAACTGGTAAGAATTTGAGATTTGCTTGTCGGATATGTGACAACCGCCACCACCACCACTTATTAGTAGTCTGTAGGATCATATTCTTGTGTGTTTCTATTGCTGCTAACCATGCCAGGATCACAAGTCGACGAGACTGACTGGGAGAACTTGACGAACAAGGAGCTTCATGATAAGTTTCAGGAAATGATGAGTGTACAGGTGCAAGATGTGCTAAACACATTGGACGAGGCCATGGAGAAGATAGATGGCATGGAGAAGACGTTTGAAACAAAGCTGGATAACAAGTTTGCTGAATTGCTTGCGTGTTTTCCACCACCACCGGCTGCTGCAGCTGTCCCACCTCTTCAACAACAACAACAACAACAACAACAACGCCGACTTCCGAATCAAGTGGGACGAGCACAGCGCGTTCCCCTTGAGACTGGTCAAGCTTCTGTTGCTGCTGTTGATGTTTCTGTAGCTCCTGCTGCTACTGCAGAGGTGGAGGACCATTACGAGGATGAGGTTGACCAAAATCAGAACTACGTCCAACAACCAGCACCACCACCACCAGGTCGTCCTCATGCATATCATCGCAACGGTAGGGCTGCACCACCACCTGAGGTACATGACCATCTTCCTAAACTGAAATTGAATATTCCACCATTTGAGGGTAGATATGTTCCTGATATATTTCTTACTTGGGAGTTACAAACTGAACAACGTTTTACATGTTTAAACTATCCCAAGGAGAGACGTGTTCCTGCTGTTGTTTGTGCTTTAACTAGTTTTGCATGTGTTTGGTGGTCTGAACATTGTAGATTATATCCTACTCCAGCTACTTGGACTGCTTTGAAAACTGCTATGCGTACTCGTTGGGTTCCACCATATTATCAACGTGAATTACTTCAAAAACTGCAGCGCTTAAGACAAGGAAAAAATTATGTAGAAGAATATTATCAGCAATTACAAACTGGCCTGGTTAGATGTGGTATTGTTGAGGAGAATGAAGCTATGCTTGCACATTTTATGGGTGGATTAAATAGAGAGATTCAGACCATTCTAGAGTATAAGGATTATACTAATATCACTCGTTTATTCCATCTTGCTTGTAAAGCTGAACGTGAAGTGCAGGATCGATAGGCATTGGCGCGGACTAACTTTTCTGCAGGTCGACCTTCATCATGGACACCGCGTGCATCCTCTACTTCCACACATTCTACTGCACCGACACCTTCATCAGCTGTTACCTCCAGCCGTGATACAAGGAAGCAGGCACAACCTCCATTATCTGCCAAGAGCACACCTATTGGGCCTGCACAGAGTTCTTCTTCTTCCATGGCATCAACAGGGCACACTAGTGATATTATTTGTCGTCGTTGTAAGGGAAGAGGACATTTTGCGAGAGATTGCAAATCTCAGCGTGTGATGGTTGCTACTGAGGATGGTGGATATGAATCCGCTAGTGACTATGATGAGGAGACTTTGGCTCTTATTACACGTGAAGAACACGGTGGAGACGATTCTGATCATGAGACGCAATACATGGCTCCTGAAGATGCTGACAGGTATGAATGTTTAGTTTCTCAACGTGTTTTGAGTGTGCAGGTTACACAAGCTGAGCAAAATCAGAGGCATAATTTGTTCCATACAAAGGGAGTTGTGAAGGAACGTTCTGTTCGCGTGATCATAGATGGAGGGAGTTGCAACAACTTGGCTAGCATGGAGATGGTGGAGAAGCTATCTCTCACCACAAGACCACATCCACATCCTTACTACATCCAATGGTTCAACAACAGCGGCAAGGTTAAGGTAACACGTACTGTTCGTGTGCATTTTAGTATCTCTACATATGTTGATTATGTTGATTGTGATGTGGTACCTATGCAAGCATGTTCCTTATTACTTGGTAGACCATGGCAATTTGATAAAAATTATGTACACCATGGTACCTATGCAATCAGTATACTCTTGTTCATAAGGATAAAAATATTACTTTGCTTCCTATGACTCCTGATTCCATTTTGAAAGATGATATTAATAGAGCTAATAAAGCAAAACAGGAGAAAAATAAGAGTGAAAATCAGATTGTGCCAAAAGAATTTGACCAACAAATGAAGCCTACTAATAAACCATCTACTGTTGCTTCTGAAATTAAATTGAAAAGTGCATGTTTATTTGCCACCAAATCTGATATTGATGAGCTAGATTTTAGCAAATCTATTTGCTATGTTGTTGTATGCAAAGAGGCCTTGTTTTCATTCGAGGACGTGCCTTCCTCTTTGCCTCCTGCTGTCACTAACATTTTACAGGAGTTCGCCGACGTCTTTCCACAAGACGTGCCACCGGGATTACCACCTATTCGAGGGATTGAGCATCAGATTGACTTAATTCCCGGTGCATCGCTACCCAACCGCGCACCATACCGTACCAATCCAGAAGAGACGAAGGAGATTATGCGTCAAGTACAGGAGCTACTCGACAAAGGTTATATACGTGAATCCCTTAGTCCTTGTGCTGTTCCTATTATTCTAGTGCCGAAAAAGGATGGTACATCGCGTATGTGTGTTGATTGTAGAGCCATTAATAATATTACTATTCGTTATCGTCATCCTATTCCTAGGCTAGATGATATGCTTGATGAATTGAGCGGCTCTACAATATTCTCCAAAGTTGATTTGCGTAGTGGATACCATCAAATTCGTATGAAATTGGGAGATGAATGGAAAACAGCATTTAAAACTAAGTTTGGATTATATGAGTGGTTAGTCATGCCTTTTGGGTTAACTAATGCACCTAGTACTTTCATGAGATTAATGAATGAAGTTTTACGTGCTTTCATTGGACGATTTGTGGTAGTATACTTTGATGATATATTGATTTTTAGCAGATCTTTGGAGGAACATTTGGAACATTTACGTGCTGTTTTTATTGCTCTACGTGATGCACGTTTATTTGGTAACCTTGGAAAGTGCACCTTTTGCACCGACCGAGTCTCTTTTCTTGGCTATGTTGTTACTCCACTGGGAATTGAGGTTGATAAAGCCAAGATTGAAGCTATTGAGAGTTGGCCGCAGCCCAAAACGGTCACACACGTGAGGAGTTTCCTTGGCCTCGCTGGATTCTATCGGCGTTTTGTGAGAGATTTCAGCACCATTGCTGCACCTCTCAATGAGCTTACAAAGAAGGATGTGCCTTTTGTTTGGGGTACTGCACAGGAAGAAGCATTCACGGTATTGAAAGATAAGTTGACACATGCTCCTTTACTCCAACTTCCTGATTTTAATAAGACTTTTGAGCTTGAATGTGATGCTAGTGGAATTGGGTTAGGAGGTGTGTTATTACAAGATGGTAAACCTGTTGCATATTTTTCTGAAAAATTGAGTGGGCCTAGTCTGAATTATTCTACTTATGATAAGGAATTATATGCTCTTGTTCGGACTTTGGAGACATGGCAACATTATTTATGGCCCAAAGAATTTGTTATACATTCTGATCATGAATCTTTAAAGCACATTAAAAGTCAACCAAAACTGAACCGTAGACATGCTAAATGGGTTGAATTCATAGAGACTTTCCCTTATGTTATTAAACACAAGAAGGGAAAAGAAAATGTTATTGCTGATGCATTATCTCGTCGTTATACTATGCTTTCACAACTTGACTTTAAAATATTTGGTTTGGAGACCATCAAAGATCAATATGTGCATGATGCTGAATTTAAAGATGTATTGCAGAATTGCAAAGAAGGGAGAACATGGAACAAGTTCGTCGTTAATGATGGATTTGTGTTTCGTGCTAACAAGCTATGCATTCCAGCTAGCTCTGTTCGTCTTTTGTTGTTGCAGGAGGCGCATGGAGGAGGATTAATGGGACACTTTGGCGTGAAGAAGACGGAGGACGTACTTGCTACACATTTCTTTTGGCCAAAGATGCGACGGGATGTTGAGCGTTTTGTTGGTCGCTGCACTACATGTCAAAAAGCTAAGTCACGACTCAATCCTCATGGTTTATATAAGCCTTTGCCTGTCCCTAGTGTTCCTTGGGAAGATATATCTATGGACTTTGTTTTGGGTTTACCTCGAACAAAGAAGGGGATGGATAGCATATTTGTTGTCGTGGATAGGTTCTCTAAGATGGCACACTTTATACCATGTCATAAAAGCGATGATGCTGCTAATGTTGCTGATTTGTTCTTTCGTGAAATTATTCGCTTGCATGGTGTGCCAAATACTATTGTTTCAGATCGTGATACTAAATTTCTTAGCCACTTTTGGAGATGCTTATGGGCTAAGTTGGGGACTAAACCACTTTTTAGTACTACTTGTCACCCCCAAACTGATGGACAAACTGAAGTAGTCAACAGAACTTTGTCTACTATGCTTAGGGCTGTTTTGAAGAATAATAAGAAAATGTGGGAAGAATGCTTGCCTCATATGAATTTGCTTATAATCGTTCATTGCATTCTACTACTAAGATGTGCCCTTTTGAAATTGTCTATGGTTTTCTACCTCGTGCACCTATTGATTTGTTGCCTCTTCCATCTTCGGAGAAGGTTAATTTTGATGCTAAACAACGTGCTGAATTGATCTTAAAAATGCATGAGTTAACTAAGGAAAATATTGAGCGCATGAATGCTAAATATAAACTTGTTGGAGATAAGGGTAGAAAACGTGTTGTCTTTGCACCTGGAGATCTTGTTTGGTTACATTTGCGTAAGGATAGGTTTCCTAATTTGCGCAAGTCAAAGCTAATGCCACGTGCTGATGGTCCTTTCAAGGTGTTAGAGAAAATAAATGATAATGCATATAAACTTGAGCTGCCTGCAGATTTTGGGGTTAGTCCCACATTTAACATTGCAGATTTGAAGCCTTACTTGGGTGAGGAAGATGAGCTTCCGTCGAGGACGACTTCAATTCAAGAAGGGGAGGATGATGAGGACATCACTAACAAGGTTACACCCACAGCTCCAACTGACACATATACATGACCAATTACTAGAGCTCGCGCACGCCAATTACATTACCAGGTACTTTCGTTTCTTGGTAATGAATCTAATGTTCATGAGAATATGATGCTGCCTAAATTGGATACATTTGTCTAGCTTACAAATGAAGGGCCTAGCTTGGACAAGAAAGATGAACATTGGAGCAAGATCAAGCATGGAGATGATGGCATGCGCAAGGGGAACAAGAATGGAGTTTCAATTGATGATTTCAGGACTTTGAAGCCACCATAATGAGTGTGAGAAGCCTTGGACGAAATATACAAGATGCCACTTCATTAATTTCGTCCAGAGGCTATTATAGGTGCTGCGTCACCTTATTATTGGGCCAGGCCCATGTAATTTCGAAATACTTGAGTATAGGCTGTTTTTAGAGTCCGTATGTGTGGGGAAACAAGAGTTAGGGTTGGTTTCGGACCCCTCCACCAAGGGCCACGAAATTCCCCCCTGTTTCCCTCATATATACAGCCCTTAGGGCGTCGTTTAGACTTTGGGTTTTGTTTCGATTAAAGTTCGCCATAGCTGCAACTTCGCGTACTTCGTTTGTGTTCAACGACCAGACCAAGACGTCACAGAACCCCACTTGATCAATAAAGCTTTCCTCTTGAATTCGCAATATCCAGATTGCAATCTCAGTTTCTTGCTTGTTCTTCGTTTGCCTGCAGGAAACAGACCTTCGTGGTCAGGTTGATCGTGCTCCGGCGTGGTCAATAACCTCTCGGAGTTGGTTTAGCGATTGCTAAGGCGCGACGTCCACGCACGTTCGTAGTCGGATCGTCAAAGTCGACTTCATCCAAACGATAGCCACCATCTCATCGAAAAGACGGGACACCTTTGCCTCTATTATGCGCTGTGCGGGGAAACGGCGAAGGGCGGCGGCGCTCGTGGCCAAGGCAACGGGAACGAGGGCGAGGGGCACGGGGCAGCGCCTGGAGCAGAGCGAGCACGTCAGCAGTTTCGGGGCCCAGATCGGCCCGTCCACGGGCCTGGAGCGGGCTTCGGCGGGCAAGGCGGGGGTTGACCCAGGAAGACAACGTGGCGCGCGAGGAGTGGCCGAGGGCGGCTGCGCGACGGCGGCTGGCCAGTCCGGACGCGCCAAGTGGCGGCGACTGGCTGGCTGGCGCCGGAAAACAAGGCAGAGGAGGTGGGAGGCGGCTGGCTGGAGATGGGGGCGCGGATTTTGATGCATAGGGAGGCTAGAGGTAGGTGGAGAGGGTCTAGGCTGCCCAAAATGGACTAGGGGTGTGAATTTATAGTAGGAGGGCTAGGGTTTGAGGGTTTTGGGGTCTTTTGGAGCCCTCGATCGCGATCTGACGGCTTCGGACACAGAGAGGGGGTAGGATGGGCCTAGGTGGAGGAAGTGGGTTGTGTAGAGTAGTTGGGCTGAGGTGAGAGGAGAGGGAGAGAGGCCCGCGGGGGTTTTTGGAGACCGAAAACGTCTGACGTTTAAACCGGCGACTAGTGCCGCTATATATAACGGTTGGGCTATCAAACGGACTCCGAATGCGATGAAATTTGGCAGGCGGCCTGTCTACACTATAATAAGACCACATGCCAAGTTTCAACCCATTCCGAGAACGTTTACCGGCCACTTATAAAATAAATATTCGGAGGCACCGCGGGCGTGTGTGAGTGTGTCTGGGCTCAAAACAGACAACGGAAAGGACGAGGGGACTCGGACGGATGCAAGTTTTGAAAACATGCTGATGCAACACACATGATGACATGGCAAGATGTAACACACAAGTAGATGACATGGCAACGACGACGAATAACTGGCTGACACCTAGCGCACCGGTCTCCGGGTGTCACAGGTGGTGCGTGGCTTGACGAGGAGGTAGCCGGCGACGTGGCGGGGGTTCTGAGCACGGGGAGAGGGCGAGGGGGAGGCGGTGGCTACAGCAACGGTGGCCGATGGCGACGGCGGCGCTCGGGTCCGAGCGAGAGAGCGAGGGCGAGGGAGAGGAGAGGACTGGGGAGAGTGAGAGAGTCCAGGGGGCATGGCGTCGTCCAGACGCATCGACGGAGAGACAGGTAGGTAGGAAGGGAGGAGGTGGCGCGGCGCGGCGATGCACGCGTCGGGCACGCGCCCGTCCTCCTGGCGGGAGGAAGACGACTGGGGAGGGCAGGTGGGCTGGGCTGGCCAACTGGGCCGGCGAGGCCGCATAGTGCTGGGCCAGCACGGGAGCTGGCCGCAGGTAAGCACAGGTAAGGGTTTTTCCCTTTTTTTTGTTTTCTTTTCTAATTTGTGACATTTGTTTTGATTTAAAATAAATCATTTAAAATCTTCTCACAAATTTTGTAGGGACTAGAAGGAGTATTCCAAAGCCCCTCACAAATTCCAGAATTATTGGACATATATTGAAAATATAATAAATATATATCCAGCCCCTCACAAATTCCAGAATTATTGGACATATATTAAAAATATAATAAATATATATCCAATGCAAATATTTATTGCATTAATTCCAAATGCCCAAAATAAATATTTATGAGCTCCTAAAAATATTGGTTTGAATTTAACCTCTGACCAATATTTTTAGAGAGAAACATGAACATTTTCTTGGACCCTTTTGGAGCAATTTTTATCTGGGTCATTTTGAAAAAAGAATTCTGAGGGTTTCACATGTCCCCAATTCAAATTCATTTGAAATTTAAACATGATGCAAACACCAAAGCTAGCCTAGTGCATACCAGAACTAGGGTTGTGACACCGCCCCTACCCAACCTCGCTGTGGCCCTCGAGCCAACCCCGATGCCGGCCCTCCATCGCCACCGCTCCAGCACCACCCCGACCGGTCGTCCTCCTCGGCCTACAACCGTGCACCCATCCCCTCGCCTTCCTGCCATAGCAAACGACCACCTCCAGGACCTCCTCCGCACTGCTGCTCCACCTCCACCTGAGCTCCATCCCCTACTATTGCTGGGTCACCAAGATGCAGCCTGGACCACGTCGGCCCCTTCCTCCTACAATTCTCGAGCCTTCATGCCCAAATCCTCGGCCATCTCCACGTGTTGCACTGTGTGTGAGCATGATAGCCACATGGTTGCCACCTCTGCAACCCCCTGTTGCTGTGTTGTGCGCCTTCGCTGTCGGTTGCCTTTGACGCAAGACCAGGAGCTTCAACGCAGTTCGCCTATACGCCCGGAGCCTGGTTACACTACATCACCACCAAGCGGCACGCGCGAACCCCGAAGATCCCGTGGAGCGCAAGTCCCTCATCACCAAGGCCCGAAGAAAAAATGGTGAACCCATGACTTGTTGGTAGTGCTTTGTGATGGATCAAGCTAAGACCATCTTGTACGTCTACATGCAAGTACCTCGACGCCCGACGTCTAGTATGACTACACCCGGCAATGCGCCAAGTTCCACTACCGACGACTACTTTGGATTCACCAAGTCCGACTACAATGCGAAGACCATGTACAACTACTGTTCCCGTGGATTACGCCAAGTACCCATACACACGAATACACTAAGATTGGGCGCCAAGTCTCGCTAGACTCAAACCTCATCGATCATCGCCGAGACTGCCAAGTAACTCGACATCAAGTGCACGTTTATCGTGATGAGTACCACTACTTCCACGATGACATGTAACAACTGCACCGCACCGAACTCGATCCGTCCCAAAATGCAAGCCTCAAAGGTATAACAATGAGACGACCTAGGGGCATAAGCGCATATTAGGCCCATCGTAAGAATGATTATATCATCGCACAAACCATTTAATAAAGATGAGAGAATACTAGATAAAGGCTTACACTCGCCATATGTATACGTCATAATACTCAATCATCCAAAAGAAGACAGAGTCTGGCTACAGACGAAATCAAACGAGAAAAGATATAACCACCCATGCTACAACCCGGTCAACCAGACTAAGAGCATTTACTGATCATCCGAAAATGAGACGTACATTCATCCATGATCCTCGTCATACTCCCACTGGAGCTCTGTACCATCACCTGTGTCTGACTCGGAGGTACGTACCAATGTTGAGGATATCGCTTATCATTATCGTCTCGGTCACCTGGGGATTAGAGATTAATCGGAAATTGGCCGATTAATCGATTTTATCGGTCGACTATTAATCGGCCATTTTTTCAAATCCCAGGTTCCCAACACTAAAATATGCTATATTCAACACCAAAACAATACTGAACAGAAGTGTTACCTTGAATCCTAGCCTTTGAATCGTGACATAATGACAAACATAATAGAAAAACATTATATATTGCGTAACAAGGTCCACAAAACACAAATAAACATAGTTCTTTCAAACATAGTGCTATAAATAGGCCCGATTTATCGGTAGATTCCTGATAAATCGCTTGTCATAGCGATAAATCGGCCCAAATGATAAATGATGAAGATAAGGCATAATCTTATCGGTCACCCCAAGAGTAGCGATAAATCGGATGATAAATCGCTGAATCGGAAGATTTCTTGAACAGTGGTATGTACAACTATTGTTGCAGTAATCTATGAGCCACGAGGACTCAACAATGTCATTCCATGATATCAATACTAACAAAGCTTATGGGTATGACATGGTTATAAGTGGTGAGGTTGCAACAAGCACTAAGCATGTTTAAGTAGCTAACTTATGAGTATAAGAATAAGAAGATTATACTACGCATAACGGTTGCAACTAGTAATGATCAAGAAGTGATCCTAAACTACTTACAAGTCAAACATAACCATGATGTGTTCTCTTCTCGAACTAAATCGAAAAGAGACTATCACGGTTACACACGCAGTTGGTGTATTTTAATTGAATTTAGTGTCAAGTTCTCTACAACTGGATATCATAAATTTACAAGTCGCCCAACTTAGTGCATCGCAAACTCTCATCCCCGGAGTAAAAAACCCCATCTCAGGATAACCCGGTCAGTCTTGGAATTCTGGTGCACAAGACATTTCGGCAATGGTGAAACAAAACCAACAAGACCTCCCGACGTAACGACACCCCGATAGGAGCCACGCGTATCTCGTCTCAGGCCACGATCGTATGGGACATCCTATGAGTAAAACCAATCCTCTAGTTTCCCCGAGGTGGCCCCGGAGTTTACCAGGTTTGGATAAACACTCATGAGGAGCACTGTCCCGGGTTCTTGATTAAGAATCCTCAGGTTAATTACTCCCTATGCAGTTTTAGTTATTATTAGGCAAATGTTAAAACCAAAGTTGGGCCTTGATGGAAAAGTTTTATTCAAAGTGAACTGTCAAGGGGGGGGGGGACATAAACCCCGACCTTGTAAGGAACTTAAATAAAGGAACATAACATCGGTATGAGGGAAACTAAGGCAACATGAATGCAACAAAACACCAGGCAAAAGGCCGAACCTGTTGGGGAACGTTGCATGGGAAACAAATTTTTTTCCTACGGTCATCAAGAGCGATCTTGGAGATGCACATCCACGAGAGGAGAGTTGGATCCACATACCCTTGTAGATCGCAAAGCGGAAGCATTACTAGAATGTGATTGATGGAGTTGTACTCGCGGCGATTCAAATCGCGGAAGATCCGATCTAGCGCCGAACGGATGGCGCCTCCGCGTTCAACACACGTACAGCCCTGGGATGTCTCCTCCTACTTGATCCAGCAAAGGGGAAGGAAAAGTGATGTAGGGTGGAACCCTAATCAGCGGATCTTTCACGTTTTGGAGGGTGTCACACAATGAGCACGGAGAACACAAGGAGAAAGGCGGGGAAAACACAAGAGGAAACACTCAAATCAACACGAAAGTAATCACACAAGCGCTAGATCTACGATACAAAGTGCGATACATGATCCATAGTCAACGATGGTGATACAAGGATAGTCTTCTCCGTGAGGAGGTCTTGGAATCCCGTAGGATCTTCTCCGCGAAGGAGGTCCTGAATCCGTAGTGGATCTTCTCCGTAGAGGCGCACCGTCTCGTGGGAGAAATCCACACAAGTCTGAGAAATGAGCTAAACCACAGCTACCTCGAAAGGAGGGAAGTCAACAGTATATATATTACATGGAGGGACGCAGTCGGGGCGGACATCCGGTAATCCTCAGATTTCCGCTATTTAGCTTCTGTTGCCGATGTCACGGACGTCCGGTGGCTTCCGGTCGTCCGATCGTCTGGGAGAGGCCGGACGTCCGGTGTCTTCCGGTCGTCCGGTGCCTGGAAGTCGCCGGTCGTCCGGTGCAGGCCGGACGTCCGGTGCCTGTAGCATCTTCAGCCTTCCTTCTTCTTGTCTCGTGTACTTGTCGGACCTGTCATCTTGAGCATGGTGCAGAGCTGTCCCGTGGCCTTCGTCCAAGCACCTGAGTATGCATAGAGTCTCTGATGAAGGTAGAAGCCATGTCTCAAGTGAATCCGAAAGATGTAAAGAGAGGAGCGAGGTCACCTCGGACTCGAGAGCTCTTGCACGGGCTCGAGTCATCGGTCCTTTGGGCACTTGGTGAGGCGATGGAGAGTCCATGGGGATATCCTTGGGATGCTCCGCATCATCTCCCCTCCCTTGGGAAAGATCCGACCTCGGATCGAAATCTTCATCACCATGGAAAGGAGAAAGATCCTTGACGTTGAAGGTGTCGCTCACGGAGTACTTGTCTCGAGGAAGGTCGATCTTGTAGGCGTTGTCGTTGTAGCGAGCTAGCACCTTGAAGGGTCCGTCGGCGCAAGGTAGAAGCTTGGACTTGCGCTCGTGTGGGAAGCGGTCCTTGCGAAGATGAAGCCAAACAAGATCGCCCGGTTGGAACACCATTGGTGCCTTGTTGACGTTGAGCTTGGTAGCGAGACGTTGGACTTCGCGCTCGATCATTGCCCTTGTATCTTCGTGCACCTTCTTGAGATAGCTCGCACGGGCACTTGCGTCCATGTTGATGCGCTCTTGTAGAGGTAGGGGTAGAATGTCCAATGGAGACAACGGATTGAAGCCGTAGACAACCTCGAATGGCGACTTGCCGGTGGTCGAATGTCTTGCGCGGTTGTAGGCGAACTCGGCGATGGGCAAGAAATGCTCCCATTCCCGGATGTTCCTCTTGATCAACACACGAAGAAGAGTGGAAAGCGTGCGGTTCGTCACCTCCGTCTGGCCGTCCGTTTGTGGATGGTACGCCGAAGAAAAGAGTAGCTTGATTCCGAGCTTGGCACGTAGTGTTTTCCAAAAGTAACTCAAGAACTTGACGTCCCGGTCCGACACGATCGTTTTGGGCACGCCGTGTAGACGAAGTATCTCCCTACAAAATAGAGTTGCAACATGTGAAGCATCATCGATCTTGTTACAAGGAATGAAATGGGCCATTTTAGAGAATCTATCTACCACGACAAGCACGGAATCTTTTCCATTTTGAGTTCTAGGCAAACCAAGTATGAAATCCATGCTTATGTCTTCCCATGGATGATATGGAATAGGAAGAGGCATATAAAGACCGTGAGATTGAGCTTTGGACTTAGCTTTGCGGCATGTCGAACATCGGTTGGTGAGGCGTGAGAAGTCACGAAGCATCTTGGGCCAGAAATAGTTCTTAGAGAGGGTAGCAAACGTCTTGTCGCGTCCAAAGTGTCCCATGAGTCCTCCTCCATGAGATTCCTGCAAAAGGAGCAAACGAAGCGAAGACTCGGGAATGCAAAGTTTGTTAGCTCTCATAAGATATCCATGCTTGATGTAGTAATGTTCCCAAGAAGTGTGAGTCAAGCACTTAGCATAAGCATTTGCAAAGAAAGGATCATGCTCATATAAATCTTTAATATGCTCAAAGCCAATCACATTCAACTCAAGTTGTGTTACAAGCATGCATTTGCGGGAAAGCGCGTCCGCCACAACATTTTCTTTGCCCTTGATGTATTTGATGACATAGGGAAAAGACTCAATGAACTCACTCCATTTAGCATGACGCTTGTTCAACTTAGTTTGACCTTTGAGATACTTGAGTGTCTCATGGTCCGTATGAAGAATGAATTCATGAGGTCTAAGATAGTGTTCCCAAACACGTAAAACTCTCAGCAAGGCATAAAGCTCTTTGTCATAGATGGGGTAGTTAAGTTGCGCTCCCGATAGCTTTTCGCTAAAGTACGCAATTGGGCGCTTTTCTTGCATGAGCACGCCACCTATGCCGGTACCACTAGCATCACAATGAATCTCAAACGGTTTGTCAAAGTTTGGTAGGGCTAGAAGTGGTGCGTGCGTGAGCAAGCTCTTAAGCTCATTGAACGCGGTGTCTTGCGAAGGACCCCAAATGAAGGGTGCATTCTTCTTGCTCAAAGCGTGTAGAGGCATAGCAATGGTGCTAAAGTCCTTCACAAAACGTCGATAGAAACCATCTAGACCATGGAAACTACGCACTTGCATGAGGTTCTTTGGTTGAGGCCAAGTTTTAATTGCTTCAATTTTAGTTTCATCAACGTGAACACCTTGAGAAGACACGACAAATCCTAGAAAGACAACCTTGTCAACGCCAAAAGTGCATTTCTCCATATTAGCGTATAAGTGTTGTTTGCGAAGTGCTTGCAAAACTAGTTGGACATGGTCAACATGTTCTTCAAGCGACTTGCTAAAGATGAGAATGTCATCAAAGTAAACCACGACAAAGACACCTATGTAGGGTCTAAGAACAAAGTGCATAAGACGCACGAAAGTGCCGGGTGCTTCCGATAAGCCCATTGGCATAACAAGCCACTCGTATAACCCGAACTTGGTTTTGAAAGCAGTTTTCCACTCATCACCCTCTTGAATGCGAATTTGGTAGTAGCCACTTTTAAGATCAATTTTGAAAAAAATTGTGGCACCACATAACTCATCAAGCATGTCGTCTAAGCGTGGAATAGGGTGACGGTATCTAATGGTGATAGCATTTATCGGACGACAATCGGAGCACATGCGAAAACTTCCGTCTTTCTTAGGCACGAGGATAACGGGAACGGCACAAGGGCTTAAGCTTTCACGTACATGACCTTTGTCGATGAGTTTTTGCACTTGCCGTTGTATCTCCTTTGTTTCCTCGGGGTTGACGCGGTAGGGGGCCTTGTTTGGAAGTGGAGCACCGGGTACGAGGTCGATGCGGTGTTCGATTCCGCGAAGTGGAGGTAGACCCGGAGGTAGCTCATCGGGAAAGACGTCCGAGAATTCCTGCAACAATTGAGACAACACAAAAGGTGGAGGTGGTGAAGTGTTAGTAGGTTTGGCTTCCCCTTTGCATAAAAGCACAAGGTGGAAGACGCTCGATGGGTTCTCACACACTTCTCTCATCTCACGTTTGGTGGCAAATAGAACTAGTTGCTTCTTGTCGGTCATCGTGGAGGCGCTCATATTTGGCTTGTGGCTCTCGCTCTCTTTTTGGTGGCTCGCTCTCTCACCATTCTCTCCACGATGGGTGGTAGGTAAAAGCTTGTCGGCGGCTACTTGACTTGGAGACATTGGTCGGAGCACGAATTCCTTGCCCTTCATCTTGAAGCTATAGTGATTTGTCCGTCCATTGTGTGTGACTCCACGATCATATTGCCATGGACGTCCAAGAATAAGGTGGCACACGGACATGGGAATCACATCACATTCAAGAGTGTCCTCGTAGGCGCCAATCTTGAAAGATACTTGCACGGTGTGCTCGACTCGAAGAATTCCGGCGTCGTTGAGCCACTGGACCTTGTAGGGGTGAGGATGCTTCATCTTGACCAAATGAAGCTTGTCGCATAGCTCTTCGCTTGCCAAGTTGTGGCAACTTCCTCCATCGATGATAACCTTGACGGAGCGTCCATTGATGCCGGCCTTCGTATGGAAAATATGACATCGTTGGTCGTCATCTTGTTGATGTTGGAGTGTCAAGACTTTGGAGACAACAAGGTTGGGGCTTGAGTCATTGTCGCAAAACACTTGATTGTCTTCTTCTTCATTGACTTGGCGATGCATAGCGACATGCGCAAGTGCTTCCATCTCATCATCGCTCATGGAGTCATAAGATTCGTCGTCGTTGATGATCATGGTGCGAACGGTCTTGCATGCAAATGACTTGTGGCCTCGTCCTTGGCACTTGAAGCATTTGATGGAGCTCGTCTTGTTATTGTCTTCGGTAGGAGTTGTAGTTGAGGAAGCCCTTGGCTTGAAGTTGTTGGTAGATGGTGGATGACTCGATGTAGTCGCATTCTTGTAGCTTGACTTGTCACCGAAGTTTGTAGATGGCTTGGTAGAGGTAGGAGGAGTAGCCGAAGTCGTTGAAGCTTGGTTGTAGGAGCCGAAGTTCTTGGAGTTGAACTTGGAGTACTTGTAGTCCTCTTGAACTTGTCGCTCCGCTTTGGTTGCTTGGTGTACTAGCTCGAGGAGATTGTTGTATGGTTGGAAGTCCGCAATCCTCTTGATGGGATAGTTGAGTCCATTCAAGAATCTCGCCATAGTTTGCTCGTCATCTTTCGTGATGTTTGCTCGTATCATGGCAATCTCCATCTCCTTATAGTACTCTTCAACGGACTTGGTACCTTGCTTGAGGAGTTGTAGCTTCTTGAACAAGTCACGATTGTAGTGTGTAGGCACAAAGCGTGCTCTCATGACTTCCTTCATTTGAGCCCAAGTGGTGATAGGAGGTTCGCCTTTTGCTTCTCTTCTCTCTATGATTTGCTCCCACCAAATGAGAACATAGTCTTGGAACTCAAGGGATGCCATTGCGATCTTCTTCTCTTCATCGAAGTTGTGAAGGCGAAAGATCTTGTCAACCTTCAATGCCCATGAGAGATAGTCTTCGGGATCAATGCTTCCGGAGAACTTTGGCATTGTGAACTTGAGCTTGCCATAGCGATGCTCGTCGTTGTTTCCTTGCCTATTGGGAGGGCGATCTCGATTTTGGCGGTTTGCCATATGTTGTTGCTCTTGGTGATGTAGATGTTCTTGTTGGAGTTGATTTTCTTGTTGGGGTAGTTGCTCTTGTCGTGCTTGAGGAGGAGCTTCTTCTTGCATTCTTGCTTGATGGCGCCTTTCTTGCATCTCATCACGAAGGAAATCCTCTTCTTGACGAGTTTGTCGAGTGCGGGCTGCCACATTGCGATGTGCATCTTGTAAAGCACGATGCGCCTCCATAGATTGAGCTTCTCGACGTTGTTGTGCTTGGCGGTTAGCCTCGGCATCTTTTTCTTCTTGATATTGACGTGCTCGCTCTTGTTGTTGTTGGCGTAGTCGTTGTCGTTCTTGTGCTTGCTCAAGTGTAGCTTGGTTTTGACGACGTCGGTTTTCTTGCTCGTCGAATAGCTCTTGTGAACTCTTGTCATGTAGAGGATGCCGGTGGTCATGTCGAGCTTGACGTGCGGCTTGACGAAGAGTGTTGGACGTAGGTGTACTTGAGTCTTGCGTGGAGTCGGAGTGTCGACTTGAGCGGCTTCGTCTTTGAGAAGATGTTGAGGAAGAACGTCGGTTGATTATCAATGTCCGTAGCTCATTGTATTGGGTAGTCATGTTGGTGTTGATGGTGTCGAATTGTTCTTTTATCCTTGCTTCAAATTGGCGCGCATCCTCGGCGACTTGACCAATGTACTCACGCATAGCTTCACTCTCTTGATGTAGAGCTCGTTGGACACCGAATAGATGTAGTTTGGTGACGTAGTTGTTCGCTTCTTGAGGATCGTCGAAGATCGGGTTGGAAGATGTACTTGGCCTATCCATCATCACAAGCAACTATGTGAGTGGGAGAAAGGAGAAGACAATATCAATGTACCTTAACCGAGGTTGAAAATGGATCAATGATCACGCGATAATGTAACCCGGAAATAGCACTATTGGTATCACTTCGTGTCGATTCTCACACCTACACAAGTAAAGCTTTGAGAGGAGCTTGGTTAGGATGTGGCACAAATTCAATGCAATCGTCAAGATGACTCAATGATGTTGAAAAAGGTTCACAATTTGCTCATGCAACAAGTAGATCACTAGCAAAGGTAGCACACGGAACACACGCACGGATAGATAAATGTGGTTGTGCAACCAAGGGTGAGCGAAAATGTGGTAAACCACGGAAAATGCTTGTGTTGCACAACACTAGAGAGACGCTAACCGATTGCTTAATAGGCGGATACGCACTTGTGCACGACCTATAAGAGGCAAAACGTAACGACTATCTATCACAAGTATGCTATGAGTGTATGATGTGCCGATGTTTGAGCACAAGATGATGTTGCTATGATGTATGATCTCTTTTGATGCAAGGCGTATGATGCTATTGTCATTTGCTTTGATTGGCTCGTTTGCTTAAAAGCTTGTGAGCTCTTTCTTTGGGTACTTATGCATGCTTCTCGGATCGAGGTAACTATTCTGTATGCGGAGCACTCTTGTGGCACACGGAGATATGCAAGATACCAAGATGATGTGGTGTTACTCACAATGATGTAGTATGCAATATCTATGACTATCACTAATGTGCACAAGTGTCGTGGCCCGGCAATACTCAAATGGCTAGTCTCAATGGGAAAGCTACGCAAAGATAGTTCATAGGGTGACAATGCAATTGCAAGGTAGAATGAGCGAAGTGTCGTCGATGTTACCGTCCTTGCCGAAGTTGAGCGGTGGTCTTGTCGAAGTCTTGCCGTTCCAAGGTAGCCTAAACATCCAAGGAAACGGTGAAACCACAACTCAAGTATCCAAGGCAAAGGGAGACACACTTTCCAAACTTGGAGCGGGTAAGCTATGGTGGTTGCGGAAGGTGAGGTGTAAGGTAGGTGGTAGCGGAAGGTGGAATGGAACTGAACTAGTCAGCCCTGTCAGGTTTTGTCGGACGTCCGGAAGTTACCGGTCGTCCGGTCGGTCGGATGGGGTCGGACGTCCGGAAGGTGCCGGAAATCCGGTAAAAGCTTCTGTAACGGGGTGCCGGACGTCCGGTGTCTCGAGGGGTGCCGGACGTCCGGTAAACGTCGGTCGTCCGGTAGGTCAGGGATGCGGTTGGTGGGATCCGTGGGGAAAATGGTCAAACGTGGTCGAATTTGTGGTGGAAAAAGGTGGAAAAGGTGGGGAAATGCTAGATCGACACGTGGCACAGCAAATCCATGGAACAAAGTCAACAAAATCTTGCCAAATCAACAGATCACAAAAAAAAATTTGGGGCTCTTTTTGTGGGGATTTTCGAAATTGGGAAGAACACAACAAAGACAAGCTAGAAAACAAAGTGTGGGGCTCCAAAATCGTGATCAACCTTGCTCTTGATACCAAGATGATGTAGGGTGGAACCCTAATCAGCGGATCTTTCACGTTTTGGAGGGTGTCACACGATGAGCACGGAGAACACAAGGAGAAAGGCGGGGAAAACACAAGAGGAAACACTCAAATCAACACGAAAGTAATCACACAAGCGCTAGATCCACGATACAAAGTGCGATACATGATCCATAGTCAACGATGGTGATACAAGGATAGTCTTCTCCGTGAGGAGGTCTTGGAATCCCGTAGGATCTTCTCCGCGAAGGAGGTCCTGAATCCGTAGTGGATCTTCTCCGTAGAGGCGCACCGTCTCGTGGGAGAAATCCACACAAGTATGAGAAATGAGCTAAACCACAGCTACCTCGAAAGGAGGGAAGTCAATAGTATATATATTACATGGAGGGACGCAGTCGGGGCGGACGTCCGCTGGTTACCGGACGTCCGGTGGTTCCGGAGGGACCGGACGTCCGGTAATCCTTGGATTTCCGCTATTTAGCTTCTGTTGCCGATGTCACGGACGTCCGGTGGCTTCCGGTCGTCGGGTCGTCTGGGAGAGGCCGGACGTCCAGTGTCTTCCGGTCGTCCGGTGCCTGGAAGTCGCCGGTCGTCCGGTGCAGGCCGGACGTCCCGTGCCTGTAGCATCTTCAGCCTTCCTTCTTCTTGTCTCATGTACATGTCGGACCTGTCATCTTGAGCATGGTGCAGAGCTGTCCCGTGGCCTTCGTCCAAGCACCTGAGTATGCATAGAGTCTCTGATGAAGGTAGAAGCCATGTCTCAAGTGAATCCGAAAGATGTAAAGAGAGGAGCGAGGTCACCTCGGACTCGAGAGCTCTTGCACGGGCTCGAGTCATCGGTCCTTTGGGCACTTGGTGAGGCGATGGAGAGTCCATGGGGATGTCCTTGGGATGCTCCGCATCAAAAAGTTGAGGGAGAACTCTGGTAACACAACGGTGTGGTGGTGGAGCTTGTGGTTCTCCGGCAGGGCTTCACCAAGCACTGCGGAGTAGGAGGAGGTGAAGGAGGGAGAGAGGGTGCGCCAGGGGCAAGGGGATTGGTGTGTCCAGGCCCCCCCTCTCCCGCACTATATATAGGATGCAAGGGGAGTGATGTAGGCTGGAACCCTAATCAGTAGATCTTTCACGAAAGGACGTTATCCCACGACGAACACAGAGAACACAAGGAAGATACAGAGAGAAACACGAGGGGAAACACTCAAATCAACACAAATACGGTCACACAGGTGATAGATCCACGATACACATCAAGATACACGACCCATAGTCAACAACGGTGGTACAAAGATAGTCTTCTCCCGGAGGAGGTCTTGGGTATCCCTTGGGATCTTCTCCGATATGGAGGCCTTGAATCCGAGGTGGATCTTCTCCGAAGAGGCCGCAGTCTCGTAGGAGAGGAACCACAAAGGTCTATGATGAGCTATCCAAAAGCTACCTCGAAAGGATGGAAGTCAACGAGTATATATTACATGAGATGTCGCCGTCGGGGCGGACGTCCGCTGGTTACCGGACGTCCGGTGGTTCCGGAGGGACCGGACGTCCGGTAATCCTCGGATTTCCGCTATTTAGCTTCTGTGGTCGATGTCACGAACGTCCGGTGGCTTCCGGTCGTCCAGTCGTCTGGGAGTCGCCGGTCGTCCGATGGATGCCGGTCGTCTGGTGCCTAGAAGTCGCCGGTCGTCTGGTGTGGACCGGACGTCCGGTGCCTGTAGCATCTTCAGCCTTCCTTCTTCTTGTTTCCGACACTTGTCGATCTCGCCGTCTTGAACGCTGTGCAGAGCTGTCCCGTGGCCTTCATCCAAGTACCTGAGTATGCACAGAGTTTCTGATGAGGGTAGAAGCCATGTCTCATGTGAATTGGAAACATGTCTAGAGAGGAGCGACTTCACCTCGGTCTCGAGAGCTCTTGCACGGGCTCGAGTCATTGGTCCTTTGGGCACTTGGTGAGGCGATGAAGGGTCCATGGGGATGACCTTTGGATGCTCCGTATCATCTCCCCTCCCTTGGGAAAGATCCGACCTCTGACCGAAATTTTCATCACCATGGAACGGAGATAGGTCCTTGATGTTGAAAGTATCGCTCACGGAGTACTTGTCTCGCGGGATGTCGATCTTGTAGGCCTTGTTGTTGTAGCGTGCTAGCACCTTGAAGGGTCCATCAGCGCGAGGTAGAAGTTTGGACTTGCGCTTGTGTGGGAAACGGTCCTTGCAAAGATGAAGCCAAACAAGATCTCCCGGTTGGAACACCATTGGTGCCTTGTTGACATTGTGCTTGGTGGCGAGACGATGGACTTGTCACTCGATCAATGCTCTTGTATCTTCATGCACCTTCTTGAGATAGCTTGCTCGTGCACTTGCGCCCATGTTGATGCGCTCTTGTAGAGGTAGAGGTAGGATGTCCAATGGGGACAACGAGTTGAAGCCGTAGACGACCTCGAAGGGGGACATGCCAGTAGTCGAATGTCTTGCGCGGTTGTAGGCGTACTCGGCGATGGGCAAGCATTGCACCCATTCCTTGATGTTCTTCTTGATCAACACGCGAAGAAGCGTTGAAAGCGTGTGGTTCGTCACCTCCGTTTGACCGTCGGTTTGTGGGTGGTACGCCGAAGAGAAGAGTAGGTTGATTCCGAGTTTGGCACATAGGGTTTTCCAAAAGTAGCTCAAGAACTTGACGTCCCGGTCCGACACGATCGTTTTGGGAACGCCGTGTAGATGAATGACCTCCCTACAAAAGAGATTTGCAACATGTGAAGCATCGTCGATCTTGTTGCAAGGAATGAAATGAGCCATTTTAGAGAATATATCTACCACAACAAGCACGGAATCTTTGCCATTTTGAGTCCTAGGCAAACCAAGTACAAAATCCATGCTTATGTCTTCCCATGGATGGTATGGAATAGGAAGAGGCATGTAAAGACCATGAGATTGAGCTTTGGACTTAGCTTTGCGGCATGTAGAACATCGGTTGGTGAGGCGTGAGACGTCATGGAGCATCTTGGGCCAATAGTAATTCTTGGAGAGCGTAGCGAATGTCTTGTCGCGTCCAAAGTGTCCCATGAGTCCTCCTCCATGCGATTCCTGCAAAAGGAGCAAACGAAGCGAAGACTCGGGAATGCAAAGTTTGTTAGCTCTCATAAGATATCCGTCCTTTATGTAGTAACTTTCCCAAGAAGTGTGAGTCAAACATTGCAAAGAAAGGATCATGCTCATATAGATCTTTTATGTGCTCAAAGCCAATAACATTCAACTCTAGTTGCGTAACAAGCATGCATTTGCGGGAAAGCGCGTCCGCCACAACATTTTCTTTGCCTTTGATGTACTTGATGACATAGGGAAAAGACTCAATGAACTCACTCCACTTAGCATGACGCTGGTTCAACTTAGTTTGAACTTTGAGATACTTGAGAGTCTCATGGTCCGTATGAAGAATGAATTCATGAGGTCTAAGATAATGTTCCCAAACACGTAAAACTCTCACAAAGGCATAAAGCTCTTTGTCATAAATGGGGTAGTTAAGTTGCGCTCCGGATAGTTTCTCGCTAAAGTAAGCAATTGGGCGCTTTTCTTGCATGAGCACGCCACCTATGCCGGTACCACTAGCGTCACAATGGATCGCAAAAGGTTTATCAAAGTTTGGTAGGGCTAGAAGTGGTGCGTGGGTAAGCAAGCTTTTAAGCTCATTGAATGCGGTGTCTTGCGAAGGACCCCAAATGAAGGGTGCGTTCTTCTTGCTCAAGGCGTGTAGAGGCATAGCAATAGTGCTAAAGTTCTTCACAAAACCTCGGTAGAAACCGGCTAGACCAAGTAAACTACGCACTTACATGAGATTCGTTGGTTGAGGCCAAGTTTTAGTTGCTTCAATTTTAGTTTCATCAACGTGAACACCTTGTGAAGAAACGAAAAATCCTAGGAAGACGACCTTGTGAACGCCAAAATTGCATTTCTCCATATTAGCGTATAAGCGCTCTTTCCGAAGGGTTTGTAAAACCATACGGATGTGTGTCACATGGTCCTCTACGTCTTGCTAAAAACGAGGATGTCATCAAAGTAAACCACTACAAAGACACCTATGTAGGGTCGAAGACAAAAATGCATAAGACGCATAAATGAACCAGGTGCTTCCGATAAACCCATTGGCATAACAAGCCACTCATATAACCCAAATTTGGTTTTGAAAGCCGTTTTCCACTCATCACCCTCTTGAATGCGAATTTGGTAGTAACCACTTTTAAGATCAATTTTTGAAAAGATGGTGGCACCACATAATTCATCAAGCATGTCGTCTAAGCGTGGGATAGGATAACGGTATCTAACGGTGATAGCATTTATAGGACGACAATCGGAGCACATGCGAAAACTTCCATCTTTCTTAGGCACAAGAATAACCGGAACGGCACAAGGGCTTAAGCTTTCACGTACATGACCCTTGTCGATGAGTTGTTGTACTTGCCGTTGTATCTCCTTTGTTTCCTCGGGGTTGACGCGGTAAGGAGCCTTGTTTGGAAGTGGTGCGCCGGGTATGAGGTCGATGCGGTGTTCAATTCCGCGAAGTGGAGGTAGACCCGGAGGTAGTTCATCGGGAAAGACGTCCGAGAATTCCTGCAACAATTGAGACAACACTAAAGGTAGAGGTGGTGAAGTGTTAGTAGGTTTGGCTTCCCCTTTGCATAAAAGCACAAGGTGAAAGACACTCGATGGGTTCTCACACACTTCTCTCATCTCACTTTTGGTGGCAAATAGCACTAATTGCTTCTTGTCGCTCATCGTGGAGTCGCTCATATTTGGCTTGTGGCACTCACTCTCCTTTTGGTGGCTCGCTCTCTCACCATTCTCTCCATGATGGTTGGTAGGTAAGTGCTTGTCGGTGGCTACTTGACTTGGAGACATTGGTCGTAGCACAAATTCCTTGCCCTTCATGTTGAAGCTATAGTGATTTGTCCGTCCATTGTGTGTGACTCCAGGATCATATTGCCATGGACGTCCAAGAATAAGGTGGCACACGAACATGGGGATCACATCGCATTCAAGAGTGTCCTCGTAGGCGCCTATCTTGAAAGAGACTTGCACGGTGTGCTCGACTCGAAGAATTCCGGCGTCGTTGAGCCATTGGACCTTGTAGGGATGGGGATGCTTCGTCTTGACCAATTGAAGCTTGTCGCATAGCTCTTCGCTTGCCAAGTTGTGACAACTTCCTCCATCGATGATAACCTTGACGGAGCGTCCATTGATGCCGGCCTTGGTATGGAAGATGTGACATCGTTGGTCGTCATCTTGTTGGTGCTGGAGTGTCAAGACCTTGGAGACAACAAGATTGGGACTTTAGTCATTGTCACAAAACACTTGATGGTCTTCTTCTTCATTCACTTGGCGATGCATAGCTACATGCTCAAGTGCTTCCATCTCATCGTTGCTCATGGTGTCATAAGATCCATCATCGTGGCACTCAAATGACTTGTGGCCTCGTCCTTGGCACTTGAAGCATTTGATGGAGCTCGTCTTGGAGTTGTCCTCGTTTGGAGTTGTAGAGGATGAAGCTCTTGGCTTGAAGTTGTTGGTAGAAGGTGGACTACTCGATGTAGTCGCATTCTTGTAGCTTGACTTGTCACCGAAGTTTGTAGATGGCTTGGTAGAGGTAGGAGTAGTAGCCGAAGTCGTTGAAGGTTGGTTGTAGGAGCTGAAGTTCGTGGAGTTGAACTTGGAGTACTTGTAGTCCTCTTGAACTTTTCGTTCCGCTTTGGTTGCTTGGTGTACTAGCTCGAGGAGATTGTTGTATGGTTGAAAGTCCGCAATATTCTTGATAGGATAGTTTAGTCCATTCAAGAATCTCGCCATTGTTTGCTCTTCATCTTCCGTGATGTTGGCTCTTATCATGGCAATCTCCATCTCCTTGTAGTACTCTTCAACGGACTTGGTACCTTGCTTGAGGAGTTGTAGCTTCTTGAACAAGTCACGGTTGTAGTGTGTAGGCACAAAGCGTGCTCTCATGACTTCCTTCATTTGAGCCCAAGTTGTGATAGGAGGTTCGCCTTTTGCTGCTCCTCTCTCTATGATTTGCTCCCACCATATGAGAACATAGTCTTGGAACTCAAGGGATGCCATTGCGATCTTCTTCTCTTCATCGAAGTTGTGAAGGCGAAAGATCTTGTCAACCTTCAATGCCCATGAGAGGTAGTCTTCGGGATCAATGCTTCCGGAAAACTTTGGCATGGTGAACTTGAGCTTGCCGTAGCGATGCTCTTCATTGTTTGCTCGCCTATTGGGAGGGCGTTCTTGATTTTGGCGATTGGCAATATCATGTTGCTCTTGTCTAAGTAGATGTTCATTGTCGTGGTGCATTTGTCGAGCTTGTGGTTCTTGTTGGGCTTGTTGCTCTTGTCGTGCTTGACGAGGAGCTTCTTCTTGCATTCTTGCTTGTTGGCGTCTCTCTTGCATCTCATCTCGAAGGAAATCCTCTTCTCGACGAGTGTGTCGAGTGCGAGCTGCCACATTGCGATGTGCATTATGTAATGCTCGTTGTGCCTCAAGAGCTTGAGCTTCTCGACGTTGTTGTGCTTGGCGATTAGCCTCGACATCTTGTTCTTCTTGGTATTGGTGTGCTCTCTCTTGTTGTTGTTGGCGTAGTCGTTGCCGTTCTTGTGCTTGCTCAAGTGTAGCTTGGTTTTGACGATGTCGACTTTCTTGCTCTTCCGATAGCTCTTGTGAACTCTTGTCATGAAGTGGATTCCTGTTGTCATGTCGAGCTTGACGTGCGGCTTGACGAAGAGTGTTTGATGTAGGGGTACTTGAGCCATCCGTGGAGTCGGTAAGTCGACTTGAGCAGCGTCGTCTTTGAGAAGATGTGGACGAAGAACGTCGATTGACTATCAAAGTCCGTAGCTCGTTGAATTGAGTAGACATGTTGGTGTTGATGATGTCGAATTGCTCTTTTGTTCTTGCTACGAATTGACGCGCGTCCTCGGCGACTTGACCAATGTACTCGCGCATAGCTTCACTTTCTTGATGGAGAGCTTGTTGTACACTGAAGAGATGTAGTTTGGTGACGTAGTTGTTCGCTTCATGTGGATCGTCGAAAGGCGGGTTCGAAGACGTACTTGGCCTATCCATCATCACAATCAAGTATGTGAGTGGTAGAAAGGAGAAGAAAATACCAAATGTACCTTAACCGAAGTTGAAAATGGATCAATGATCACTCAATAATGTAACCCGGAAATAGCACTATTGGAACCACTTCGTGTCGATTTGTAATGCCCAGGATGGGAGTATACCTCCTACGTGTCGGGGCACGACTTAAAGGTATAAGCCCATTCTGGAATGATCTCAAGTTTGGTATCTTTGCACGACTCATGTAAAAGAGGGATTAAATTGCAAAAGGACATAGTTGGCTTACACTCACCACTTCACACAATACATTACATAAGCATAACATCATTCAAAACATCACAACCCGACTACGGGCAAAGATCCAAAAGAAAGATACCAAAACAACATAAAGCCACGGGTCCGAATCGCCCCTAGTAGAAACCACTATTGATCGTCGAAAACGTCACAAGCATACGACCACTCTCTTCATCGAGCTCCCAGTGAAGTAGTTGAACCAGCTCCTGCATCATACTCGGCTGAACCTACATCTGGTGTTGTAGTATCTGTGAGCCACGAGGACTCAGCAATCCCATAACCATGGGTATCAAGACTAGCAAAGCTTTAAGGGTAGGAAGAGGTAAGGTGGTGAGGTTGCAGCAGCGGCTAAGCATAATATGGTGGCTAACTTACGAGTACAAGAATAACATGAGCATCTACGCAAACGGTCGCAACTAGTAGTGATCGCTAAAGATCCTGAACTACATACGAG
This sequence comes from Secale cereale, assembly GCA_902687465.1. NCBI lineage: Eukaryota > Viridiplantae > Streptophyta > Magnoliopsida > Poales > Poaceae > Secale > Secale cereale. The sequence continues at coordinate 352,141,584 of LR738712.1, forward strand.
TCAAACATAACCCCGCCGTGTTCTCTTCTCAAAGTGAAAAGAGACAGTCACGGTTACTCACACAGTTGTGTGTTTTACTTCGGATCATCTATCAAGTTTTCTACAACCGGACATTAACAAATTCCAATCTGCCACATAACCGCGGGCACGGCTTTCGAAAGATCATAACCCTGCAGGGGTGTCGCAACTTAGCCCATCACAAGCTCTCACGATTAGCTGAAGTGATAAATATAATATCATCACCCCTTATCTTAGGGAAATCCGATCAGGCTCGGCATCCCGGTGCACAAGACATTTCGACAATGGTAAAACAAGTCCAGCAAGACCTCCCGGCGTGCCGACACCCTGATAGTAGCCGTGCGTATCTCTTCTCAGGCCACGACCGGATGGGTGATCCTACAGGTAAAACCAAACCTCAAGTTTCCCCGTGGTGGCCCTGCATAACCCCCGTTTGGGACCAACACCATCAGCACTGGCCCCCCTGCTATGTAGAAAAGAATCTCCAAGGAGCGTCCCCCTTATGCAATTTAATTAATTAATTAAGTTATTATGAGGCAAATTAAAACCAATGTTGGGCCTTGCTGGAGGAGTTTTATTCAAAGTCGAAGTGTCAAGGGGTCCCCATCCACCCATCGTGTAAGGAACGCAAAATAAAGGAACACAATGCCGGTTTATCGGCGCCTAAGGTGGCATGAGTGGAACAAAACACCGAGCAAAAGGCCAAGCCTTCCACCCATGCCCAGTATATAGGTGTGTTAATAATAATAATAGATATTGTGATATTCCAACAACAAGTTCCCACCTGGAAGGATCTTCATCTTCACCTGCAACTAACAACGCTATAAGAGGGGCTGAGCAACCGAGTAACATGGCCAAACAGTGGTTTTTGCTAGGAAGGTGTCAAAGGTTAGAGGTTTCATGGCAACAAGGAGAGGCTGACATAAAAGATGGGTAGCGCGACATGTAACGATAGCATCGAGACAACTAAGCATGGCAATGGTAGTAAAGGTATCCATGGGTATGATCATCTTGCCTGAGATTCCGCAAGGAAGAAGAACGGGTCCATGAATTAGACGGAGCAACATAGTCGAGCGAATCCTCACAACTCCGGACGAAACCGAAGCTAACAAGAGAAGCAACCGAAAAGAAACAAGCACGGTAAACACACAAGCATAAACATGGCATACGATGCACATCCAAGTATGATGCATGTCCGGTTTAAAATGCATGACATGGCAATGTGCACAACAAAACTACAAGTTAAGTGGAGCTCAATATGCAACGAGTTGCATATTGACGAAACACCACATTTTATTTATTTAGTTGACTCTCGTTTATTTACAAGACAAGATTAAATGTTTGTTAACATGGCAAGAGATGAAGCATAATAAAACTACACTATTTTGGCATTTTAAATGAGGCCGGAAAGACAAACAAAAATTCCGGAAAAATCCCCATGAGCATGTTTAGCTATATTTAAGCAAACAACAATCACACATTTTTAATGTTGTTAATATGATGCGGATGACATGATCAAGTTCATGCAATTTTAGTTAAAGGTTGACAAGAGAGATATGAAGCACTTGTCACCGTGCTGGAAAGAAAAGGGTGCCATGGCAACGATCCGAAAATGATGCGACGCAACATCTCGGTTCCGATAACTCGTTGAGAGACCGGTGCAAAAGCAAAGGTGGAGTGAACGAGTCGAACAAGATGAAAAGTGGGGTGATCCTTGTCATCTGGGTTCCCACGGGTCGGCGACGAGGCAACCGGGGAGCACGACAAAAGATGAAACGGGCACGGAGCACACAAGGAAAACATCTCATACAACACAAGCATTCCACGGGTCATCGTCTCGGGGTTATACCTTCGGAGCGATCGTTTCGGGGCGGTTCGAGATCGTAGTGGAAGTAGTGGTACAAGGGTCGTAGAGGAAGTAGTCGTTCCGTGAGTCGTGGTGCACGTCCGTAGAGGGAAGTAGTTGTTCACGGGGTCGTCATCGAAGTAGTTGTTCAAGTCATCGGTAGAGGAACTTGTCGCATCACCGAGCGTAGTGGTACTCGTTTCTTCACCGAAGGTAGTCGTTCGGGCATCGAGCGTCGAGGTACCTGGCGGGTCGTCGATGTCGCGGTACTTGGGTTCTCGGGTCTTGGCGACGGTAGACGTTCACGTTTTCTTGACGAGATCACTACGGCGGTAGTTGTACATGTTCCGTAGTTGTACTCGTTTGTAGAGGTACGCATTCGTAGATGTTCGGGGTCGTTGTCGAGGTACTTGGCACATCCGGTAGTCGAACTTGAAGGTCGTCGGCGACTCGAAGGGGTACTTGGCGTCGGTCTCGATCCGGAGATGAGCTTTCCGGTCTTAGGTACCAAACGCAGCAACAAGGCAACAAAAGGCAGCAGCACGGGGGGTGACTAGGCCATGGCAGCGGCAGCTTGGCCCGAAGAGGACGGCTAGGCGCTGGAGCATGGCGACGGAGGCAGCTCCTGGCCGGTCCTGGCTGCGGCCTGCAGCAGCAAGGAGGCGACGAGGCCATGGATCGGGCTGCACGGGAGCCGGTGGCCGGCGCGAGGCGCTGCAGAGGCGAGGACGGGCGGCCGGCGCGCGCGCTGGAGGAGGGCCGGAGGGCGAGGAAGAGGCCCCCGAGCGCGGCGCTGCGGGGCCATGGCGCGGCGAGGAGCGCTCGGCCTCCTGGCGCGCGGGAGGATGAGGCCTGAGGGCCGGTGGCGCGGGGTGAGAGCCGCGGCCTTAGCGATGCGGGGCGAGGAGGCAGGGCGAGCGGAGCTCGAAGGAAGGAGGGGCTGAGGGAATCGGGCAGAGGGGACGAGGGGGGCGCGTCGGGACGAGGGGGGCGCGTCGGGACGAGGGAGAGCGAGGCTGCTGGATCGGGAGGAAGGGAAGACGGGGCTCGGGCCAGAGAGGTGAGCGAGGGGGTTGGGGCTGGAGATCGATGGGGAGAGATGGGGGATGAGAGGGCTCGGACGAGCGCAGGGGAAGAGGGAATCGGGGTTCGAGGGAAACGCCTGGCGGCGGGGGTGCGGGAGAGGGAGGAGAGAGGGGCGCTGGGCTAGGGTTAGCGAAGGGAGTGGCCTTGGGCCTGGAGGTTGGGCTGCTGGTTGGACGCCCAAGTGGGCTGGTGGCTGATGGGCCTAGCAGGCCAGCTGGGCTGCTGGGGTGGAGGCCCGCTGCGGCTGCTCTTCTTCTTCTCTCTTCTGCTATTTCTCAAAACAGAAAAAAAATAGCAATGAAGAAAAAGAGAAGAAGGAAGGGGAAGAATTTGGGCAAGAGGATTATCTTCCCGGACTCGCAAAAATGTAAGGAATTTAATTAAAATTGTTGGAGGGTTTTGGAAGATGAAAATTCAAGCAAGTTCGAATAAAAGTCAAACTATTTGAATTTAGAAATCCCTTTAGATGAAATCCAAAAGGGCTAGAATTTGAGGACAAAGTTTGGCGCCGGGAATTAAGATAACAAAGGCATGAGAATTAAGTGCAAGTGTGTTATGGTTAATTCCAAACAACGGAATATTTTTATAATATAGCTCCCTAATTATTGGGATAATATGTTTTAAAGAGAAATCACACTTCCCTCGATTTAAATGGACCGAAGATCCACACGATTTATTTAGGTTGAGATGCAAAGATTAATGACATGATGGCATGATGACATGATGCAATGCAAAAATAAATAACACAAGCACAAATGAAACACACGGGAGAACCCGGAACATCTGGAATCTTCTGGAATCTTCTGGGACGTCGGTTTTCGGGTGTCACAACTCTCCCACACTAACAGAAGATCTCGACCCGAGATCCTAGAGATAGCACCGGTTAAAAACGGAAGAGGAAGAGGTAAAACAAAGTTGCTTCTTTGACAGACGAGTGAAACCAAAGAACCTTGAGAGGTTGAACAATCTTGAAGAAAAGATACAACGGAGATGAACGAAGTTAAGAGCACTCCGGTAAAATGAGTAACAAGGAACACAACGAGAACCTTGTAGGTTGAACGACGTGAAACAAGAGCTTACGAACCAAAAGAATATGAAACCACAACGGTATACCAAGGAATACGAATGACATAATTTGGACAGCACTCCGTCTGAAAAATGGAAGGAATTGAACAAAAACATGCCAAGTTGGAATGATACTGCTGAAATGAACAACATTTTTGCCTCCGAAACAATTGAAAGAATGGCACAAGGGGTAAGAAGGATTCAGACAGCACTCCGGTTAAAAGATAGGCAAAACTTGATAAGATGACGAAACTTGAATGAAGAATACCACACTCCAGTTAACTGGATAAGCAAATGAAATGATATGCTCTTGACGAAAACGATATGATGGTCAAAGAGAGCAATATCACAATGCCTCCGGAATGAAAGAATAGAATAAAGATCCATGAAAGAAAGGAACGGTGAAAATATGACAACTTCTCTCAAAATTGAATTTGAAAGAGCGTCCTTACGAAGAAGGGTTGAACGAAGTTGTTGGGAAATCAACAACGAAAAGAATAAGCTTGATGTGGGCTTATGGAAAACATCTCAAAATTATGAGGTGACAACCAGCCACTGACGAAAACATTTGATTGGATTGAGATCAACAAGGAGACGAAAAACTTATTTCACCGGAATGATAATGAAGAACTTGGTTCATTTATAAGCACCATAATAGCAACAATCCTTAGGGAAAGCTTTTAGGTGAATTATAACCCAAGATTACTCCAATGAATAATTGAAGGGTTGAAAACATCTCCTGAACAAGGAAAATGATGGTTTTAAATATCTCATTCTTGATAACTCGTGAATCATAAAACATGAAGGAATTGTCAAGAATGACATAACACCATCTGAAAATATAAGGTAGAAAGAATTGCACTTGGAAAGCATGATGAAGAATGCTTGAGCTCCAACAAGAATCTTGATGAAGACTTCGAGGATGAATTAAAACATGATGAACCACCATGAGAACTCCGGTAATGAAAAGCATGAGAAGCGAAAGATGAAAAGAATAAGATTCAAGGCCCGCGATGAATTAGATGTAGGTTTCAAATGATATAACAGAAATAACTTGGAGCTCCGGAAAACAAGATGAAGAATTTAGAACCAAGGATATGATATGATGAACAAGCTCCAGACAAAAGAATTAAATCACCTTGAAGGAATAAGAATAAGAATAAGAATTATGTCATGCATATCCTTCACCAATTTAAATTGACGACAAGCAAAGGATTTGGCATACTACTTATTCTCGTTGGAAAGAATTGAGAGAGATCTCGCACAAGCTTGGGTAAGTATTCAACGAACCACCGGTCGGATTATGACAAGAACGAGTGAATTAATACGAAAACAAGGAAGAGTAAACTTCAACGAACCACCGTAAGAATTGAGACCGGGTGAAGAAGGAGAATAATCCACCGTAAGAATATGGAGACGAACGAAGAGGCATCAATGAAGAATATACGGAGGACGAAGTTGAAAACTGAGAACGTAGAATCTTCTGAAGTGATGGCCTTCGGAGGATCACAAAGAAAAGAATTCATGAAATGCTTCGGACGGGTATAAAAAGAATTCCTCACAATCTGAACAATAATGAGGATAGCATGAAGCTAGAACCACGAATCCTGGAAGAACGGATAAGGATTCAAGAGGAACTCATCTTCGAGTCTTCAAAATCTGAGAAGACGGTTAGATACACCACCTTGAATTGTATAGGCACTCCGTAATGAAGAATTAAAAGGTTGAACCAACGATGAAAAGAATTTGAAAGCGATCTTAAGTCATATGACTGATGGAATCCATACTTACGTCACAATTTGAAAAGAATTTGAGTATAACTCCAGAAAAATTAGAAGAGTTAGGTAAGATCCTGGGAAAAGACCTGTGGGTTAGGGCCCACTCAAAGAAATCACCGTTGAGAAAGATTGCTTAAGAGATATTGCACCGGTTGAATTAAATGGCTTGAGTAAGATGACAATGCTCAAAATAATTTGAACGGATTAAGAATGGAATTATGAATCTTCTGAGATACCTTGTACACTCCGGATATGAATAGCAAGAGGAGAATGATTAATTGGAGCACCGGAATAAGAAAGCATTGTGAAAAGAGGAAAAGGATAAGATCAACACCGAAGTCTTGAATTACATCCACCGACTGAATTTGAGAACAAAAGAATGATGAACTTGAAGTTTCCTGAGCATCTTCACGATAAATCACCGGATAAGAACATTGAAGGAAAAGAATGAAGAAACATCACATGAATAAAATAGATATTTCATTTGAGAATTTCTTGCTCCATAAAGAAAAGGGTGGGAGGGTGGGGAAAACAAGGACAACTTGGGATGAATGAAACAGACAAATCGTTAGATTTCTCAACGGCGTCTGTATGGAATAACTTGAAGAGGAGGCACGCCGGTTGAAAAGGATTTAACATGAAAATCTCGATGGTCAAGAAGAATTAGTACTCCCATAGAGATATGAGAACACCGCTTAGGAAATGTATGGAATCAACATTTGACATCGAAGCAACTCGAATACCAGAATCAAAACAAGAACAAAGGATAGATATGTTGCAACATAATCTTCACAATATCATTCGAACAAAGAATTGAACGAATGAATTCCGCAGGTACATCAACTTGTCGAGAAGCCACTTGGGAGAACAAAAGATAAATAAAAACAACAAGGTGCAGATAGAACAAATACAAGATAGAAGTTTCATTCGACATATTCGTGCTGAAAGCTCATGGAACGTGTTACAAAAGGATTTTGCAATCCCCGAATCAGCATAGCCAAGGACCCTTTAAGATGCAACTCCCGATCGGAACAACGCCCATAAAACCACTTCACTCAATGTAGAACCCCGAACTTCATATCATGCATTCATTGGAAGAATGCCTAGAACTACTAGATGAACTCACCTATTAATTTCCGAAAGTTTCCAGTTCGGCAATCAGGTGTTGGGGATACAGGGGAAGCACCGCGCACTCAACTCTAATCCTACATCCAGCTGTATCCATCCTTCAACCCATAACCAGTTATTTCCGGAAACCGTTTACCTCGGACCTTCAAAACGCATCTACTATACAAGCTATGGCAATACTCCCGAACTACCTCCCCAGTACTGGGTGATGTCGGGGTTATCTTGCCACTAACCGCATAGGAGAGTTTTTGATGTTGGCCGTCTTAAGTATTCCAGAACTGCCGCGATATATTTGTGACGACAACACCTCGGAGCTCAACTCCCCGGGACACTGCCACAACCCCTAAATGACAGGAGGCATCGAGAACAATGTTCTCATCACAAAGACATCGGAACAATCCAAACAATACTCGCGAGATCCAAAAAAAAATTTGGTGCATTTTTGAGAGTAGAAGAGGCAAGAGTAATCGTCAGGAATCCTCACCAGAGTGAAAAGAGATGAGGAGCAAAAGAAATCCTACTCTCCGATATATATATAGGACTCAAAACATTTTCATGTGTGTGCCTAGACTCAACCGTCAACGATTCGATCAATCAATGGGGGCTTCTAGGTCGGAGAAGGCTCTGAATACCAACTTGTAATGCCCAGGATGGGACTATACCTCCTACGTGTCGGGGCACGACTTAAAGGTATAAGCCCATTCTGGAATGATCTCAAGTTTGGTATCTTTGCACGACTCATGTAAAAGAGGGATTAAATTGCAAAAGGACATAGTTGGCTTACACTCGCCACTTCACACAATACATTACATAAGCATAACATCATTCAAAACATCACAACCCGACTACGGGCGAAGATCCAAAAGAAAGATACCAAAACAACATAAAGCCACAGGTCCGAATCGCCCCTAGTAGAAACCACTACTGATCGTCGAAAACGTCACAAGCATACGACCACTCTCTTCATCGAGCTCCCAGTGAAGTAGTTGAACCAGCTCCTGCATCATACTCGGCTGAACCTGCATCTGGTGTTGTAGTATCTGTGAGCCACGAGGACTCAGCAATCCCATAACCATGGGTATCAAGACTAGCAAAGCTTTAAGGGTAGGAAGAGGTAAGGTGGTGAGGTTGCAGCAGCGGCTAAGCAAAATATGGTGGCTAACTTACGAGTACAAGAATAAGATGAGCATCTACGCAAACGGTCGCAAGATCCTGAACTACATACGAGTCAAACATAACCCCACCGTGTTCTCTTCTCAAAGTGAAAAGAGACAGTCACGGTTACTCACACAGTTGTGTGTTTTACTTCGGATCATCTGTCAAGTTTTCTACAACCGGACATTAACAAATTCCAATCTGCCACATAACCGCGGGCACGGCTTTCGAAAGATCATAACCCTGCAGGGGTGTCCCAACTTAGCCCATCACAAGCTCTCACGATTAGCTGAAGTGATAAATATAATATCATCACCCCTTATCTTAGGGAAATCCGATCAGGCTCGGCATCCCGGTGCACAAGACATTTCGACAATGGTAAAACAAGTCTAGCAAGACCTCCCGGCGTGCCGACACCCTGATAGTAGCCGCGCGTATCTCGTCTCAGGCCACGACCGGATGGGTGATCCTACAGGTAAAACCAAACCTCGAGTTTCCCCGTGGTGGCCCCGCATAACCCCCGTTTGGGACCAACACCATCAGCACTGGCCCCCCCTACTATGTAGAAAAGAATCTCCAAGGAGTGTCCTCCTTATGCAATTTAATTAATTAATTAAGTTATTATGAGGCAAATTAAAACCAATGTTGGGCCTTGCTGGAGGAGTTTTATTCAAAGTCGAAGTGTCAAGGGGTCCCCATCCACCCATCGTGTAAGGAACGCAAAATCAAGGAACACAATGCCGGTTTATCGGCGCCTAAGGTGGCATGAGTGGGACAAAACACCGAGCAAAAGGCCAAGCCTTCCACCCATGCCCAGTATATAGGTGTGTTAATAATAATAATAGATATTGTGATATTCCAACAACAAGTTCCCACCTGGAATGATCTTCATCTTCACTTGCAACTAACAACGCTATAAGAGGGGCTGAGCAACCGAGTAACATGGCCAAACAGTGGTTTTTGCTAGGAAGATGTCAAAGGTTAGAGGTTTCATGGCAACAAGGAGAGGCTGACATAAAAGATGGGTAGCGCGACATGTAACGATAGCATCGAGACAACTAAGCATGGCAATGGTAGTAAAGGTATCCAAGGGTATGATCATCTTGCCTGAAATTCCGCAAGGAAGAAGAACGGGTCCATGAAGTAGACGGAGCAACATAGTTAAGCGAATCCTCACAACTCCGGACGGAACCGAAGCTAACAAGAGAAGCAACCGGAAAGAAACAGGCAACACGGTAAACACACAAGCATAAACATGGCATACGATGCACATCCAAGTATGATGCATGTCCGGTTTAAAATGCATGACATGGCAATGTGCACAACAAAACTACAAGTTAAGTGGAGCTCAATATGCAACGAGTTGCATATTGACGAAACACCACATTTTATTTATTTAGTTGACTCTCGTTTATTTACAAGACAAGATTAAATGTTTGTTAACATGGCAAGAGATGAAGCATAATAAAACTACACTATTTTGGCATTTTAAATGAGGCCGGAAAGACAAACAAAAATTCCGGAAAAATCCCCATGAGCATGTTTAGCTATATTTAAGCAAACAACAATCACACATTTTTAATGTTGTTAATATGATGCCGATGACATGATCAAGTTTATGCAATTTTAGTTAAAGGTTGACAAGAGAGATATGAAGCACTTGTCACCGTGGTGGAAACAAAAGGGTGCCACGGCAACGATCCGAAAATGATGCGACGCAACATCTCGGTTCCGGTAACTCGTTGAGAGACCGGTGCAAAAGCAAAGGTGGAGTGAACGAGTTGAACAAGATGAAATGTGGGGTGATCCCGTCATCCGGGTTCCCATGGGTCGGCGACGAGGCAACCGGGGAGCACGACAAAAGATGAAATGGGCACGGAGCACACAAGGAAAACATCTCATACAACACAAGCATTCCACGGGTCATCATCTCGGGGTTATACCTTCGGAGCGATCGTTTCGGGGCGGTTCGAAATCGTAGTGGAAGTAGTGGTACACGGGTCGTAGAGGGAGTAGTCGTTCCGTGAGTCGTGGTGCACGTCCGTAGAGGGAAGTAGTTGTTCACGGGGTCGTCATCGAAGTAGTTGTTCAAGTCATCGGTAGAGGAACTTGTCGCATCGCCGAGCGTAGTGGTACTCGTTTCTTCATCGAAGGTAGTCGTTCGGGCGTCGAGCGTCGAGGTACTTGGCGGGTCGTCTATGTCGCGGTACTTGGGTTCTCGGGTCTTGGCGACGGTAGACGTTCACATTTTCTTGACGAGATCACTACGGCGGTAGTTGTACATGTTCCGTAGTTGTACTCGTTCGTAGAGGTACACATTCGTAGATGTTCGGGATCGTTGTCGAGGTACTTGGCACATCCGGTAGTCGAACTTAAAGGTCGTCGGCGACTCAAAGGGGAACTTGGCGTCGGTCTCGATCCGGAGATGAGCTTGCCGGTGTTAGGTACCAAACGCAGCAACAAGGCAACAAAAGGCGGCAGCATGGGGGGTGACGAGGCCATGACAGCGGCAGCTTGGCCCGAAGAGGACGGCGAGGCGCTGGAGCATGGCGACGGAGGCAGCTCCTGGCCGGTCCTGGCTGCGGCCTGCAGCAGCAAGGAGGCGACGAGGCCATGGCTCGGGCTGCACGGGAGCCGGTGGCCGGCGCGAGGCGCTGCAGAGGCGAGGACGGGCGGCCGGCGCGCGCGCTGGAGGAGGGCCAGAGGGCGAGGAAGAAGCCCCCGAGCGCGGCGCTGCGGGGCCATGGCGCGGCGAGGAGCGCTCGGCCTCCTGGCGCGCGGGAGGAGGAGGCCTGAGGGCCGGTGGCGCGCGGTGAGAGCCGCGGCCTTGGCGATGCGGGGCGAGGAGGCACGGCGAGCGGAGATCGAAGGGAGGAGGGGCTGAGGGAATCGGGCAGAGGGGACGAGGGGGGCGCGTCGGGACGAGGGAGAGCGAGGCTGCTGGATTGGGAGGAAGGGAAGACGGGGCTCGAGCCAGAGAGGTGAGCGAGGGGGTTGGGGCTGGAGATCGATGGGGAGAGATGGGGGACGAGAGGGCTCGGACGAGCGCAGGGGAAGATGGAATCGGGGTTCGAGGGAAACGCCTGGCGGCGGGGGTGCGGGAGAGGGAGGAGCAAGGGGCGCTGGGCTAGGGTTAGCGAAGGGAGTGGCCTTGGGCCTGGAGGTTGGGCTGCTGGTTGTAGGCCCAAGTGGGCTGGTGGCAGATGGGCCTAGCAGGCCGGCTGGGCTGCTGGGGTGGAGGCCCGCTGCGGCTGCTCTTCTTCTTCTCTCTTCTGTTATTTCTCAAAACAGAAAAAAATAGCAATGAAGAAAAAGAGAAGAAGGAAGGGGAAGAATTTGGGCAAGAGGATTATCTTCCCGGACTCACAAAAATGTAAGGAATTTAATTAAAATTGTTGGAGGGTTTTGGAAGATGAAAATTCAAACAAGTTCGAATAAAAGTCAAACTATTTGAATTTAGAAATCCTTTTAGATGAAATCCAAAAGGGCTAGAATTTGAGGACAAAGTTTGGGGCCGGGAATTAAGATAACAAATGCATGAGAATTAACTGCAAGTGTGTTATGGTTAATTCCAAACAACGAAATATTTTTATAATATAGCTCCCTAAATATTGGGAGGATATGTTTTAAAGAGAAATCACAGTTCCCTCGATTTAAATGGACCGAAGATCCACACGATTTATTTAGGTTGAGATGCAAAGATTAATGACATGATGGCATGATGACATGATGCAATGCAAAAATAAATAACACAAGAACAAATGAAACACACGGGAGAACCCGGAACATCTGGAATCTTCTGGAATCTTCTGGGACGTCGGTCTTCGAGCGTCACACGATTCTCACACCTACACAAGTAAACCTTTGAGAGGAGCTTGGTTAGGATGGTGGCACAAATTCAATGCAATCGTCAAAGTGACTCAAAGATGTTGAAAATGGTTCACAATTTGCTCATGCAAGAAGTAGATCACTAGCAAAGTAGCACACGGAACACACGCACGGATAGATAAATGTGGTTGTGCAACCAAGGGTGAGCGAAAATGTGGAAACCACGGAAAATGCTCGTGTTGCACAACACTAGAGAGACGCTAGCCGATTGCTTAATAGGTGGATACGCACTTGTGCACGACCTAAAAGAGGCAAACGTAACGACTATCTATCACAAGTATGCTATGAGTGTATGATGTGCCGATGCTTGAGCACAAGATGGTATTGCTATGACATATGATCTCTTTTGATGCAAGGCGTATGATGCTATTGTCCTTTTGCTTATAAGCTTTGGTTGGCTCTTTTGCTTAAAAGCTTGTGAGCTCTTTCTTTGGGTACTTATGCATGCTTCTCGGATCAAGGTAGCTATTGTGTATGCGGATCACTCTTGTGGCACACGAAGATATGATGATATGGTATGCAATATCTATGACTATCACTAATGTGCACAAGTGTCGTGGCCCGGCAATACTCAAATGGCTAGTCTCAATGGGAAAGCTACGCAAAGATGGTTCATATGATGACAATGCAATTGCAAGGTAGAATGAACAAAGTGTCGTCGATGTTGCCGTCCTTGCCGAAGTTGAGCGGTGGTGTTGTCGAAGTCTTGCCGTTCCGAGGTAGCCTAAACATCCAAGGAAACGGTGAAACCACACCTCAAGTATCAGAGGCAAAGGGAGACAAGATGTTCCAAATCGGAGCGTTGAAACGATGGTGGTTGCGGAAGGTGGAACGAAAGGTAGGTGGTAGCGGAAGGTGGCACGAAGCTGAACAAATTCAGCTTCGTCAGGGTCTGTCGGACGTCCGGAGGTCGCCGGTCGTCCGGTGTTTGGAAGGGGGTCGGACATCCGGTAAGTTCCGGAAATCCGGTAAAAGTTTCTGTAGGTGGGGTGCCGGTCGTCCGGTGTTTAGCGGACGTCCGGTGTCTCGTGGGGTGCCGGACGTCCGGTAAACCGTCGGTCGTCCGATAGGTCTGGGCTAGGGCTGGAGGATCCGTGGACAAAAAGGTCAAACTTGCCCGAATTTGCGGAAGAAACTCGTTGAGAAGGTGGGGAAAAGCTAGATCCACTCGTGGCACAGCAAATCCATGGAACAAAGTCAACAAAATCTTGCCAAATCAAGAGATCACAAAAAAAATTTGGGGCTATTTTTGTGGGGATTTTCGAAATTGGGAAGAACAATACAAAAACAAGCTAGAAAACAGGGTGTGGGGCTCCAAATTCGTGATCAACCTATGCTCATGATACCATTATATGATGTAGGGTGGAACCCTAATCAGCAGATCTTTCACGAAAGGAGGTTATCCCACGACGAACACGGAGAACACAAGGAAGATACGTAGAGAAACACGAGGGGAAACACTCAAATCAACACAAATACGGTCACACAGGTGCTAGATCCATGATACACATCAAGATACAAGATCCATAGTCAACAACGGTGGTACAAAGATAGTCTTCTCCCGGAGGAGGTCTTGGATATCCCTTGGGATCTTCTCCGATGTGGAGGCCTTGAATCTGAGGTGGATCTTCTCCGAAGAGGCCGCGGTCTCGTAGGAGAGGAACCACAAAGGTCTATGATGAGCTATCCAAAAGCTACCTCGAAAGGATGGAAGTTAACGAGTATGTATTACATGAGATTTCGCCGTCGGGGCGGACGTCCGCTGGTTACCGGACGTCCGGTGGTTCCGGAGGGACGGGACGTCCGGTAATCCTCGGATTTCCGCTATTTAGCTTCTATGGTCGATGTCATGGACGTCCGGTGGCTTCCGGTCGTCCGGTCGTCCGGTGGACGCCGGTCGTCCGGTGCCTGGAAGTCGCCGGTCGTCCGGTGTGGGCCGGACGTCCGGTGCCTGTAGCATCTTCAGCCTTCCTTCTTCTTGTTTCCGACACTTGTCTATCTCGCCATCTTGAACGCTGTGCAGAGCTGTCCCACGGCCTTCATCCAAGTACCTGAGTATGCACAGAGTTTCTGATGAGGGTAGAAGCCATGTCTCATGTGAATCGGAAAGATGTCTAGAGAGGAGCGACGTCACCTCGGTCTCGAGAGCTCTTGTACGGGCTCGAGTCATTGGTCCTTTGGGCACTTGGTGAGGCGATGAAGGGTCCATGGGGATGACCTTTGGATGCTCCGCATCAGGGAGGGCTGGGGGCGCAGCCTTGGCCCCTCCTCCAAGGAGGGGTGCGGCCAGGGAGGAGTCCTCCCTCCCCAAGGCACCTAGGGGGTGCCTTTGCCCTTCAGGACTCTACCTCCTCCTCCCCTCTTGGCGCATGGGCTTCTTGGGGCTGGTGCCCCTGGACCATAGAGCCCATGTGCCCCCTCGGGGAAGGTGGACCCTCGGACCCCTTTCGGCACTCCCGGTACAATAATGATAATACATGAAACTATTTCGGCGACCAAAACAGGACTTTCAATATATAAATCTTTACCTCCAGACCATTCCGGAACTCCTCGTGACGTCCGGGATCTCATCCGGGACTCCGAACAACGTTCGGTTAACCACATACAATTTCCATTACAACTCTAGCGTCACTTGAACCTTAAGTGTGCAGACCCTACAGGTTCGGGAACCATGCAGACATGACCGAGACACCTCTCTGGCCAATAACCAATAGCGAGATCTGGATACCCATATTGGCTCCCACATGTTCTATGATGATCTCATTGGATGAAGCACGATGTCAAGGATTCAGACAATCCCGTATGTAGTTCCCTTTGTCCATCGGTATGTTACTTGCCCGAGATTCGATCGTCGGTATCCCTATACCTATTTCAATCTCATTGCCAGCAAGTCTCTTTACTTGTTCCGTAATACAACATCCCGCAACTAACTCCTTAGCCACATTGCTTGCAAGCTTCTTGTGATGTTGTATTACCGAGAGGGCCTATGATAGAGGCAAAGGTGTCCCGTCTTTCGATGAGATGGTGGCTATCGTTTGGATGAAGTCGACTTTGACGATCCGACTACGAACGTGCGTGGACGTCGCGCCTTAGCAATCGCTAAACCAACTCCGAGAGGTTATTGACCACGCCGGAGCACGATCAACCTGGCCACGAAGGTCTGTTTCCTGCAGGCAAACGAAGAACAAGCAAGAAACTGAGATTGCAATCTGGATATTGCGAATTCAAGAGGAAAGCTTTATTGATCAAGTGGGGTTCTGTGACGCCTTTGTCTGGTCGTTGAACACAAACGAAGTACGCGAAGTTGCAGCTATGGCGAACTTTTAATCTAAACAAAACCCAAAGTCTAAACGACGCCCTAAGGGCTGTATATATGAGGGAAAGAGGGGGGAATTTCGTGGCCCTTGGTGGAGGGGTCCGAAACCAACCCTAACTCTTGTTTCCCCACACATACGGACTCTAAAAACAGCCTATACTCAAGTATTTCGAAATTACATGGGCCTGGCCCAATAATAAGGTGACGCAGCACCTATAATAGCCTCTGGACGAAATTTATGAAGTGGCATCCTGTATATTTCGTCCAAGGCTTCTCGCACTCATTATGGTGGCTTCAAAGTCCTGAAATCATCAATTGAAACTCCATTCTTGTTCCCCTTGCGCATGCCATCATCTCCATGCTTGATCTTGCTCCAATGTTCATCCTTCTTGTCCAAGCTAGGCCCTTCATTGGTAAGCAAGACAAATGTATCCAATTTAGGCAGCATCATATTCTCATGAACATTAGATTCATTACCAAGAAACGAAAGTACCTAGTAATTTAATTGGCGTGCGCGAGCTCTAGTAATTGGTCCTGTATATGTGTCAGTTGGAGCTGTGGGTGTAACCTTGTTAGTGATGTCCTCATCAGCCTAGAGATACCTCTCCGTCATACGGAGTGACTAATCCCAGTCTTGATCCATGCCAACTCAACAGATACCTTCGGTGATACCTGTAGAGCACCTTTATAGCCACCCAGTTACGTTGCGACATTTGGCACACACAAGGTACTCCTCCGATGTCAGTGAGTTGCATGATCTCATGGTCATAGGAACATATACTTGACATGCAGAAAACTATAGCAATAAACTGAGACGATCATATGCTATGTTCATAGTTTGGGTCTTGTCCATCACATCATTCTCCTAATGATGTGATCCCGTTATCAAATGACAACTCATGTCTATGACCCGGAAACCATGGCCATCTTTGAACAATGAGCTAGTCTAGTAGAGGCACACTTGGGACATGTTGTTTGTCTATGTATCCACACATGCATTTGAGTTTCCAATCAATACAAGTATAGCACGGATAATAAATGATTATCATGAATAAGGAAATATAATAATAACCATTTTATTATTGCCTCTAGGGAATATTTCCAACAGTCTCCCACTTGCACTAGAGTCAATAATCTAGCATTACATGGTAATGAAACTAACACCCATAGAGTTCTGGTGTTGATCATGTTTTTCCCGTGGAAGAGGTTTAATCAACGAATCTGCAACATTCAGATCCGTATGTACTTTGCAAATATTTATGTCCTCCTCCTTGATCGAATCGCGGATGGAATTGAAGCGTCGCTTTATGTGTCTGGTCCTCTTGTTAAACCTTGGTTCCGTGGCTAGAGCAATGGCACCCGTGTTGTCACAGAACAGAGTCATTGGGTCCAGTGCACTGTGCACAACTCCAAGATCTGTCCTGAACTCCTTCATCCAGACAGCTTCCTTCGCTGCTTCCGAGGCAGCTATGTACTCTGCTTCGCATGTAGAATCAGCTTCCACACTTTGCTTGGAACTGCACCAACTTACCGCTCCCCCATTAAGAATATACACGTATCCGGTATGGGACTTAGAGTCATCCGGATCAGTGTCAAAGCTTGAATCGACGTAACCCTTTACGACGAGCTCTTGATCACCTCCATAAACGAGAAACATTTCCTTAGTCCTTTTCAGGTACTTAAGGATATTCTTGACCGCTGTCTAGTGTTCCATTCCAGGATTACTTTGAAACCTTCCATCCATACCTATGGCAAGGCTGACATATGATCTTATGCACAACATCGCATACATGATAGAGCCTATGGCTGAAGCATAGGGTATGACACTCATCTTTTCTCTATCCTCTGTAGTCGCTGGGCATTGAGTCTTACTCAACTTCACACCTTGCAAAACATGCAAGAACCCCTTCTTGGACTGATTCATTTTTAACTTCTTCAAAATCTTGTCAAGGTATGTGCTTTGCGAAAGTCCTATTAGGCGTCTTGATCCATCTCTATAGATTTTGATGCCTAATATGAAAGCAGCTTCTCCTAGGTCCTTCATTGAAAAAATATTGTTCAAATATTCCTTCACGTTTTCCAAAAGTTCTATATTGTTTCCAATGAGCAATATGTCATCCACATATAATATTAGAAACGCTATAGAGCTCCCGGTCACTTTCTTGTAAATACAAGCTTCTCTGAAAACTTGTATAAACGAAACGCTTTGACCACCTCATCAAAGTGAAGATTCCAACTCTGAGATACTTGCACCAGTCCATAAATGGATCACTAGAGTTTGCATAATTTTTCAGCATTCTCTGGATCGACAAAACCTTCTGGTTGCATCATATACAACTCTTCCTTAAGGAAACCATTAAGGAACGCTGTTTTGACATCCATCTGCCAGATTTCATAATCAAAAAATGCATCTGTTGCCAACATGATTATGACGGACTTAAGCATTGCTACGGGTGAGAAAGTCACATCGTAGTTAACTCGTTGAACTTGTGAAAATCCCTTTGCCACAAGTCGAGCTTTATGGATGGTGGCATTACCGTCCGCGTCCGTCTTCTTCTTGAAGACCCATTTATTCTGAATGGCCTTTCGCCCTTCAGGTGATACTTCCAAAGTCCACACTTCGTTTTCATACGTGGATCCTCGGGGAGTCCTGTATTCAGGGGTCCTCCGGCATCCGGGTTGATGAAGCTGGGCCATATTGATGAGCCACGAAAGTATAATCAGAAGACTCTCCCCCGTATTCGATCAGGACTCCTATGTATGTAGAAAGGCAAGCGTAATGTCCGAATGTATCTATTACTTCCTCCCCAAGTCACCTTTGTAACCCTAGGCCCCCTCTGGAGTGTATATAAGCCGGAGGGTTTAGTCTGTAGAGGGGATGATCGGAATCATAACATCCTCATAGGCTAGTGATGCAGAGCATCCAAAGGTCATCCCCATGGACCCTTCATCGCCTCACCAAGTGCCCAAAGGACCAATGACTCGAGCCCGTGCAAGAGCTCTCGAGACCGAGGTGACTTCGCTCCTCTCTCGACATCTTTCCAATTCACATGAGACATGGCTTCTACCCTCATCAGAAACTCTGTGCATACTCAGGTACTTGGATGAAGGCCACGGGACAGCTCTACACAGCGGTCAAGACGGTGAGATCGACAAGTGCTTGGAACAAGAAGAAGGAAGGCTAAAGATGCTACAGGCACCGGACGTCCGGCCTACACCGGACAACCGGCGACTCCCAGAAGACCGGACGACCGGAAGCCACCGGACGTCCGTGACATCGACAACAGAAGCTAAATAGCGGAAATCCGAGGATTACCGGACGTCCGGTCCCTCCGGAACCACCGGACGTCCGGTAACCAGCGGATGTCCGCCCCGACGGCGTCATCCCATGTAATATATACTCGTTGACTTCCATCCTTTGGAGGCAGCTTTTGGATAGCTCATCATAGACCTTTGTGGTTCCTCTCCTACGAGACCGCGGGCTCTTCGGAGAAGATCCACCTCGGATTCAAGACCTCCTTCGTGGAGAAGATCCCAAGGGATAACTCAAGACCTCCTCCGGGAGAAGACTATCTTTTGTATCACCGATGTTGACTATGGATCGTGTGACTTGATGTGTATCCTGGATCTAGCACCTGTGTGACCGTATCTGTGTTGATTTGAGTGTTTTCCCCTCGTGTTTTCCCCCGTTTCCTCCTTGTGTTCTCCGTGTTCGTCGTGGGATAACCTCCTTTCGTGAAAGATCTGCTGACTAGGGTTCCACCCTACATCATATTATGGTATCATGAGCATAGGTTGGTCACGAATTTGGAGCCCCACACCCTGTTTTCTAGCTTGTTTTGTTGTGTTCTTCCCAATTCTGAAAATTTCCCACAAGAAACTATTACCGGATTTCCGGAATTTACCGGACGTCCGACCCCTTCTGATCGACCGGACGACAGGCGTCTACCGGACGTCCGACGTACCCTGACGAAACTGAATTTTCTCAGTTTTGTACCACCTTCCGCTACCACCTACCTTTCTTTCCACCACCATTTCCGCAACCACCATCGCTTAACCGCTACGATTTCGAACATCTTGTTTCCCTTTGCCTTGGATACTTGAGTTGTGGTTTCACCGTTTCCTTGGATGTTTAGGCTACCTTGGAACGGCAAGACGTGGGCAACACCACCGCTCAACTTCGGCAAGGACGGTAACATCGACGACACTTTGTTCATTCTACCTTGCAATTGCATTGTCACCCTATGAACCATCTTTGCGTAGCTTTCCCATTGAGACTAGCCATTTGAGTATTGCCGGGCCACGACACTTGTGCACATTAGTGATAGTCATAGATATTGCATACCATATCATCATATCTCCGAGTGCCACAAGAGTGATCCGCATACACAATAGCTACCTTGATCCGAGAAGCATGCATAAGTGCCCAAAGAAAGAGCTCACAAGCTTTTAAGCAAAAGAGCCAACCAAAGCTTATAAGTAAAACGACAATAGCATCATACGCCTTGCATCAAAAGAGATCATATCAGATAGCAATACATCATCTTGTGCTCAAGCATCGGCACATCATACACTCATAGCATACTTGTGATAGATAGTCGTTACATTTTGCCTCTTATAGGTCGTGCACAAGTGCGTATCCGCCTATTAAGCAATCGGTTAGCGTCTCTCTAGTGTTGTGCAACACGAGCATTTTCCATGGTTTCCACATTTTCGCTCACCCTTGGATGCACAACCACATTTATCTATCCGTGCGTGTGTTCCGTGTGCTACCTTGCTAGTGATCTACTTGTTGCATGAGCAAATTGTGAACCATTTTCAACATCTTTGAGTCACTTTGACGATTGCATTGAATTTATTGCCACCATCCTAACCAAGCTCCTCTCAAAGCTTTACTTGTGTAGGTGTGAGAATCGGCACGAAGTGGTACCAATAGTGCTATTTCCGGGTTACATTATTGAGTGATCATTGATCCATTTTCAACTTCGGTTAAGGTACATTTGGTATTGTCTTCTCCTTTCTCCCACTCACATACTTGCTTGTGATGATGGATAGGCCAAGTACATCTTCCAACCCGATCTTCGACGATCCCCAAGAAGCGAACAACTACGTCACCAAACTACATCTCTTCGGTGTCCAACGAGCTCTACATCAAGAAAGTGAAGCTATGCGCGGGTACATTGGGCAAGTCACCGAGGACGCGCGCCAATTTGAAGCAAGAACAAAAGAGCAATTCGACATCATCAACACCAACATGTCTACACAATTTGACGAGCTACAGACTTTGATAGTCAATCGACGTTCCTCTTCCACATCCTCTCAAAGACGAGGCCGCTCAAGTCGACATACCGACTCCACAGATGGCTCAAGTACCCCTACATCAAACACTCTTCGTCAAGCCGCACGTCAAGCTCGACATGACAACCGGTATCCAGTTCATGACAAGAGTTCACAAGAGCTATTTGACGAGCAAGAAAGTCGACATCGCCAAAACCAAGCTACACTTGAGCAAGCACAAGAACGGCAACGACTACGCCAACAACAACAAGAGCGAGCATGTCAATACCAAGAAGAACAAGATGAAGAGGCTAATCGCCAAGCACAACAACGTCGAGAAGCTCAAGCTCTTGAGGCGCAACGAGCATTACGTGAGGCACATCGCAATGTGGCAGCGCGCACTCGACACACTGGTCAAGAAGAGGATTTCCTTCGCGATGAGATGCAAGAGAGACGCCACCAAACAAGAATGCAAGAAGAAGCTCCTCCTCAAGCGCGACAAAAGCAACAAGCCCAACAAGAAAGACAAGTACACCACGACAATGGACATCTACTTCGACAAGAGCAACATGAGATTGCGAATCGTCCCAATCAAGACCGCCCTCCCAATAGGCAAGGAAACAATGAAGAGCATCGCTATGGAAAGCTCAAGTTCACTATGCCAAAGTTTTCCAGAAGCATTGATCCCGAAGACTACCTCTCATGGGTATTGAAGGTTGACAAGATCTTTCGCCTTCACAACTTCGATGACGAGAAGAAGATCGCAATGGCATCCCTTGAGTTCCAGGACTATGTTCTCATTTGGTGGGAGCAAATCATAGAGAGAAGAGAAGCAAAAGGTGAACCTCCTATCACCACTTGGGCTCAAATGAAGGAAGTCATGAGAGCACGCTTTGTGCCAACACACTACAACCGTGACTTGTTCAAGAAGCTACAACTCCTCAAGCAAGTTACCAAGTCCGTTGAAGAGTACTACAAGAAGATGGAGATTGCCATGATAAGAGCCAACATCACGGAAGATGAAGAGCAAACAATGGCGAGATTCTTAAATGGACTCAACTATCCTATCAAGAAGATTGCGGACTTTCAACCATACACCAATCTCCTCAAGCTAGTACATCAAGCAACCAAAGCGGAGCGACAAGTTCAAGAGGACTACAAGTACTCCAAGTTCAACTCCAAGAACTTCGGCTCCCACAACCAAGCTTCAACGACTTCGGCTACTCCTCCTACCTCTACCAAGCCATCTACAAACTTCGGTGACAAGTCAAGCTACAAGAATGCGACTACATCGAGTCGTCCACCTTCTACCAACAACTTCAAGCCAAGAGCTTCATCATCTACAACTCCAACCGAGGACAACTCCAAGACGAGTTCCATCAAATGCTTCAAGTGCCAAGGGCGAGGCCACAAGTCATTTGAGTGCAAGACCGTTCGTACCATGATCATCAATGATGACAGATCTTATGACTCAATGAGCGACGATGAGATGGAAGCACTTGAGCATGTAGCTATGCATCGCCAAGTGAATGAAGAAGAAGACCATCAAGTGTTTTGTGACAATGACTCAAGTCCCAATCTTGTTGTCTCCAAGGTCTTGACACTCCAACACCGACAACATGACGACCAACGATGTCATATCTTCCATACCAAGGCCGGCATCAATGGACGCTCCGTCAAGGTTATCATCGATGGAGGAAGTTGTCACAACTTGGCAAGCGAAGAGCTATGCGACCAGCTTCAATTGGTCAAGACGAAGCATCCTCACCCCTACAAGGTCCAATGGCTCAACGACGCCGGAATTCTTCGAGTCGAGCACACCGTGCAAGTCTCTTTCAAGATAGGCGCCTACGAAGACACTCTTGAGTGTGATGTGATCCCCATATCCGTGTGCCACCTTATTCTTGGACGTCCATGGCAATATGATCGTGGAGTCACACACAATGGACGGACAAATCACTATAGCTTCAAGATGAAGGGCAAGGAATTCGTGCTACGACCAATGTCTCCAAGTCAAGTAGCCGCCGATAAGCACTTACCTACCAACCATCATGGAGAGAATGGTGAGAGAGTGCGCCACCAAAAGGAGAGTGAGAGCCACAAGCCAAGTATGAGCGACTCCACGATGAACGACAAGAAGCAACTAGTGCTATTTGCCACCAAAAGTGAGATGAGAGAAGTGTGTGAGAACCCATCGAATGTCTTTCGCCTTGTGCTTTTATGCAAAGGGGAAGCCAAACCTACTAACACTTCACCACCTCTACCTTTAGTGTTGTCTCAATTGTTGCAGGAATTCTCGGACGTCTTTCCCGATGAACTACCTCCGGGTCTATGTCCACTTCGCAGAATAGAACACCGCATCGACCTCATACCCGGCACACCACTTCCAAACAAGGATCCTTACCGCGTCAACCCCGAGGAAACAAAGGAGATACGACGACAAGTACAACAACTCATCGACAAGGGTCATGTAGTGAAAGCTTAAGCCCTTGTGCCGTTCCGGTTATTCTCATGCCTAAGAAAGATGGAAGTTTTCGCATGTGCTTCGATTGCCGCCCTATAAATGCTATCATCGTTAGATACCGTTATCCTATCCCGCGCTTAGACGACATGCTTGATGAATTATGTGGTGCCACCATCTTTTCAAAAATTGATCTTAAAAGTGGTTACTACCAAATTTGCATTCAAGAGGGTGATGAGTGGAAAACGGCTTTCAAAACCAAGTTTGGGTTATATGAGTAGCTTGTTATGCCAATGGGTTTATCGGAAGCACCCGGTTCTTTTATGCGTCTTATGCACTTTTTTCTACGACCCTACATAGGTGTCTTTGTAGTGGTTTACTTTGAGGACATCCTTGTTTTTAGCAAGACGCTAGAGGACCATGTGACACACATCCGTATGGTTTTACAAACCCTTCGGAAAGAGCGCTTATATGCTAATATGGAGAAATGCACCTTTGGCGTTGACAAGGTCGTCTTCCTAGGATTTGTCGTTTCTTCACAAGGTGTTCACGTTGA
Organism: Secale cereale; assembly: GCA_902687465.1. Classification (NCBI taxonomy): domain Eukaryota; kingdom Viridiplantae; phylum Streptophyta; class Magnoliopsida; order Poales; family Poaceae; genus Secale; species Secale cereale. The sequence goes on from LR738712.1 coordinate 352,165,158, forward strand.
TGAAACTAAAAATTGAAGCAATTAAAACTTGGCCTCAACCAACGAATCTCATGCAAGTGCGTAGTTTCCTTGGTCTAGCCGGTTTCTACCGACGTTTTGTGTAGGACTTTAGCACTATTGCTATGCCTCTACACGCTTTGAGCAAGAAGAACGCACCCTTCATTTGGGGTCCTTCGCAAGACACCGCGTTCCATGAACTAAAAAGCTTGCTTACCCACGCACCACTTCTAGCCCTACCAAACTTTGATAAACCTTTTGAGATTCATTGTGACGCTAGTGGTACCGGCATAGGTGGCGTGCTCATGCAAGAAAAGTGCCCAATCGCATACTTTAGCGGGAAGCTTTCCGGAGTGCAACTTAACTACCCCATTTATGACAAAGAGCTTTATGCCTTGGTGAGAGTTTTACGTGTTTGGGAACATTATCTTAGACCTCATGAATTCATTCTTCATACGGACCATGAGACTCTCAAGTATCTCAAGGGTCAAACTAAGTTTAACAAGCGTCATGCTATATGGAGTGAGTTCATTGAGTCTTTTCCCTATGTCAACAAATACATCAAAGGCAAAGAGAATGTTGTGGCAGACGTGCTTTCCCGCAAATGCATGCTTGTTACTCAACTTGAGTTGAATGTGATTGGCTTGGAGCACATAAAAGATTTATATGCACATGATCCTTTCTTTGCAAATCCTTCTGCTAAGTGTTTGACTCACACTTCTTGGGAACGTTACTACATAAGGGATGGATATCTTATGAGAGCTAACAAACTTTGCATTCCCGAGTCTTCGCTTCGTTTGCTCCTTTTGCAGGAATCGCATGGAGGAGGACTCATGGGACACTTTGGACGCGACAAGACATTCGCTACGCTCTCCAAGAACTACTTTTGGCCCAAGATGCTCCGTGACGTCTCACGCCTCACCAACCGATGTTCTACATGCCGCAAAGCTAAGTCCAAAGCTCAACCTCATGGTCTTTACATGCCTCTTCCTATTCCATACCATCCATGGGAAGACATAAGCATGGATTTTGTAATTGGTTTGCCTAGGACTCAAAATGGAAAAGATTCCGTGTTAGTTGTCGTGGAAAGATTCTCCAAAATGGCTCATTTCATTCCTTGTAACAAGATCGACGATGCTTCACATGTTGCAAATCTCTTTTGTTGGGAGGTCATTCGTCTACACGGTGTGCCCAAAACGATCGTGTCGGACCCGGACGTTGAGTTCTTGAGCTACTTTTGGAAAACCCTATGTGCCAAACTCGGAATCAAGCTACTCTTCTCTTCGGCGTACCACCCACAAACCGACGGCCAAACGGGGGTGACGAACCGCACACTTTCGACGCTTCTTCGCGTGTTGATCAAGAAGAACATCGAGGAATCGGAGCAATGCTTGCCCATCGCTGAGTACGCCTACAACCGCGTAAGACATTCGACTACCGGCAAGTCCCCCTTCGAGGTCGTCTACGGTTTCAACCCGTTATCCCCATTGGACATCCTACCTCTACCTCTACAAGAGCGCATCAACATGGACACAAGTGCACGAGCAAGCTATCTCAAGAAGGTGCACGAAGATACGAGGGCAATGATCGAGCGACAAGTCCATCATCTCGCCACCAAGCTCAACGTCAACAAGGCACCAATGGTGTTCCAACCGGGAGATCTTGTTTGGCTTCATCTTCGCAAGAACCGTTTTCCACATGAGCGCAAGTCCAAGCTACTACCTCGCGCCGACGGACCCTTCAAGGTGCTAGCACGCTACAACAACAACGCCTACAAGATCGACATCCCACGAGACAAGTACTCCGTGAGCGATACTTTCAACATCAAGGACCTATATCCTTTCCATGGTGATGAAGATTTCGATCCGAGGTCGGATCTTTCCCAAGGGAGGGGAGATGATGCGGAGCATCCAAAGGTCATCCCCATGGACCCTTCATCGCCTCACCAAGTGCCCAAAGGACCAATGACTCGAGCCCGTGCAAGAGCTCTCGAGACCGAGGTGACTTCGCTCCTCTCTCGACATCTTTCCGATTCACCTGAGACATGGCTTCTACCCTCATCAGAAACTCTGTGCATACTCAGGTACTTGGATGAAGGCCACGGGACAGCTCTACACAGCGGTCAAGATGGTGAGATCGACAAGTGCTTGGAACAAGAAGAAGGAAGGCTGAAGATGCTACAGGCACCGGACGTTCGGCCTACACCGGACGACCGGCGACTCCCAGAAGACCGGACGACCGAAAGCCTCCGGACATCCGTGACATCGACCATATAAGCTAAATAGCGGAAATCCGAGGATTACCGGACGTCCGGTCCCTCCGGAACCACCGGACGTCCGGTAACCAGCGGACGTCCGCCCCGACGGTGTCATCCCATGTAATATATACTCGTTGACTTCCATCCTTTGGAGGCAGCTTTTGGATAGCTCATCATAGACCTTTGTGGTTCCTCTCCTACGAGACCGCGACCTCTTCGGAGAAGATCCACCTCGGATTCAAGACCTCCTTCTTGGAGAAGATCCCAAGGGATAACTCAAGACCTCCTCCGGGAGAAGACTATCTTTTGTATCACCGCTGTTGACTATGGATCGTGTGACTTGATGTGTATCGTGGATCTAGCACCTGTGTGACCGTATCTATGTTGATTTGAGTGTTTTCCCCTCGTGTTTTCCTCCGTTTCCTCCTTGTGTTCTCCGTGTTCGTCGTGGGATAACCTCCTTTCGTGAAAGATCTGCTGACTAGGGTTCCACCCTACATCAGCTAGGCTTTAGGGTTTAGCCATTATGATCTCGATTTAGATCAACTCTTGTAACACATATTCATCAAGATCAATCAAGCAGGAAGTAAGGTATTACCTCGATCGAGAGGGCCTCAACATGGGTAAACATCGTATCCCCAGTCTCCTCTTACCATTGATTCTTAAATGTATAGCTTGGGCCCCCTACCAGAGATCTGCCGATTTTGACACTGACAATGGTGCTTTCGCGATGAGCGACCGATGGATCATCTTGTCATCAATGATGAGATCACCCTCGGAAACAACTTGGCCATTGGCCAGGTTCTCCAGCTCAGTGGGTTCGCTGTATGCGCCCGCGCGGCCTCGGGGCCGACCGCACTCCCTGCGGTCATTGAGCATCACCCTTATATTGACTCCGGCCACTCCAATGACGTGACCTTGGTAGATCTCTCACCTTTAAACGAGCTGCTGGACTGCATCGCCGCCCTGGGGCTTTTGGCCAGGACATCAGATCAGACCTAAATCCGGTCAGGATGAGATCGATCCCATCCCGATCACTCACCTAGTGGCGGCAGTCGAGGACGAAGCTGAATATACTCCCCCTCTTAAGACAGAGACCGTAACAGTTCGGATCTCTGAACCCATCGAGCCGAACACGCCCCTGTCGGGTGGCACTTTGTGTCTTCCGAGCTCTGGGATTGACGCCAGGCCCACGGAACGTTCAGATTCTGTGATAGAGGCAAATGTGTCCCGTCTTTCGATGAGATGGTGGCTATTGTTTAGGAGGAAGTCGACTTGGACGATCCGACTACGAACGTGCGTGGACGTCACGCCTTAGCAATCGCTAAACCAACTCCGAGAGGTTATTGACCACGCCGGAGCACGATCAACCTGACCACGAAGGTCTGTTTCCTATAGACAAACGAAGAACAAGCAAGAAACTGAGATTGCAATCTGGATATTGCAAATTCAAGAGGAAAGCTTTATTGATCAAGTGGGGTTCTGTGACGTCTTTGTCTGGTCGTTGAACACAAACGAAGTACGCGAAGTTGCAGCTATGGTGAACTTTAATCTAAACAAAACCCAAAGTCTAAACGACGCCCTAAGGGCTGTATATATGGGGAAAGAGGGGGGAATTTCGTGGCCCTTGGTGGAGGGGTCCGAAACCAACCCTAACGCTTGTTTCCCCACACATACGGACTCTAAAAACAGCCTATACTCAAGTATTTCGAAATTACATGGGCCTGGCCCAATAATAAGGTGACGCAGCACCTATAATAGCCTCTGGACGAAATTTATGAAGTGGCATATTGTATATTTCGTCCAAGGCTTCACGCACTCATTATGGTGGCTTCAAAGTCCTGAAATCATCACTTGTAACTCCATTCTTGTTCCCCTTGCGCATGCCATCATCTCCATGCTTGATCTTGCTCCAATGTTCATCCTTCTTGTCCAAGCTAGGCCCTTCATTTGTAAGCAAGACAAATGTATCCAATTTAGGCAGCATCATATTCTCATGAACATTAGATTCATTACCAAGAAACGAAAGTACCTGGTAATTTAATTGGCGTGGGCGAGCTCTAGTAATTGGTCATGTATATGTGTCAGTTGGAGCTATGGTTGTAACCTTGTTAGTGATGTCCTCATTATCCTCCCCTTCTTGAATTGAAGTCGTCCTCGACGGAAGCTCATCTTCCTCACCCAAGTAAGGCTTCTAATATGCAATGTTAAATGTGGGACTAACCCCAAAATCTGCAGGCAACTCAAGTTTATATGCATTATCATTTATTTTCTCTAACACCTTGAAAGGACCATTAGCACGTGGCATTAGCTTTGACTTGCGCAAATTAGGAAACATATCCTTACGTAAATGTAACCAAACAAGATCTCCAGGTGCAAAGACAACACGTCTTCTACCCTTATCTCCAACAAGTTTATATTTAGCATTCATGCGCTCAATATTTTCCTTAGTTAACTCATGCATTTTTAAGATCCATTCAGCATGTTGTTAAGCATCAAAATTAACCTTCTCCGAAGATGGAAGAGGCAACAAATCAATAGGTGCATGAGGTAGGAAACCATAGACAATTTCAAAAGGGCACATCTTAGTAGTAGAATGCAATGAATGATTATAAGCAAATTCAATATGAGGCAAGCATTCTTCCCTCATTTTCTTATTATTCTTCAAAACAACCCTAAGCATAGTAGACAAAGTTCTGTTGACTACTTCAGTTTGACCATCAGTTTGGGGGTGACAAGTAGTACTAAAAAGCAGTTTAGTCCCCAACTTAGCCCATAAACATCTCCAAAAGTGGCTAAGAAATTTAGTATCACGATCTGAAACAATAGTATTTGGCACACCATGCAAGCGAATAATTTCACAAAAGAACAAGTCAGCAACATTAGCAGCATCATCGCGTTTATGACATGGTATAAAGTGTGCCATCTTCAAGAACCTATCCACGACAACAAATATGCTATCCCTCCCCTTCTTTGTTCGAGGTAAGCCCAAAACAAAGTCCATAGATATATCTTCCCAAGAAACACTAGGAACAGGCAAAGGCATATATAAACCATGAGGATTGAGTCGTGACTTAGCTTTTTGACATGTAGTGCAGCGACCAACAAAACGCTCAACATCCCGTCGCATCTTTTGCCAAAAGAAATGTGTAGCAAGTACTACCTTCGTCTTCTTCACGCCAAAGTGTCCCATTAATCCTCCTCCATGTGCCTCCTGCAACAACAAAAGACGAACAGAGCTAGGTGGAATGCATAGCTTGTTAGCACGAAACACAAATCCATCATTTATGACGAACTTGTTCCATGTTCTCCCTTCTTTACAATTCTGCAATACATCTTTAAATTCAGCATCATGCACATATTGATCTTTGATGGTCTCCAAACCAAATATTTTAAAGTCAAGTTGTGAAAGCATAGTATAATGACGAGACAATGCATCAACAATAACATTTTATTTTCCCTTCTTGTGTTTAATAACATAAGGGAAAGTCTCTATGAATGCAACCCATTTAGCATGTCTACGGTTCAGTTTTGCTTGACTTTTAATGTGCTTCAAAGATTCATGATCAGAATGTATAACAAATTCTTTGGTCCATAAATAATGTTGCCATGTTTCCAAAGTCCGAACAAGAGCATATAATTCGTTATCATAAGTAGAATAATTCAGACTAGGCCCACTCAATTTTTCAGAAAAGTATGCAACAGGTTTACCATCTTGTAATACCACACCTCCTAACCCAATTCCACTAGCATCACATTCAAGGTCAAAAGTCTTATTAAAATTAGGAAGTTGGAGTAAAGGAGCATGTGTCAACTTATCTTTCAATACCGTGAATGCTTCTTCCTGTGCAGTACCCCAAACAAAAGGCACATCCTTCTTTGTAAGTTCATTGAGAGGTGCAGCAATGGTGCTGAAATCTCTCACAAAACGCCGATAGAATCCAGCGAGGCCAAGGAAACTCCTCACGTGTGTGACCATTTTGGGATGCGGCCAACTCTCAATAGCTTCAATCTTGGCTTTACCAACCTCAATTCCCTGTGGAGTAACAACATAGCCAAGAAAAGAGACTCGGTCGGTGCAAAAGGTGCACTTTCCAAGGTTACCAAACAAACGTGCATCACGTAGAGCAATAAAAACAGCACATAAATGTTCCAAATGTTCCTCCAAAGATCTGCTATAAATCAATATATCATCAAAGTATACTACCACAAATCGTCCAATGAAAGCACGTAAAACTTCATTCATTAATCTCATGAAAGTACTAGGTGCATTAGTTAACCCAAGAGGCATGACTAACCACTCATATAATCCAAACTTAGTTTTACATGTTGTTTTCCATTCATCTCCCAATTTCATACGAATTTGATGGTATCCACTACGCAAATCAACTTTGGAGAATATTGTAGAGCCACTCAATTCATCAAGCATATCATCTAGCCTAGGAATAGGATGACGATAACGAATAGTAATATTATTAATGCCTCTACAATCAACACACATACGCGATGTACCATCCTTTTTCGGCACTAGAATAATAGGAACAACACAAGGACTAAGGGATTCGCGTATATAACCTTTGTCGAGTAGCTCATGTACTTGACGCATAATCTCCTTCATCTCTTCGATTGGTACGGTATGGTGCGCGGTTGGGTAGCGATGCACCGGGAATTAAGTCAATCAGATGCTCAATCCCTCGAATAGGTGGTAATCCCGGTGGCACGTCTTGTGGAAAAACGTCGGCGAACTCTTGCAAAATGTTAGTGACGGCAGGAGGCAAAGAGGAAGGCACGTCCTCGAATGAAAATAATGCCTCTTTGCACACAAAAGCATAGCAAAAAGATTTGCTAAAATCTAGCTCATCAATATCAGATTTGGTGGCAAGTAAACATGCTCTTTTCAATTTAATTTCAGAAGCAACAGTAGATGGTTTATTATTAGGCTTCAATTGTTGCTCAAATTCTTTTGCCACAATCTGATTTTCACTCTTATTTTTCTCCTGTTTTGCTTTATTAGCTCTATTAATATCATCTTTCAAAATGGAATCAGGAGTCATAGGAAGCAAAGTAATATTTTTATCCTTATGAACAAGAGTATACTGATTGTTTCTACCATGGTGTACAGAATTTTTATTAAATTGCCATGGTCTTCCAAGTAATAAGGAACATGCTTGCATAGGTACCACATCACAATCAACATAATCAGCATATGTAGAGATACTAAAATGCACACAAACAGAACGTGTTACCTTAACCTTGCCGCTGTTGTTGAACCATTGGATGTAGTAAGGATGTGGATGTGGTCTTGTGGTGAGATATAGCTTCTCCACCATCTCCATGCTAGCCAAGTTGTTGCAACTCCCTCCTTCTATGATCACGCGAACAGAACGTTCCTTCACAACTCCCTTTGTATGGAACATATTATGTGTTGTAGGGTGGAACCCTAGGTAGAGATCTTTCATGAATTGGAGGGGAATCCCCAAGAACAAGAGGAGCACAAAGGGAAGAACACAAGAGAAACACTCAAGAACAAGCCCAAATCACACATCCACTAGACTCACAAACACTTAAGATCCACAAGGTACAAGAACAATCAAAGGGAAATAAGATACATGGTAGAGTTCGTCCCAATCCTATGAGGAGAGAGGTCTTGATAATCCACAAGGATTCTTCTCCCTTGGGAGGTCTTGCATCCACTAGGGATGTTCTCCAAGGTGGAGGTCTTGGCCTCCAATGGAGTAGTCTCACTCTCTTAAGAGGAGAAGGTAGGAGCAAAGCTCACATACAAATGAGCTATCATATTTGCTAACCCTAGAAAGAAGGTGGGGGCGGTCTATTTATAGTCTAAGCCACGAAGGGGTAAGTGGAGAGGGATACAAGGCCAAAGGCCCGCGGCTGCGCACAGGCAGGGCGGTAGTACCGGACCTCGGGCGGTAGTACCGCTTGGGAGCGGTAGTACCGCCTGTAGGCGGTAGTGCCGCTTGGGAGCGGTAGTACCACTTGTAGGCGGTAGTACCACCCGTTACGGACTGGACAGGCCCATTCTTCTTCCGTCTTCGCTTCCACGCTTCCCTCACGGATGGTGTAGGCGTTCCTTGGCGCTTGCGCTCCTCCTCGTCGTCCGTGAAGCTCCGACAATACCTATGCATGCACAAGAGAGGAGTGTCAAGTAGTATACCATCCTCGAAAGGGTCAAGTGAACACGTGTAAAGGAGAAGATTCACCTTTATGTATGAGAAGTAGAGGTTGCACGTGTCACTTTCCAAACGGACTCATGACATGGTGATGTCCATAGGATGCTCCGCATCATCCCCTCCCCCTTGGGAAAGATCCGACCTCGGATCGAGAACCAAATCACCATGGGAAAGAGATGGCGTCGCTGTGTAGAAGTGGACGATCACCAAGTACTCATCATCTTGAAACCCGAAATGGGCACTCTCGAATGTCGCACCGTCTAGTGATTCCTTTAAAAGGAGCAAGGACAACAAACACTTGGAAAAACAAATGTTGTTAGCATTAGTGCAAAACCAAGCATTCAAGAGGTGATTCACCAAACAAGTGTTGTCATCAAGCATAGCATGTGGTGTGACAAAGGATGGTGACATGGCATGTAAGCATATGAATTTAGCACAATCAAGGTTATCATGGAAACAAGCATGTAAATTTGAGGTAGAGATGCACATATGTGTGACAAGGGAGTAAGCATCTACCTCAAAGTTGTAGCAAGCATGCATAAAGCGCTCAATGAAAGGTCTATGGTAGGCATAGGAATCATTCACAACACCAAATAAAATGAAGTGTCTAAACACATGTGTCAAGTGCAAGACAATCCAAGCATAGCGTGCATAGGGTGTAGTGAAAGTCGTGTGGCACTCAACACAATAGAAAGAGCAATTTTGCAACATGTGTGAGGCAATCAAGTGAAGCATGTGACAAGCAATGGGACATGGCATATGTGAAGAGATGACATTGTTGCAACCAAGCATATGATAGGGACAAGTAATCAAGTCGGACGCAACACACAAGGCATATATATCATGAAGCATGGCCATGTGGCAATTGCAAGTCAAAGCAAGATCACCAACATGTGCGCAATCAAGTGGTCTAAGATGACCAAGAAGTCTCATGGTGCGAGCAACACATGTAGTATGATCCACAATATTGGTGCTCATGGTTTTTGGGTTCTCGAAAGAGAAGGATATCACCTTGAAAGCATGCCCTTTTGCATTCTTCACAATGCCGAAGCACAAGCAAGTGCGACGTAGAAGCGTCGTGGTAGAAGGTGGTTCGCTCTCAAGAGCTCGAATGGTCAACTCACGTGAAATGGAAGTCGACACATAGTCCAAGTATCCTACACATGCACACAACAAAACAAAGAACGTATGTGCAGGTTAGATAAACACATCATCCATCATGATGGTTCTCTTCTCTTGCACAATAACCATTAGAAGCAAAAGTGCATGAATAATATGATGCAACAATGGCTATATTCATGGCACTAGGCATATGGTGCAAGGAGGTAAAACAAGCATGCTTCACAAGAAATATCTCAAAGTCTCCAAGTAAGCGAGAATGCTATGGGGGCAATCTCATTGGCAAGATTAGAATCATGGTTGCGCTCAATGCATGGACAATCATATAGCATGAGAGAGGCAACATGCGGAGACATATGACAACAAGCAATATCGATCATGTGCAAAGCATGGCAATGGTCGACATCAACCGCATGAAAGGAGCAAGTATGTATCATCGGTGATGCAACATAAGCAAACATATCAATCATGTCGTGCAAACTAGTGGAGCGAAGATGCAACACACTAGATGAGTTCATAGCAATCATGTCATGTGAGCCAATAGTAGGCATAAGCAATGCACACGACATATCACAAGCACGAGCACATAACATGGACAAGGTATCATCATAGGCATCTGGCACAAAGCAAACATGTCAATAACAAGCAATATCTCCACCAAGCTTGCAAATACACATACAAGTATGAGAATCTATCATCATGTGTAATGCGAAGCATGGGTCACAAATGCATGGCAAAGGCATATAAATGAGCATATCATGCAAGGTGAACATGGCAAGAGGGGCATAAGAGATATAATGGACAATAAACCATAACCATGTGAGGGCCATGTAGAAGAGATGCGTGAAGTCTTTGCGCGAAGGGAGCGGTTGGAAGGATAACACATGGAGTCCCTAGCCGTCGTTGCTCTCTAGAGCTCATTTCGTCAACTCGTGCGTTTGTGAAGTTGACGAGTATGCATGTGTACCTACGCAAAAGAGACACAAGCCAAAGAAAGTGTGTGCGTGGTAAATGTACACATCATCCATCATGATGTGTATGTGCATGTGTGAGTTAGCACAAGATAAGCATCGCTCAAAGAAATTTGATGCATGGTATAAGAACATGGCATCCATCATGAAAGAATAGTTATTGTGTATGACACGATGATGACACAAATTAGAGCAAGTATGTGGCACAACAATAGCATTTGCATTCATGGGGGGCATATTGTGCACACAAGTATGGGGCTCATGCAATGGATGGGATGGATCAAAATCTCCTAACATGTAGGAGGAAACTATGGGGGTCTCCTCATTAGCAATATCGGAAGCATAATGTGGCGAAGTGGAACAACATCCAAAACAATGCATGTCCGAAGCTAGGTAATCAAGGCATGACATATGAGATAAATGATGCAAAGGGAGCATATCATTATCATCACAAGAAAAACAAATGCCAATAACCATGGGCTTGTCATCTATTCCATATGTGCAAATTGGGTTCATTTTAATGGCATGTGCATAGTTACTACGATGAGATTGCAAATATGACATACGAGTGATCTCATGCATAGCATATGACAAGTCAAGCGGATTATCAAACATGATGTGACCTGAAAAATGATCACAAGAGATCATATGCAACATGGCATCACAACTAATAGACTCCACATGGCAATCATCAAACTCATCATAAATGGGTAAATCATCGCATGGGGAAATCATGCTAGCACAAAGCATGGCAATAGGTGGATCAACATCATGCAAGCAATCGATGTCACAAATGTCCACTAATGGGACTAGAGCATCACCTTCACCTTTGTTACCTTTCTCATTCCACTAATGTGGTCTAGGTGAGGTGGGAAAGACCAAATGGTGATCATTATCGTCAGCTTGATGGAACCATGTGGGGGGTGCATCATATTCCACCATGGCCATCGTCTTGTCCAAAGGGAGGACGAAGTCGTCGTGAATCGGCGCATCATCATATATGGGACCTAGCACCAAATGAGAAGACACAATTGAGGTAGAGGTCAAGTTGTTAGAAATGCGAATGGCCTCACGTGCCCTATCAACTTCCTCACTCTCTCTATGTGGTGGTTGCTCACTCACTCCCTCAAGGTAGGTGCACTCAATGTCAAATATGGTGGAGTCACTCAAATCACTCAAGTGGTGGTGATGGTAACTCTCCTCACATGGGAATTGTGGCAACTCATCATATATGGGGCTAGTGGTGAAGTCACTCTCACTCTCGATATGGTGGCAAAAGTCACTCAAGTCAACATACGTCGCCGTGGTCGAAGGGAAAATCCCATGCTCAACCATCTCGTAGTCGTCGTCGTGGATGAAGGCCGAAGATGGCACATCATCACTCTCGCCTCCAAAGATGGAAGCATCATCCTCACTCGCCACCTTGTTGCTCGCCTCCAAAGCTTGGTCCTCGAATGGCTCCATAGTCGTAGTCGGCGCCGCACCATCTTGAAAAAGAGTCGAAGTTGACTCGGCATCATCAATGCCACAAAGAGGGATGGCGGTGGAGTCGAACTTGGAAGCATCATCTTGGAGCTTGTTGGGCTTGGACATCGTGGTGGTACAAGCCTCATGCTCGCCATCTTGGAGCTTGGTCTTCGAGAAGTGTGCTTGCGCTGGAGAAGCCTTGGCCTTCATGAGTTCTTGTTCCGCCTTGAGAGCACCAATGTAGTTGTCGTCGAGGGACTTGTAGTTCTCGAGGAAGATAGTCTTGGAGATGTCGTTGTCCAATCCCATCATGAAGTAAAACTTCATCCAAATGGGGTCGTCCACGCCGGCACGTCGCAAGGCCTTCTTCATCTCCTTGAAGTACGTGTCGATGGACTTGGATCCTTGTATGGTGTTCTCCAATTGGCGAAGAAGTTGTTCCGTGTAGGTGGGAGGCACGAACTCTCGCCGCATTGCTTTCTTCATCTTGGACCAACTCATGTCGTAGCTCTTCGAAGGTGTGTGAAGCCACCATGTCGATGCGCGGTCGTGGAAGTTTCTTGTGGCGTACTTCACTTGATCTTCGGGAGGAACTTGAAGTAGCGTGAGGTAGTCGTCCATCAAGCGCTCCCACTCGAGATACTCCTCGGGGTCTTGAGTCCCATAGAAAGGAATCGCTTGGTCGTTATCGAGGTCGTAGTAGCTCGTGGAAGTCGCGGACTTGAGCTTGGGGAGCCTCTCTAGAGGTGCGGGTCGGCGAAGATGCCGCAAGTCCGAAGGCAAAGATGCCTTGAAGCCACTTGGCGAACATTCCAAGGTAGATGGTGAAGTCGTTGAGCGGTTGTTGATGTTGAGCTCGTGACCTTCACGTTCTTGTCGTTGATGGTGTCGATGCCGATGTGATCTAGTCATGGCACCGAACTTGTCGTTGTTGTTGTAGACCGAAGTAGACGTGCTTTGCCTATCCATCACAAGACTCGAGTAGAGGGTGAGTAGGAAATGAGATAAACAATACCAAGATATCGTTTCCCAAAGTTGAGGATGTATCCCGTTTCACTCAAAGTGAAATGAAAGAATAGTGGAATTGGTACCGGACTTGTTCACTCATACCTACAAATTAAATCTTATGGTGGAGCTCGGTGAGGATATTGGCACAAAAATTTGATGCAAAAAGTTAGCAAGAGTCAATAATGTGGGAAAAGATTCACAAATTTGCAAGTGAAACAAGTAGACCAATAGCAAAATGTGGCACACGGAAACACACACACAGATAGATAAATGGGGTCGTGCAACCAAGGAATGAGCACAAAATGTGGAGTCCACGGAAAACGCTCGTGTTGCACAACTCAAGAGAGACGCTAGCACGATTGCTCATAGGCGGATACGACACTTGTGTACAACCTATAAGATGCAAAATGTATGAGCCTTCTATCCCAAGTATGCTATGTGTTGATGTTCTCGATGTTCTTCTCAAGATGATCCAAGGTGATCGGATATGACAATCTTAAAAGTGGTATGATGCTATGGCTCTTGCTTACAAGCTTATTTGTCTTTCTCTTTTTGCTTAAAAGCTTTTTTTATGTGGCCACTATGCGAGATGCACAAACCAAGATAGCAATTGTGTATATGCGGGAACAATCTTGTGACACAAGGGATGATATGATGATACCAAGATATGGTATGTATGCAATGGAAGGGCGGATCTCTAACGTGCACAAGTAACGTTGCCGGCAATACTCAAATGGCTAGTCTCGATGGGCAAGTGACACAAAATGGGCTAGGGGTTAACAATGCAATTGCAAGGGAATATACAATGATGTCGTCGAAGGTACCGTCCGTGTCGATGATGAGAGATGGTGCTCTTGATGTAGACCCGTTCCTAATTAGCCGAAACACCTTAGGAAACGGAAAAACCACAACTCAAAATCTCAAAAGCCAAAGTCAAATGGTGGTAGCGGTAAGCGGTGGTGGTGGTGTCGAAGATGAAAATGCGGAAATGGTGGTGGTGCTTGATGAAGAAGCACTCGTCCCTAAGTAGCCGAAACACCTTAGGAGATTCAAGTCACTACTCAAGCAACCACAAATGCTATGGGAAACAAAATGGTTAGGTTGCGGAAGTCGGTGGTGGTATAGTGGATGATGTGGTGGAGGGCCTAGGCAAACTTGCCAAATTTGCCAAAATTTTATGGAGTCAAAAGATGATGGTAGTATTTTTGTGTTATGGGGGATGTCAAGAGCTTTAAAACGAGCTCAAGAACGTCAAAATCGGACTCCGGATGAATTAGTTATGGTCAAAACGGTGAAACTCGGAAGGCTGAAAATGTGCGGGTCGGTAGTACCGCTTGTAGGGCGGTAGTACCTCTTGTGGTTATGGGCGGTAGTACCGCTTGGAGGAGCGGTAGTACCGCTGGTGTCGGGAAAACTTCGCAGATCGGGGTCGGGGCGAATTTGGGGCGGAAATGGATGATTTCGGGGGCGAAATTGGATGGATTTCGTGGATGGAAAGTGGTGAAACTTGGGGAGATACTAGATCCACTGGAAACCAAGCAAATCCATGGATCAAATCCAACAAAACCTCATCAAACCAACAAATCACAAAAAAAATTGGGGCTATTTTTGGTGGGGAATTTTCGAATTTGGGCAAGAACACAACAAAACAAGGCTAGAAAACACGAAGAGGGGCTCCAATTTCGTGAGAAACCATAGCTCTAGATACCATGATGTTGTAGGGTGGAACCCTAGGTGGAGATCTTTCACGAATTGGAGGGGAATCCCCAAGAACAAGAGGAGCACAAAGGGAAGAACACAAGAGAAACACTCAAGAACAAGCCCAAATCACACATCCACTAGACTCACAAACACTTAAGATCCACAAGGTACAAGAACAATCAAAGAGAAATAAGATACATGGTAGAGTTCATCCCAATCCTATGAGGAGAGAGGTCTCGATAATCCACAAGGATTCTTCTCCCTTAGGAGGTCTTGCATCCACTAGGGATCTTCTCCAAGGTGGAGGTCTTGGCCTCCAATGGAGTAGTCTCACTCTCTCAAGAGGAGAAGGTAGGAGCAAAGCTCACATACAAATGAGCTATCATATTTGCTAACCCTAGAAAGAAGGTGGGGGCGGTCTATTTATAGTCTAATCCACGAAGGGGTGAGTGGAGAGGGATACAAGGCCAAAGGCCCGCGGCTACGCACAGGCAGGGCGGTAGTACCGGACCTCGGGCGGTAGTATCGCTTGGGAGCGGTTGTATCGCCTCTAGGCGGTAGTGCCGCTTGGGAGCGGTAGTACCACTTGTAGGCGGTAGTACCGCCTATTCCAGACTGGACAGGCCCTTCTTCTTTCGTCTTCGCTTCCACGCTTCCCTCACGGATGGTGTAGGCGTTCCTTGGCGCTTGCGCTCCTCCTCGTCGTCCGTGAAGCTCCGACAATACCTATGCATGCACAAGAGAGGAGTGTCAAGTAGTATACTATCCTCAAAAGGGTCAAGTGAACACGTGTAAAGGAGAAGATTCACCTTTATGTATGAGAAGTAGAGGTTGCACGTGTCACTTTCCGAACGGACTCGTGACATGGTGATGTCCATAGGATGCTCCGCATCATTATGCCTCTGATTTTGCTCAGCTTGTGTAACCTGCACACTCAAAACACGTTGAGCAACGAAACATTCATACCTGTCAGCATCTTCAGGAGCCATGTATTGCGTCTCATGATCAGAATCGTCTCCACCATGTTCTTCATGTGTAATAAGAGCCAAAGTCTCCTCATCATAGTCACTAGCGGATTCATATCCGCCATCCTCGGTAGCAATCATCACACGCTGAGATTTGCATTCTCTCGCAAAATGTCCTCTTCCCTTACAACGACGACAAATAATATCACTGGTGTGCCCTGTTGTTGCCATGGAAGAAGAAGAACTCTATGCAGGCCTAGTAGGTGTGCTCTTGGCAGATAATGGTGGTTGTGCCTGCTTCCCTGTATCACGGCGGGAGGTAATAGCTGATGGAGGTGTCGGTGCAGTAGAATGTGTGGAAGTATAGGATGCACGCAGTGTCCATGATGAAGGTCGACCTGCAGAAAAGTTAGTCCGCGCCAATGCTTGTCGATCCTGCACTTCACGTTCAGCTTTACAAGCAAGATGGAATAAACGAGTTATATTATTATAATCCTTATACTCTAGAATGGTCTGAATCTCTTTATTTAATCCACCCATAAAACGTGCAAGCATAGCTTCATTCTTCTCAACAATACCACATCGAATCAGGACAGTTTGTAATTGCTGATAATATTCTTCTACATAATTTTTTCCTTGTCTTAAGCGCTGCAATTTGTGAAGTAATTCACGTTGACAATATGGTGGAACCCAACGAGTACGCATAGCAGTTTTCAAAGCGGCCCAAGTAGTTGGAATGTTATCCGGATGTAATCTACAATATTCAGACCACCACACACAAGCAAAACTAGTGAAAGCACAAAGAGCAGCAGCAACACGTCTCTCCTCAGGATATTTTAAACATGTAAAACGCTGTTCGGTTTCTAACTCCCAAGTAAGATATATATCAGGAACATATCTACCCTCAAATGGTGCAATATTCAATTTTAGTTTAGGGAGATGGTCATGATCGCGTACCTGAGGGTATGGTGCAGCCCTACCATTGTGATTATATGCATGTGGACGACCTGGTTGTTGTGGTGCTGGTTGTTGCACGTAGTTATGATTTTGATCAACCTCTTCCTCGTAATCCCCCGCGTAATCGTCCTCCTCCTCAGCAGCAGCAGGAGCCACAGAAGTATCAACAGCAGCACCAACAGGTTGGCCAGGCAGAAGAGGGACACGGCTCGCTTTGCGGAGGGCGATTTCGCGACGTGAAGGTGATTGTTGTTCTTGTTGTTGCAACAGTGCAGCAGGTGGAGGTAGACGCGCAAGCACTTCAGCGAATTTGGCATCCAACTTGGTGTCAATTGACTTCTCAATGCCATCCATCCTCTCTAGTGCGTTGTCAAAACTGGTCATGACATCTGCTACCTGTTGACCCATCATTTGCTGAAATTTATCATGCAACTCCTTATTTGTCATGTTATCCCAGTCAATCTCGTCGACTTGTGATCCTGGCATGGTTAGCAGCAATAGAAACACACAAAAATATGATCCTACAGACTACTAGAAAATGGTGGTGGTGGGGCGTCACAAATCCGTCAAGCAAAACTCAAATTCTTACCAGTTCTTACCCAGATGTAGGTGGTGACCGGCAACCGTGGTAGTCAAAACTCACAAAGGTTGGATCGATTACCAGGGGGAGTCAAACGCACGACGTAGATGTATGTGGAGCTGGGAAGGCTTATAAGATGCGTAGCAAAAAGGGTCAGCAATAATCAATTCAGAGATGCAAAGTTGAATAAACGCTCAACGGCGGTACTGTGCTGGTCCTAGGCTAGACCGTACTAGAGACGCGAGCCTAGAACACTAATAAAATCACGACGCTGCATGTAATCAAGGGGAAAGAACACTCTGGACAAAAAATCGCCTCTTTTTTTTGTTTGCGCTGCTATTTTTTTTTTGTCGAAAATCACTATAATGGCGAGTGTCTCAAAACACTTCCCAAGTCAAACTAAGATGATAGGCACGGAATTATTTTGACGATTTTTTTTTCGAAATCAGGGCAGCGACGACGAAAAAGTGCGGTAAAAAAACAGTATGGTGGCACGTGTCTCAAAAGACTCAGAAAAGCCCAAAAATAGGATAGGGAAAAAATATTTTCACCTGCCGAAATTTTGGCCTAAAAACTGCCCGGGGGTCTCCGAAACACGAAAACGAAACTAGATGGATCTCGAAAGCCAATCTAAAACGAAAAGAACTCAGAGTGGTGGTGGATATGTGGTGGTAGAATATGGCAGCGGTGGTGGTATATGGCAGCGGTGGTGGTATATGGATACGGATTGGTGGTGGTATATGGATACAGATCGGTGGTGGTATGTCGCAGTAGCGATGAAGATGTTGCGGCGGCGGCGTGACAACTTATAACCAGAACTCGAAACTCTAAAAGACTAGACGCTAAGACCAGCAACTTGACACGACGATGCAACCGCAAATTCAACTAAGCAAACACGGAAAAGAATATGCAATGGCTCAGACTGGTTCGGATATGATGAACTAACCCTAATTTTGTTTTGGCTTTTTTGTGGACTGTAGGTATGAAGCACAGACTCGATCTAATCTACGAAAAACTGTAAAACCTCACCGAGCAACCTGGAAATCTGATACCACTTGATTGAGGCAAAGGTGTCCCGTCTTTCGATGAGATGGTGGCTATCGTTTTGGAGGAAGTCGACTTGGACGATCCGACTACGAACGTGCGTGGACGTCGCGCCTTAGCAATTGCTAAACCAACTCCAAGAGGTTATTGACCACGCCGGAGCACGATCAACCTGACCACGAAGGTCTGTTTCCTGCAGGCAAACGAAGAACAAGCAAGAAACTGAGATTGCAATCAGGATATTGCGAATTCAAGAGGAAAGCTTTATTGATCAAGTGGGGTTCTGTGACGTCTTTGTCTGGTCGTTGAACACAAACGAAGTACGCGAAGTTGCAGCTATGGCGAACTTTAATCTAAACAAAACCCAAAGTCTAAACGACGCCCTAAGGGCTGTATATATGGGGGAAAGAGGGGGGAATTTCGTGGCCCTTGGTGGAGGGGTCCGAAACCAACCCTAACTCTTGTTTCCCCACACATACGGACTCTAAAAACTGCCTATACTCAAGTATTTCGAAATTACATGGGCCTGGCCCAATAATAAGGTGACGCAGCACCTATAATAGCCTCTGGACGAAATTTATGAAGTGGCATCTTGTATATTTCGTCCAAGGCTTCTCGCACTCATTATGGTGGCTTCAATGTCCTGAAATCATCAATTGAAACTCCATTCTTGTTCCCCTTGCGCATGCCATCATCTCCATGCTTGATCTTGCTCCAATGTTCATCCTTCTTGTCCAAGCTAGGCCCTTCATTTGTAAGCAAGACAAATGTATCCAATTTAGGCAGCATCATATTCTCATGAACATTAGATTCATTACCAAGAAACGAAAGTACCTGGTAATTTAATTGGCGTGCGCGAGCTCTAGTAATTGGTCCTGTATATGTGTCAGTTGGAGCTGTGGGTGTGACCTTGTTAGTGATGTCCTCATCATCCTCCCCTTCTTGAATTGAAGTCGTCCTCGACGACAGCTCATCTTCCTCACCCAAGTAAGGCTTCAAATCTGCAATGTTAAATGTGGGACTAACCCCAAAATCTGCAGGCAGCTCAAGTTTATATGCATTATCATTTATTTTCTCTAACACCTTGAAAGGACCATCAGCACATGGCATTAGCTTTGACTTGCGCAAATTAAGAAACCTATCCTTACGCAAATGTAACCAAACAAGATCTCCAGGTGCAAAGACAACACGTTTTCTACCCTTATCTCCAACAAGTTTATATTTAGCATTCATGCGCTCAATATTTTCCTTAGTTAACTCATGCATTTTTAAGATCAATTCAGCACGTTGTTTAGCATCAAAATTAACCTTCTCTGAAGATGGAAGAGGCAACAAATCAATAGGTGCACGAGGTAGGAAACCATAGACAATTTCAAAAGGGCACATCTTAGTAGTAGAATGCAACGAACAATTATAAGCAAATTCAATATGAGGCAAGCATTCTTCCCACATTTTCTTATTATTCTTCAAAACAGCCCTAAGCATAGTAGACAAAGTTCTGTTGACTACTTCAGTTTGTCCATCAGTTTGGGGATGACAAGTAGTACTAAAAAGCAGTTTAGTACCCAACTTAGCCCATAAACATCTCCAAAAGTGGCTAAGAAATTTAGTATCACGATCTGAAACAATAGTATTTGGCACACCATGCAAGCGAATAATTTCATGAAAGAACAAATCAGCAACATTAGCAGCATCATCGCTTTTATGACATGGTATAAAGTGTGCCATATTCGAGAACCTATCCACGACAACAAATATGCTATCCCTCCCCTTCTTTGTTCGAGGTAAACCCAAAACAAAGTCCATAGATATATCTTCCCAAGGAACACTAGGGACAGGCAAAGGCATATATAAACCATGAGGATTGAGTCGTGACTTAGCTTTTTGACATGTAGTGCAGCGACCAACAAAACGCTCAACATCCCGTCGCATCTTTGGCCAAAAGAAATGTGTATAAAGTACGTCCTCCGTCTTCTTCACGCCAAAGTGTCCCATTAATCCTCCTCCATGCGCCTCAAGCAATAACAAAAGACGAACAGAGCTAGCTGGAATGCATAGCTTGTTAGCACGAAACACAAATCCATCATTAACGACGAACTTGTTCCATGTTCTCCCTTCTTTACAATTCTGCAATACATCTTTAAATTCAGCATCATGCACATATTGATCTTTGATGGTCTCCAAACCAAATATTTTAAAGTCAAGTTGTGAATGCATAGTATAACAAAGAAACAAAGCATCAGCAATAACATTTTCTTTTCCCTTCTTGTGTTTAATAACATAAGGGAAAGTCTCTATGAATTCAACCCATTTAGCATGTCTACGGTTCAGTTTTTCTTGACTTTTAATGTGCTTCAAAGATTCATGATCAGAATGTATAACAAATTATTTGGGCCATAAATAATGTTGCCATGTCTCCAAAGTCCGAACAAGAGCATATAATTCCTTATCATAAGTAGAATAATTCAGACTAGGCCCACTCAATTTTTCAGAAAAGTATGCAACAGGTTTACCATCTTGTAATAACACACCTCCTAACCCAATTCCACTAGTATCACTTTCAAGCTCAAAAGTCTTATTAAAATCAGGAAGTTGGAGTAAAGGAGCATGTGTCAACTTATCTTTCAATATCGTGAATGCATCTTCCTGTGCAGTACCCCAAATAAAAGGCACATCCTTCTTTGTAAGCTCATTGAGAGGTGCAGCAATGGTGCTAAAATCTCTCACAAAACGCCGATAGAATCCAGCGAGGCCAAGGAAACTCCTCACGTGTGTGACCGTTTTGGGCTGCGGCCAACTCTCAATAGCTTCAATCTTGGCTTTATCAACCTCAATTCCCCGTGGAGTAACAACATAGCCAAGAAAAGATACTCGGTCGTTGGAAAAGGTGCACTTTCCAAGGTTACCAAACAAACGTGCATCACGTAGAGCAATAAAAACAGCACATAAATGTTCCAAATGTTCCTCCAAAGATCTGCTAAAAATCAATATATCATCAAAGTAAACTACCACAAATCTTCCAATGAAAGCACGTAAAACTTCATTCATTAATCTCATGAAAGTACTAGGTGCATTAGTTAACCCAAAAGGCATGATTAGCCACTCATATAATCCAAACTTAGTTTTAAATGTTGTTTTCCATTCATCTCCCAATTTCATACGAATTTGATGGTATCCACTACGCAAATAAACTTTGGAGAATATTGTAGAGCCACTCAATTCATCAAGCATATCATCGAGCCTAGGAATAGGATGACGATAACGAATAGTAATGTTATTAATGCCTCTACAATCAACACACATTCGCGATGTACCATCCTTTTTCGGCACTAGAATAATAGGAACATCACAAGGACTAAGGGATTCGCGTATATAACCTTTGTCGAGTAGCTCCTGTACTTGACGCATAATCTCCTTCGTCTCTTCTGGATTGGTATGGTATGGTGCGCGGTTGGGTAGCGATGCACCGGGAATTAAGTCAATCTGATGATCAATCCCTCGAATAGGTGGTAATCCCGGTGGCACGTCTTGTGGAAAAATGTCGGCGAACTCCTGCAAAATGTTAGTGACATCAGAATGCAAAGAAGAAGGCATGTCCTCGAATGAAAATAATGCCTCTTTGCACACAAAAGCATAGCAAACAGATTTGCTAAAATCTAGCTCATCAATATCAGATTTGGTGGCAAATAAACATGCACTTTTCAATTTAATTTCAGAAGCAACAGTAGATGGTTTATTATTAGGCTTCATTTGTTGCTCAAATTCTTTTGCCACAATCTGATTTTCACTCTTATTTTTCTCCTGTTTTGCTTTATTAGCTCTATTAATATCATCTTTCAAAATGGAATCAGGAGTCATAGGAAGCAAAGTAATATTTTTATCTTTATGAACAAGAGTATACTGATTGTTTCTACCATGGTGTACATAATTTTTATCAAATTGCCATGGTCTACCAAGTAATAAGGAACATTCTTGCATAGGTACCACATCACAATCAACATAATCAGCATATGTAGAGATACTAAAATGCACACGAACAGTACGTGTTACCTTAACCTTGCCGCTGTTGTTGAACCATTGTATGTAGTAAGGACGTGGATGTGGTCTTGTGGTGAGAGATAGCTTCTCCACCATCTCCATGCTAGCCAAGTTGTTGCAACTCCCTCAATCTATGATCACGCGAACAGAACGTTCCTTCACAACTCCCTTTGTATGGAACAAATTATGCCTCTGATTTTGCTCAGCTTATGTAACCTGCACACTCAAAACACGTTGAGCGACTAAACATTCATACCTGTCAGCATCTTCAGGAGCCATGTATTGCGTCTCATGATCAGAATCGTCTCCACCGTATTCTTCACATGTAATAAGAGCCAAAGTCTCCTCATCATAGTCACTAGCGGACTCATATCCATCATCCTCAGTAGCAATCATCACACGTTGAGATTTGCATTCTCTCGCAAAATGTCCTCTTCCCTTACAACGACGACAAATAATATCAGTGGTGTGCCCTGTTGATGCCATGGAAGAAGAAGAACTCTGTGCAGGCCCAATAGGTGTGCTCTTGGCAGATAATGGTGGTTGTGCCTGCTTCCTTGTATCACAGTTGGAGGTAATAGCTGATGGAGGTGTCGGTGCAGTAGAATGTGTGGAAGTAGAGGATACACGCGATGTCCATGATGAAGGTCGACCTGCAGAAAAGTTAGTCCGCGCCAATGCATGTCGATCCCGCACTTCACGTTCAGCTTTACAAGCAAGATGGAATAAACGAGTGATATTATTATAATCCTTATACTCTAGAATGGTCTGAATCTCTTTATTTAATCCACCCATAAAACGTGCAAGCATAGCTTCATTCTCCTCAACTATACCACATCTAATCAGGCCAGTTTGTAATTGCTGATAATATTCTTCTACAAAATTTTTCCTTCTCTTAAGCGCTGCAATTTTTGAAGTAATTCACATTGATAATATGGTGGAACCCAATGAGTACGCATAGCAGTTTTCAAAGCAGCCCAAGTACCTGGAATAGGATATAATCTACAATGTTCAGACCACCAAACACATGCAAAACTAGTGAAAGCACAAACAGCAGCAGGAACACGTATCTCCTCGGGATAGTTTAAACATGTAAAACGTTGTTCTGTTTCTAACTCCCAAGTAAGATATATATCAGGAACATATCTACCCTCAAATGGTGGAATATTCAATTTCAGTTTAGGAAGATGGTCATGTACCTCTGGTGGTGGTGCAGCCCTACCGTTGCGATGATATGCATGAGGACGACCTGGTGGTGGTGGTGCTGGTGGTTTTACGTAGTTATCTCTCACCACAAGACCACATCCACATCCTTACTACATCCAATGGTTCAACAACAGCGGCAGGGTTGAGGTAACACGTACTGTTTGTGTGCATTTTAATATCTCCACATATGCTGATTAAGTTGATTGAGATGTGGTACCCATGCAAGCATGTTCCTTATTACTTGGTAGACCATGGCAATTTGATAAAAATTCTGTACACCATGGTAGACACAATCAGTATACTCTTGCTCATAAGGATGAACGTATTATTTTGCTTCCTATGTCTCCTGATTCCATTTTGAAAGATGATATTAATAGAGCTAATAATACGTTTATCCTTATGAGCAAGAGTATACTGATTGTGTCTACCATGGTGTACAGAATTTTTATCAAATTGCCATGGTCTACCAAGTAATAAGGAACATGCTTGCATGGGTACCACATCTCAATCAACTTAATCAGCATATGTGGAGATATTAAAATGCACACAAACAGTACGTGTTACCTCAACCCTGCCACTGTTGTTGAACCATTGGATGTAGTAAGGATGTGGATGTGGTCTTGTGGTGAGAGATAACTTGTCCACCATCTCCATGCTAGCCAAGTTGTTGCAACTCCCTCCATCTATGATGACGCGAACAGAACGTTCCTTCACAACCTCCTTTGTATGGGACAAAGTATGCCTCTGATTTTGCTCCGCATGTGTGACCTGCACACTCAAAACACGTTGAGCAACTAAACATTCATACATGTCAGCGTCTTCAGGAGCCATGTATTGTGTCTCATTTTCAGAATCATCTCCACCATGTTCTTCACGTGTAATAAGAGCCAAAATCTCCTCATCATAGTCACTGGCGGACTCATAACCATCATCCTCAGTTGCAATCATGACATGCTGCGATGGGCATTTTCTCGCATAGTGACCACGACCAGTGCAACGACGACATATAACATCATGTGTTGGCCCATTGGATGCCATGGATGAAGAAAAGCTCTGCGTAGGACCGGAAGGTGTACTCCTGGTTGATGGTAGTGGTGCATGTTTGCGTTTATCACGGCTAGAAGTGACGGATGAAGTGGGCGGTGGTGCAGCCGGACGTGTCGAAGTAGATGATGCACGCGGTGTCCATGATGAAGGTCGACCTGCAGAAAAATTAGTTCGTGCCAAGGTCTGTCGATCCTGCACTTCACGTTCAGCTTTGGAAGCAAGATGGAATAAATGAGTGATATTATTATACTCCTTATACTATAGAATTGTCTGAATCTCTCTATTTAAGCGACCCATAAAACGTGCAAGCATACCCTCATTATCCTCAAGAATACCACATCTAATCAGGATAGTTTGTAATTCCTGATAATATTCCTCTACATAATTTTTTCCTTGTCTTAAACGCTGCAATTTCTGAAGTAACTCGCGTTGATAATATGGTGGAACCCAACGAGTACGCATAGAAGTTTTCAAAGCAGCCCAAGTAGTTGGAATATTATCCGGATGTAATCTACAATATTCAGACCACCACACACAAGCAAAACTAGTGAAAGCACAAAGAGCAGCAGCAACACGTCTCTCTTCGGGATATTTTAAACATGTAAAACGTTGTTCGGTTTCTAACTCCCGAGTAAGATATATATCAGGAACATATCTACCCTCAAATGGTGGAATATTCAATTTTAGTTTAGGGAGATGGTCATGATCGCGTACCTGAGGGTGTGGTGCAGCCCTACCATTGCGATTATTTTCATGTGGATGACCTGGTGGTTGTGGTGTTGGTTGTTGCACGTAGTTCTGATTTTGCTCAACCTCATCCTCGTAATCCCCCGCGTAATTGTCCTCCTCCTCAGCAGGAGCAGGAGCCACAGAAGGATCCACAACAGCACCAACAGTTTGGCCAGGCTGAAGAGCGACACGGCTCGCTTTGCGGAGGGCGGTTTCGCGAAGTTAAGGTGGTTGTTGTTGTTGTTGCAATGGTGCAGCAGGTGGAGGTAGACGCGCAAGCACTTCGGCGAATTTGGCATCCAACTTGGTGTCAATTGACTTCTCAATGCCATCCATTCTCGCTAGTGCGTTGTCAAAAAGTGGTCATCACATCTTCTACCTGTTGACCCATCATTTGCTGAAATTTATCATGCAACTCCTTGTTCGTCATGTTCTTCGAGTCAGCCTCGTCGACTTGTGATCCTGGCATGGTTAGCAGCAATAGAAACACACAAAAATATGATCCTACAGACTACTAGAAAATGGTGGTGGTGGGGCATCACAAATCCGTTAAGCAAATCTCAAATTCTTACCAGTTCTAACCCAGCAGTAGGTGGTGATCGGCAACCGTGGTAGTCAAAACTGATGCAGAGCATCCTAAGGTCATCCCCATGGACCCTTCATCGCCTCACCAAGTGCCCAAAGGACCAATGAGTCGAGCCCGTGCAAGAGCTCTCGAGACCGAGGTGACTTCGCTCCTCTCTCGACATCCCTCAGATTCACATGAGACATGGCTTCTACCCTCATCAGGAACTCTGTGCATACTTAGGTACTTGGATGAAGGCCACGGGACAGCTCTGCACAATGGTCAAGACGGCGAGTTCGACAAGTGCCGGGAACAAGAAGACGGAAGGCTGAAGACGGAAGGCCTACACCGGACGATCGGCAACTCCCAGGCACCGAACGACCGGCGTCCACCGGACAACCGGCGACTCCCAGACGACCGGACGACCGGAAGCTACCGGACATCCGTGACAACGACCACAGAAGCTAAATAGCGGAAATCCGAGGATTACCGGACGTTCGGTCCCTCCAGAACCTCCGGACGTTCGGTGACCAGCGGACGTCCACCCCGACGGTGACATCTCATGTAATATATACTCGTTGACTTCCCTCCTTTCGAGGCAGCTTTTGGATAGCTCATCATAGACCTGTGTGGTTTCTCTCCCACGAGACCGCGGCCTCTTCGGAGAAGATCCACGTCGGATTCAAGGCCTCCACATCGGAGAAGATCCCAAGGGATACCCAAGACCTCCTCCGGGAGAAGACTATCTTTGTACCATCGTTGTTGACTATGGACCGTGTATCTTGATATGTATCGTGGATCTAGCACTTGTGTGACCGTATTCATGTTGATTTGAGTGTTCCTCCTCGTGTATTCCTCCGTTTCTTCCATGTGTTCTCCGTGTTTGTTGTGGGATAACCTCCATTCGTGAAAGATCTGTTGATTAGGGTTCCACCCTACATCATCTTTGGTATCCAGAGCATAGGTTGATCACGAATTTGGAGCCCCACACCCTGTTTTCTAGCTTGTTTTTGTTGTGTTCTTCCCAATTTCAAAAATAGGCCCAAATTTTTTTTTTGTGATCTGTTGATTTGGCAAGATTTTGTTGACTTTGTTCCATGGATTTGCTGTACCACGAGTGGATCTAGCTTTTCCCCACCTTCTCACCGATTTTCTTCCATGAATTTGGGCAAGTCTGACCAATTTGTCCACGGATCCGAGAAACCTAGCCCCAACCTACCGGACGACCGACGCTTACCGGACGTCTGGCACCCCACGAGACACCGGACGTCCGCTAAACACCGGACGACCGGAACCCCGCCTACAGAAACTATTATCGGATTTCCGGAATTTACCGGACGTCCGACCCCTTCCGATCGACCGGACGACCGGCCACCTCCGGACGTCCGACAGACCCTGACGAAACTGATTCTTCTCAGTTTTGTCCCACCTTCCGCTACCACCTACCTTTCCCATTCCACCATCACCTCAGCAACCACCATCGCTTAACCGCTACGATTTGGAACATCTTGTCTCCCTTTGCCTTGGATACTTGAGTTGTGGTTTCACCGTTTCCTTGGATGTTTAGGCTACCTTGGAACGGCAAGACTTCGACAACACCATCGCTCAACTTCGGCAAGGACGGTAACATCGACGACACTTTGTTCATTCTACCTTGCAATTGCATTGTCACCCTATGGACCATCTTTGCGTAGCTTTCCCATTGAGACTAGCCATTTAAGTATTGCCGGGCCACGACACTTGTGCACATTAGTGATAGTCATAGATATTGCATACCATAGCATCATATCTCCGTGTGCCACAAGAGTGGTCCGCATACACAATAGCTACCTTCATACGAGAAGCATGCATAAGTATCCAAAGAAAGAGCTCACAAGCTTTTAAGCAAAAGAGCCAACCCAAGCTTATAAGCAAAAGAACAATACCATCATACGCCTTGCATCAAAAGAGATCATATGTCATAGCAATACCATCTTGTGCTCAAGCATCGGCACATCATACACTCATAACATACTTGTGATAGTTAGTCGTTACGTTTTGCCTCTTATAGGTCGTGCACAAGTGCGTATCCGCCTATTAAGCAATCGGTTAGCGTCTCTCTAGTTTTGTGCAACACGAGCATTTTCCGTGGTTTCCACATTTTTCGCTCACCCTTGGTTGCACAACCACATTTATCTATCCGTGCGTGTGTTCCGTGTGCTACTTTGCTAGTGATCTACTTGTTCCATAAGCAAATTGTGAACCATTTTCAACATCTTTGAGTCACTTTGACGATTGCATTGAATTTATTGCCACCATCCTAACCAAGCTCCTCTCAAAGCTTTACTTGTGTAGGTGTGAGAATCGACACGAAGTGGTACCAATAGTGCTATTTCCGGGTTACATTATTGAGTGATCATTGATCCATTTTCAACTTCGGTTAAGGTACATTTGGTATTGTCTTCTCCTTTCTCCCACTTACATACTTGCTTGTGATGATGGATAGGCCAAGTACATCTTCCAACCCGATCTTCGACAATCCTCAAGAAGCGAACAACTACGTCACCAAACTACATCTCTTTGGTGTCCAACGAGCTCTACATCAAGAAAGTGAAGCTAGGCGCGAGTACATTGGTCAAGTCGCCGAGGATGCGCGCCAATTTGAAGCAAGAACAAAGAGCAATTCGACATCATCAACACCAACATGTCTACTCAATTCAACGAGCTCCGAACATTGATAGTCAACCGACGTTCTTCTTCCACATCCTCTCAAAGACGAAGTCGCTCAAGTCGACATTCCGACTCCACGCAAGACTCAAGTACCCCTACGTCCAACACTCTTCGTCAAGCCGCACGCCAAGCTCGACATGACAACCGGCAGCCTCTTCATGACAAGAGTTCACAAGAGCTATTCGACGAGCAAGAAAGCCGACGTCGTCAAAACCAAGCTACACTTGAGCAAGCACAGGAACGGCAACGACTACGCCAACAACAACAAGAGCGAGCACGTCAATATCAAAAAGAACAAGACGCCGAGGCTAATCGCCAAGCACAACAACGTCGAGAAGTTCAAGCTATGGAGGCGCAACGAGCTTTACATGATGCACATCGCAATGTGGCAGCCCGCACTCGACACACTCGTCAAGAAGAAGATTTCCTTTGTGATGAGATGCAAGAGAGACGCCACCAAGCAAGAAGGCAAGAAGAAGCTCCTCCTCAAGCGTGACAAGAGCATCAACCTCAACAAGAACAACAAGCTCGACAAGCACACCATGATAATGGACATCTATTTCGCCAAGAGCACCATGATATTGCCAACCGCCAAAATCAAGACCGCCCTCCCAATAGGCAAGGAAACAATGAAGAGCATCGCTACGGCAAGCTAAAGTTCACCATGCCAAAGATTTCCTGAAGCATTGATCCCGAAGACTATCTCTCATGGGCATTGAAGGTTGACAAGATCTTTCGCCTTCACAACTTCGATGAAGAGAAGAAGATCGCAATGGCATCCCTTGAGTTCCAAGACTATGTTCTCATTTGGTGGGAGCAAATCATAGAGAGAAGAGAAGCAAAAGGCGAACCTCCTATCACCACTTGGGCTCAGATGAAGGAAGTCATGAGAGCACGCTTTGTGCCAACACACTACAACCGTGACTTGTTCAAGAAGCTACAACTCCTCAAGCAAGGTACCAAGTCCGTTGAAGAGTACTACAAGGAGATGGAGATTTCCATGATAAGAGCCAACATCACGGAAGATGAAGGCCACAAATCTTTATTCGACTTGCCATTGCCACATTTCCATGCTTCATGCTATATATACCTTGTGTGTTGCATCCAACTTGTTGCCTACTTGCTCATATATCATGTTTGTTTGCACCAATGTCATCCCTTCACATATGCCATGTCCCATTGCTTTTCACATGATTGACTTGATTGCCTCACACATGATGAACAATTTCTCTTTCTATTGTGTTGAGTGCCTAACTATCTTCACTACACCCTATGCACATTATGCTTGGATTGTCTTGCACTTGACCCATGTGTTTAGACACTTCATTTTACATGGTGTTGTGAATGATTCTTATGCCTACCATAGACCTTTTATTGAGCACTTTATGCATGCTTGCTATGACCATGAGGTAGATGCTTATTCTCTTGTCACACATACTTGCATCACTACCTCTCAATTGCATACTTGGCCCCATGATATCTTTTCTTGTGCTCAATTGATGTGCTTAAATGCCATGCCACAACCCTTTGTCACACCCTATGCTATGCTTGATGACAACACTTGTTGGGTGAATCACCTCTTGAATGCTTGGTTTTGCACTAACGCTAACCACATTTGTTTTTCCAAGTGTTTGTTGTCCTTGCTCCTTTTCAAGGAATCACTAGACGGTGTGACATTGGAGAGTGCCCATGTAGAGCTTCAAGATGATGAGCACTTCGTGATGGTCCACATCTACACGACGACGCCATCTCTTTCCCATGGTGATTTGGTTTTCGATCCGAGGTCGGATCTTTCCCAAGGGGGAGGGGATGATGCGGAGCATCCTACGGACATCACCATGCCAAGAGTCTGCTTGGCAAGTGACACGTGCGACCTCTACTTCTCATACAAAAAGGTGAATCATCTCCTTTACACTGGTCCACTTGACCCCTTCGAGGATGGTATACTACTTGACACTCCACTCGTGTGCATGCATAGCTATTGTTGGAGCTTCACGGATGATGAGGAGGAGTGAAAGCGCCAAGGATCACCTACACCATCTGCGAGGGAAGCGTGGAAGAGAAGACGGAAGAAACGGAGCTGCTGCAAGCTACAGGCTCCGCACGACCGGCGTTTACCGGACGTCCGACGCGTCCTGGGCGACCGGACGACCGGCAGCCACCGGACGTCCATGACATCCTTCACAGAACCGAAATAGCGGAAGTCCGAGAGCTACCGGACGTCCGGTCCCTCCCGAGCCACCGGACGTCCGGTGCCCAGCGGACGTCCGCTCCCTGCCTGTGCGCAGCCGTCGGCCTTTTGGCCATGTACCCCTTTCGCCCCTCACTTACCCCTTCGCGGCCTTAGACTATATATACTCATCCACCTCCACCATTTTAGGGTTAGCAATGTGATAGCTCATTTAGACTAGAGCTTTGCTCATCTTAGTGGTTCTACTCCTAGGAGAGACTGCGGCCCCTCTACGGAGAAGATCCACGACGGATTCAAGACCCCTAAACGGGAAGATCCTTCACGGATTCAAGACCTCCTCTCAGAGATGAACTTTACCTTGTATCTTTCCCTTTGTTGTTCATGTACCTTGTGATCTTGTGTGTTTGTTTGTCTAGTGGATGTGTGATTGGACTTGTTCTTGAGTGTTTCCCCTCGTGATTCCCCTTTGTGTTCATCGCGGGATCCCTCCATTTCGTGAAAGATCGGCCACCTAGGGTTCCACCCTACATCAAACCACAGTTAGGTACTAGAAGCAAGTGCACACTTTGTTGTGCCGTTTTTTATAATAACACAACAGAGGCCGCACCATGAACTAGCGTTGGGAAGCATTATTTACACTTGGGGTTGTGCTCGTGGAGGATAGTATTGGCGGTGGAGGCACAACATAGGGGGTAACAATGAAGGAGTTAGAGCGGGAGGGGAAGGCGGCGCGATGACAGGGAAGATGCTAGAAGAGGTCGGTGGTGCTGGACATTGCAAGGTACTCGCCTATTTTTTAACTGAAATAGTCCCCTCGAAATCTCTCCCCAATGTCCCACCTTACCTAAATTTTGATATATTTCCTAATTTCAACAATATTTTGTACCTAACATTTGCTGGGTTATATGATTCAAATGGCCGATCTCTTTGATTTTTTTGTTCATTTCTATTGATAGGGGACGACCACTTTAGTTCAGGTCATTCAATCTGATAGCAAGGTCTGAGTTCATACAATCATACTGCCATTGTTTGGCCGCTCACAAAATTTGCATCAACTGATATAATTTTTTCAAGCAAAACAAAGGTAAATAGCAACTGACAGTAGCCATCTTTTTTTTTGAACAATGTCGTCTCCATCACTTCATTCTTTCAATTTATGTCTTCTTTCCTACTTTCCCGAGCATGCATACAGAATATCAACAAGAGCTGCTCCGGAATTCATGCCCACTACGAGATTCATCATCCGTAAAAAATAGTAGCAATACGACTATAACAAATTATCTAGATTGTTAGAGATATATTTAGGATATATGTATTTAGCAGTCTAGGATTTGTAATCCATCTCCTTCCTTTTTTGGGTAAAGGACATTTTATTGAATTGATTTATCAAGATGATACAATCACATCTAAAGAATGCCCGGCCTCTGCACAACATGATGCACACAACCAACAAGTCCAAACGACCAAAAAAATATACATTGTTTTGCAGCAAAAATAAATCAATCCAGCCTAGGGTGGGGCAGATCTTATACGAAGATTACACCGCCATCCATGGGGGAAGAAAACCTCCCTGGACGTACGCTCCAGTCGTGTAGACACAATCGTAAAAAGTTCTTTGTCCTCCGAATTTTGCAGGATAGACCAAGTACGGAGCCATCGCGTACATGCATGAATAACCTGCACAGGAGAAGAACCACATTTATTATTAAAAACCATGGCATTCTTGGTAAGCCACAATGCCCATCATAAGGCAGCCGCCCCCACAAGAATATGTGCAGAAAATTGTTTATCAATACTCCGCAACCAATTGCCGAACATGTTACGTGCACTATGTGGGGGGTATAGATTTGAAGCTACTTGAACTATGTCCCATACTTCACGAGCAAATTTACACTCAAAAAATAAGTGTTTAATAGACTCGTCATGTTGGCAAAAGAGACATGTCTTGCTACCATGCCAGTTACGTCGTGCCAGATTATATCTAGTTAAGATGACCCCTCTGCTTAAAAAGCAGAGGAATATCTTCACTCTTAGAGGAATTTTAGCTTCCACAATTTTTTGTTCTCAAAGGGAACATCAATATGGGTCATCGCATCGTACAAGGACTTGATTGAGAAACTGCCGTTTTGATGCAGTTTCCAACGAAACTTGTCTGGCTCGCTTGTCAGTTGAATGTCCTCCAGACGGGAGAGTGACTCATTCCATGCTGCCAGGTGAGGACCAAAGAGGTCCCTATGAAAAGAAATATCGGGGTTTAGTTGTCCCAAAATTGGTTGATCGTGACAAATTTGTGTCTGAGAATCCTGTACAAGCTAGGGTACTGCACTGTAAGTGGGGTCGTGCCCAACCAGGTATCTTCCCAGAATCGAACCTGAGAACCATCCCTTACTGAGAAAGTACCAAATTGAAAAAAGAATTCCTTGGCGTTCATGACCCCATACCAAAAATGTGAATCACCGGGTTCCCTATGAACTTGAGAAATGGCTTTGGACCCCACGTATTTGTTACGAATGATTTCCTGCCATGCTCCATTCTAAGTGAGTAATTTATAAACCCATTTACTCAGAAGAGCAATGTTCTTAATCTCAAGATCTTGAATTCCAAGGCCCCCTTGACTTTTAGGTCGGCATAATACAGTCCACCTAGCCAGTCGATATTTCTTAGATTCATTATCACATTGCCACAAAATTTGGATCTAAAGTAATCCAAACGTTGAAGAACCACTTTCGGTAAATGGAAGAATGACAACATGTATAGAACAATATTGCTGAGGACGGAATTGATTAAAATCAATCTCCCCCCATATGAAAAGAGTTTGGCTTTCCAACTGGCTAGCCGTTTCTCAAGTCTCTCATCCACATGTTTCAACTCAGTGATAGTTAAGCGCCGATAGTGAATCGTAATACCTAGATAACTAATTCAGAACTGCCCAAGCTCGCAGCAAAAAATGTCAGCATACTCAGCCGTGGACTCGACAACGCCACCGAAGCAGAAAAGCTCGATCTTATGAAAATTAATTTTGAGACTAGAGAGCTCCTCAAATGCGAATAAAAGAAGCTTGGGGTTTCTTGCTTTTTCAATGTCATTATCCATAAAAAGAATAGTGTCATCTGCATATTCTAAAATATACAAACCTTCTTTTACTAAATGGGGAATAACACCACTAATCTGGCCAGCCACCTTAGCCCTTTGAACAAGGATAGCTAACATATCGGCTGCAATGTTGAACAAAAGAGGGGATATGGGGTTCCCTTGGCGAAGACCCTTCTTAGTCTGAAAATAGTTGCCAACATCATCGTTGACTTTTATAGCCACACTGCCTCCAGAAACAAAATTCTCAACCCACTGGCACCATTTTGGTGAAAACCCCTTCATGTGTAAAGTTCGCAACAAAAAGGGCCATTTTACTTTATCATAATCCTTTTCGAAGTCAATTTTAAGGATGACTCCGCTCAACTTTTTACGGTGAAGCTCGTGTACAGTTTCATGCAACACAACCACTCCATCTAGTATGTTGCGTCCTTGCATAAACGCTGTTTGAGTGGGTTTGACCACATGGTCAGCCAACCCGTTCAACCGATTTATTGCAACCTTCATAAAGATTTTTAAATCTGACATTTAGGAGGCCAATCGGTCGATATTGTTGAATACAACTATCCTCCTTAGTCTTGGGTAGTAGAATAATTTCCCCAAAATTTAAACGGGCAATGTCAAGGTTTTTGGTAGTTTGTTAAACAACTGAAGCAAGTCCACCTTAAATCATATCCCAAAAACATTGACAAAACTCCGTTGGAAAACTGTCTGGACCAGGGGCCTTATTGCGTTCCATTTGAAACACCGCAGTCTGAATTTCCTCCTTGGTGAACGGAGAAGTTAAAAAGTCATTTTCCACCTCCAAAATTTGAGGGATGTATGAGTCTGCGACTCATCCAGCATACATAAACTTTCAGCTGAAGGTCCAAAAAGCTCTTTGTAGTACTTAGTAATAAAGTTTCTGAGTGGCACATCTCCCTCGATACAACCTTCATCATGGTCAAGTGCGAAAATACGTTCGTTTCTTTGCCTTCCATTGACCATCACCAGAAAGTATTTCGTATTATCATCACCTTGAACCAGTGAGTCGGCCTTGTAATGTTGGTAACATTTAATCTCTTCTTCGCGTAAAAGGCAGGCAATCTGCTCATTTAGTTCGCTTTATTGCTCAACATCAATAGCAGAAAGGGGCCCCACCTCTGCAATTTTATCAAGGGCATCGATTAAGGTAGATAGTCACAACTTCTCTCTTTTGTATATGCCAATGGTATGTTTAGCCCATCCACGAAGGAATCGACGCAAGGCGCGTATTCGATTAGTCCATTGTTGAATGGGTGTGTTACCCCGAGGTTGACGCCCCACACCTTCTTAACCAGGTCGTGGAATCCATCTCTTGTGAGCCATCTGATCGGTGTAGGGTGGAGACCCTAAGGCCGATCTTTCACGAAATGGAGAGGATCCCAAGAAGAACACGATGAACACGGGAAAGAATGGAGAGAAATCACAAGGAAGAACACTCAAGAACGATGATAACAATCAAACATGGGCTAGATCGATGAACATCAAGAGTGACACGATGATCCAAACACAATAAAGGAAAGATACACGATAGCTAGTTCATCTCCATGAGGAGGTCTTGAGCCCATGAGGGGTCATCCCGTGAGGGGTCTTGAATCCGGTGTGGATCTTCTCCATAGAGGTCGCGGTCTCTCGGTGGATTAGAACCACATGGATGAGCACAACTCTAGGTCTCAAATGAGCTAACACATTGCTAACCTTAGCTAGGAGGAGGAGGAGGAGGTCTATTTATAGTCTAGGGGGACGAAAGGGTAAGCTCGAGGGATACATGGGCCGGAGGCCCGATACACTATGCGCACGCAGTGGGCGGATGTCCTGGCAGGGGCCGGATGTTCGGGTAGGGGCCGGATATCCGAGCCTTCATGATGGGCCGGATGTCTGAGCTGAGGAGGCCGGATGTCCGGGGTGGCTTCGGATGCGTTTTGTGAAGGAATCCTGATTTCCGGGCGGGGGCCCGTTGTCCGGCAGCTCGCGTCAGGTCGGATGTCCGGGCCGGGGCCGGATATCCGGGCCCTGTAGCACTTCGGCCGTTGGGCTTTTGATGTTGTTGACGTCTTCAGGGGCCGGATGTCCGGGTCCTGTAACCTTCCTCCGGTTCTTCTCGTCGTGCTCCTTCATCCATGTACTTGAGGACTTTTCCGTGATCTCGAGCATCTCCGAGAGGGTCTTCTTGGTACCTAAGCACATGTAGTGACCTTGCATGACGTAGCAACCATGTCTCGCACGGAAGGAAAGTGAAAACATCTTGGATCGGGTTCACCTTGTGTCCAATGGTGTACCCTTGAGGTCTCATCGTGGGTCCACTTGGGGCTTGGGGAGTAGTCGCAGTGTACACGGGGATGAATGAAAGATGCTCCGCATCATCTCCTCCCGGGAAAGATTCGAAATCGCATCAAAAACCTCATCACCATGGAAATGGTTGTCGTGGACGGACTTGTAGTTGGACGGAGTCGAAGACATGGCACAATCCAAGTACTCCAAGGTGTCACGGGAGTGGTATACATGCAATAAGAGCAAACACAAACGACACTCGAAAATACAATGGTTAGCGCACACAAAGTGTCCGTCATGTAAGAATGAGTCCGTGTGACAAGGCACATGATGCTTACCCAAAAGATGTAGAATGATACGGAAATCATTCATGGGGTAATTGGCATGGTGCGCAAAGCTACAAATTCTATCATTGTGCAAAAATGATGTCATAGTGTGATGGTTTATCAAGAGCATGAACGTGGCAATGGATGCTCAATATGTGTATGTTATCATGCAATTGATGGTGGACAATATCATCATGATGTATGAATATGCCATCAAGAAAGATCACAACAAATTTGCTAAGGAAATGCACAAGCTCATATATCATGGATGACATGGGAATACAAGATGCAACAA
The DNA here is from genome assembly GCA_902687465.1 of Secale cereale. Classification (NCBI taxonomy): domain Eukaryota; kingdom Viridiplantae; phylum Streptophyta; class Magnoliopsida; order Poales; family Poaceae; genus Secale; species Secale cereale. Next base: position 352,201,903 of record LR738712.1, read on the forward strand.
GGCGCAAACTTGTGGTGAATATGATATTTCCATCGAGCATGACATGTGGACACACAATCAACAAATACGAAGGTTTTGGTGCAATGTGTCAAAGGGTTGTCGATGTACCAATTCTCAAAGTCGTGGCATGAGTTGTGGTCCGGAGGTGCATCCAATAAGTCCGAGGGCTCCTCAACTTGAAGGTCCATAGGGTCCATCTGTCGGCATTCTGGGAAACAGGGTACCCAGACTTGCCTGACTGCAGCCCGCGACGTGGCTCCTTTCCGGGCCTGGTATGACCCATCTTCAGCATCGACACTCAAGACCCTCGCGAGGGGCCAAGCCTCGAGGGGCGAACGACACCAAGACCTCCGGAAGGGGCAGCCTCGTCTGGCTGGCTCCCGAGGAGCGGACAACTCTATGCACCCCCACCTCGCGAGGTTTGCATGACGCAAGCTGTGATGACCAAGACCAGGCAGGCGCCAGCGGGCGCAGTACTACAGTTTCCTATTTGGTGCTAAGGAAACGGGCTAAGACACAGAGTCTTGAGGAATCTGCCAAAGGTTTCCCTTCCAGTGCAACAAGACCAAGACTGCCAGGACAGCAGGACGGAGGTCATCACCGAGCCCACCATGGCATCAGGATCAGATGCTTTGCATGCGAAGACCATCTTTAGTCAGGATAAGACGTGCTAGTTGTCCCCCTTCAAAATTGGCCATTGTGGGATCCCTTCCCGCCAAACATTTCGGGGAAGCGCACCAAGGCCACTACATAAGTAGGACAGCCACAACCCAACAAGGGGACGGATCATTCAGAACCTCTCCTCCACCAGCAAGAAAGAACACCTCACCTCCGGAGGTTGTTCACTCATTGTACTAGTTCAACCACATCCAATCTCGAGGCTAATCTACCATACTACTAGAGTAGGGCCACTGACCACTAGGTGGCCTGAACTAGGATAAACAGCCTCGTGTCTCTTTTACATTCCTGTTCATCGTGCTAGTTCGTGAGACGGCGAGTAGATAGATAGGCGAGGTTGAGGTCTTCACACACACCCCAGAGTTTGATCCTAGTAGGACATTTGGCTCGCCAGGTTGGGGTGCGTTGAAGCTCCTCCTCGTCCATTTGGTTCATCGTCGTTTCACCGCCCCATGGCTGACGCCCGCCACGTACGTGTCGAGCACCGAGCCGCTATCGCCGCTCGCGTGGCCCAGACGGCACCCCCGGCGACGGCATCCCCGGTCGCTCTCCATGACCGGCGGCAAACGCTGCCACCTGCCCCACTGCCCATGAGCAGTAGGATTCGTCGTTCCCGCTCTCCGCGCGGCGTGACGGCCGCATTGCAACCCCATGAATGACTTCAAAGGCTGCTTCGTCCTCGCACGCCCGTCGCGGCCCGGTGAACTCGCAGGCCGCACTGCTCATGGCGCGTGAGCTGCTGCGCTACCACCTGGCTGATGACCTCTACGAAGAATGGTTGGACCGCATCGCCGAGCTCGTCAGCACCACTGAAGAAGCTCCATCATCATGTCGTTCGCTGCCTCTTCCACAACGTCAGGCGGGCGACAAGGCTCGTGGCGCACCTCCTCCATCGCTCTGAAGAGACGTCTTCCCCAAGCCAAGGCGCGAGGCCCCCCAGCGTGATCAGCCACGCAGGGCGGCCGCGCGAGATGAAGAAAGTTGTCAAGTGGTGCATAGGCCACAAGGCGAGGTGGGCGCGCTTCATGCTCCACCTCATCAAGGACACGCTCCTCCCCTTGTAGTGGCACACGAGCACCCGGACCAAGCACCACCTCAGCAACAAGCTCCAGTCAGCACGACGGGCTGCAAGGCGTTCACCCCGCAGCTCCATCTTGTCATCTAGCCCAGCAAGTTCAAGCCAGATCCTCCCCCGCGTTATGATGGAACACCTGACCCAGTAGAGTTCCTGCAGCTCTACGAGCTGAGCATCGAAGCGGCTAGTGGCGACGAGAAGGTCATGGTCAACTGGTTTCCCATGGCTCTCAAAGATGGCGCTCATTCGTGGCTCTTGAACCTCCCAAAGGAGTCGATCTCCTCCTGGGGTGAGCTGCGCAAACGCTTCATTTCCAACATCGAAGGGGCTCACGACCGTGCCCCGTCAGTAGGCGAACTGCGGCGCATCAAGCAGAAGCCAGGAGAGACCATGCGCAAGTTCATGCAGTGTTTCACCAATATCCGCATCAAGATCCCCAAGATATCCGATGAAGCCATCATCTCGGCGTTTGCTGATGGAGTCCGAAACATCAGGATGAAGGAGGAGATCTCCATTCAGGAGGACCTGTGCTCAGCTCTGGAGATGTTCAACCTCGCGATCAAGTGCTCAAAGGCAGAAGAGGGACGCCTCTCGCTGGTCGAGCTTCCCGAGTCTGATCCAGAAGATAAGAAGGCCAAGACCAAGGAGGCCAAGCGCAAAGGACTAGTAGTACTCGCTTCTGAGCCTGAGATGAAATGTGGGTGCGAGTACCCTGGTTCCTCTAAGGGCAGTCGTCCGTTCTGCGCCTTCCACAACGTGCGCAGCCACAACACCAACGACTGCCAAGAACTCAGGGCCATCCGTGACAGACGCTTCGGACACCACCCCGAGCATAGCAAACGAGGCTACGGTCACGGAGGTGGCCGTGGGGGATGACACTGGGAGAACCATAACTCTCGCCAAGGTTGGTGAGAGTGGCCTCGCGAGGATCACTGGCAGGGCCAGCCTCGTGAGGGCCCATGGAGAGACCAGCCTCGCGAGAATCACTGGAGGGACCAGCCGCGTGAAGATCGCCCCTGAGACAATGACGCCCTTCCTTCGCTGCCACCACCACGGCAAAGGAACGACGACCACCATCAAGATGAAGGGGCTGGGAGCTTTCAGGAGCCGCGCGCAGTGGCATGCATACTAGGAGGCGCTCAGGCCCCCGCATCTCATCGCGTCTTCAAGCAGTTCGCCCAAGAGGTGAATGCAGTCCTCCCCAAGCTCGAGATAACGCATCCCCTCAGATGGTCCAAGTGCGCCATTACCTTCGACTCCGCTGACCAGCTTAAGTGCGCGGCCGCGGCTGGCGCCCTTCCTCTGCTCTGCTCACCTACCATCAGCAACGTGCTCATCACCAAGACCCTCATTGACGGCAGAGCAGGGCTCAACGTCCTCTTCGTCGAGACCTTCGACATGCTCTAGGTGCCATACGACCAGCTCCAACCCACCAAACCTTTCTCCGAAGTGACCGACGGCTCGACAACACCAATAGGACAGCCCTGCCTTCCTATCACCTTCGGCTACCGCAACAACTACCGCATAGAGCTCATCGACTTCAACATCTCCCACATCTGGCTCCCATACAAAGCCATTCTTGGCTACCCAGCCTTGGCCAAGTTCATGGCAGCGACCCACCACGGCTACAACGTTCTCAAGATGTCGGGAAGCGGCGGCATCATCGTGGTTTCCTGTGATGAGAAGCATGCGGTGTACGCTCTCGAACGTGCCATGCTGCGGCAGTGGAGAACCCCAAAACCGAGGGCTTTGCCTGCCCTCCTGAAGCCGTCTGGAAGAAGAAGAAGCAGATGCTCGTCCAGAAGTCTCACGAAGAAGCAACAACCAACGGCCGCACCTCAGGATCTGCGCCCATGAACGAGGCTCCTTCCTCCCTCGCATAGGAAGGTGCGCCCAGCGCGCCTCTCCGGTTGGGCTCGGGGGCTCTCCGTCGGAGGGCCTCTGACCTAGCCAATGCCACGGGGGAGGCGCTCGGGCATCATCTATAGGTGTGCTTCAACGCATGTTTCCGCGAGGAGGGCACAAGGCACAAGGCGCCGAGTGCTCAAGAGTTCATCACCTAGATCATCGAAGACTTGCAGGTACCAAGAGCAATGCGAGGCAAGCATCGCCCCACACCACCAAGTACAGCTGCCGTCCCTGGTTCGGGCGGCAGGCTGCGCGTCTGCGTCAATGTCCCATGGCTCAACAAAGTCGCATCTCAGGAGCTCTATTGGCCGTCCTAGGTGTGTCAATGCAAGGGCCCTCCTTGTAGCTATGTACGCATGCCTTTCGTCCTGCCGAACCTCGCTGCCCTGCACCAGCACCACATGCGGGCCGTCCTGGCGGCTCACGAGGCCAGGCATAAGGTGATCCTGGCGGAAGGGAGGCTGGTACTTCGCGAGTTCCCAGAACCTCAGGAGCCTCACGAGGTCCCGGAGCCAAGCGACTCATGAGGAGCAACATCTACAGCAAGTGTCTTCAGCTACTCCAACACTTCTCCAACAATGGTGCCATGTGACATTTCCCATTTTTATTCAGTTGGGGGCGCCCCCGGGCTGCATCATCCCCAGACCGCGTGGGTGCGTCCCTACGTCATGTATCATTTACGCATCAATCAGAACTTGCCTTACACTTGCCTGAGTGATGCGGGGTCAACCCGATCTAGGCCGATCTTTCACGAAGAGGATGGAAACCCACGATGAACACGAAGAACACAAAGGGGAAACACAGGGGAAAACACAAGAGGAACACTCAAATCAACATGAAGATGGTCGCACAAGTGCTAGATCCACGATACATAACGAGATACACGATCCACGGTCAACAACGAACGATACAAGATAGTCTTCTCCGGAAGGATCTTCTCCGTCGCGGAGGTCTTGAATCCATGTGGATCTTCTCCGAAAAGGGGCCGCAGTTCAATCTCAAGGAGATGAACCAGTAGGTGAGCAAAGCTCTAGGTATCAAATGAGCTATCACAAAAGCTGCCCTGGAAAATAGGAGGGGAAGGAGTACTTATAGTCTAGGGAACGGAAAAGGGATACACAGGTCGAAACCCAAGTGGCTGCGCGCAGGCAGGGCCGGATGTCCGGCGGTCGGCCCGGATGTCCGGGCGTTCGAGAGGCGCCGGATGTCCAGGCATTTCGCCGGATGTCCGGGCTAGCGGGGCCTAGCCTCGGGTGAGCTTCTGTGGTGTCGCGCCGGATTTCTGGGCTCGAGGCCGGATGTCCGGGGCCTGGCCGGATGACCGGGCCCTGTAGCTTCGGCTGAGTGGGCTCTTTTGTAGATGTTGGTCCAGGGGCCGGATGTCCATGCCAGGGTGCCGGATGTCCGGGGCCTGGGACCTTCTTCAGCTTCCCTCGATGCAATGCTTCTTCCGTGAACTTGGTGACTTGTCCATCTTTATGAACCTCTCCGATGGAGTCTTCTTGGTACCTGAGCACACAAAACACATCCGTTTGAGGTAGTAGCCATGTCTCGCATGATTCATACGGAAGTTGGACTAGGAGAGATGTGACCTCGGTCTTGAGAGCTCTAGCACGGGCACATGTCATTGGTCCTTGGGGCACTTTGTGAGGCGATGGTAGGTCCATGGGGATAACCTTGGGATGCTCCACATCATCTCCCCTCCCTTGGGAAAGATCCAACCTCAGATCGAAATCTTCATCACCATGGAAAGGAGGGAGATCCTTGACATTGAATGTATCACTCACATTGTACTTGTTGCATGGAAGGTCGATCTTGTAGGCATTGTTGTTGTAGCGTGCTAGCACCATGAAGGGTCCGTCGACGCGAGGTAGTAGTGTGGACTTGCGTTCGTTGGCGAAGCGGTCCTTGCGAAGATGGAGCCATACAAGATCTCCCGGTTGGAACACCATTGGTGTCTTGTTGACATTGAGCTTGGTGGCAAGGCGATGTACTTGTCGCTCGATCGTTTCCCTTGTATCTTCGTGCATCTTCTTGAGATAACTTGCTCGTGCACTTGCGTCCATGTTGATGCGCTCTTGTAGAGGTAGAGGAAGAATGCCCAATGGGGACAATGGGTTGAAGCCGCAGACGATCTCGAAGGGGGACTTGCTGGTTGTGGAGTGTCTTGCACGGCCGTAGGCGTACTCGGCGATGGGAAAGCATTTCTCCCATTCCTTGATGTTCTTCTTGATCAACACGCGAAGAAGTGTCGATAGCGTCCAATTCTTCACCTCTGTTTGGCCGTCCGTTTGTGGATGATATGCCGAAGAGAATAGGAGCTTGATGCCGAGTTTGGCGCATAGAGTCTTCCAAAAGTAGCTCAAGAACTTGACGTCGCGGTCCGATACGATCGTCTTGGGCACACCATGTAGACGCAATATTTCCCTACAAAAGAGATTCGCCACATGTGAAGCATCGTCGATCTTGTTGCAAGGAATGAAATGAGCCATTTTGGAGAATCTATCCACAACAACAAACACGGAATCTTTTTCATTTGAGTCCTAGGCAATCCAAGAATAAAGTCCATGCTTATATGTTCCCATGGATGGTATGGAATAGGAAGTGGCATGTAAAGACCATGAGATTGAGCTTTTGACTTAGCTTTGCGACATGTAGAGCATCGGTTGGTGAGGTGTGAGACGTCACAGAACATCTTAGGCCAAAAGTAGTTCTTGGAGAGCGTATAAAATGTCTTGTCCCGTCCAAAGTGTCCCATGAGTCCTCCTCCATGAGATTCCTGCAAAAGGAGCAAATGAAGCGAAGACTCAGGAATGCAAAGTTTGTTAGCTCTCATAAGATATCTATCCTTTATGTAGTATCATTCCCAAGAAGTGTGATTCAAACACTTAGTATAAGGATTTGCAAAGAAAGGATCATGATCATACAAATCTTTTATGTGCTCAAAGCCAATAACATTCAACTCAAGTTGGGTAACAAGTTCTTTGCCTTTGATGTATTTAATGACATAGGGAAAAGACTCAATGAACTCACTCCACTTAGCATGATGCTTGTTTAACTTAGTTGGACCCTTAAGATACTTGAGCGTCTCGTGGTTCGTGTGAATAATGAATTCATGAGGGCGAAGATAGTGTTCCCAAACACGCAAAACTCTCACTAAGGCATAAAGCTCTTTATCATAGATGGGGTAGTTAAGTTGCGCTCCGGAAAGTTTTTCACTAAAATACGCAATTGGCGTTTTTCTTGCATTAGCACGCCTCCTATGCCGGTACCACTAGCGTCACAATGGATCTCGAATGGTTTGACAATGTTTGGTAGGGCGAGAAGTGGTGCGTGGGTGAACAAGGCTTTTAGCCCATTAAACGTGGAGTCTTGCGAAGGAACCCAAATAAAGGGTGTGTTCTTCTTGCTCAAGGCGTGTAGAGGCATAGCAATTGTGCTAAAATCCTTCACAAAACGGCGATAGAAACTGGCTAAACCAAGAAAGCTACACACTTGTTGGAGATTTGTTGGTAGTGGCCAAGTTTTAATTGCTTCAATTTTAGTTTCATCAACGTGAACACCTTGTGAAGAAATGACAAATCCTAGGAAAATGACCTTAACAACGCCAAAAGTGCATTTGTCGATGTTAGCATATAAGCGTTCTTTCTGAAGGGTTTGCAAAACCATACGGCTGTGTGTCACGTGATCCTCAAGTGACTTGCTTAAAACGAGGATGTCATCAAAGTAAACCACTACAAAGACGCCTATATAAGACCGGAGAACAAAATGCATGAGACGCATAAATGAGCCGGGCGCCTACGATAAGCCCATTGGCATGACCAACCACTCATACAACCCAAACTTGGTTTTGAAAACCATTTTCCACTCATCACCCTCTTGAATGCGAATTTGGTAATAGCCACTTTTAAGATCGATTTTTGAAAAGATGGCAGCACCACAAAATTCATCAAGCATGTCGTCTAAGCGTGGAATAGGGTGACGGTATCTAACGGTGATAGCATTTATCGGGCGACAATCAGAGCACATGCAAAAACTTCCTTCTTTCTTAGGCACGATAATAACCAGAACGGCACAAGGGTTTAAGCTTTCACATACATGACCTTTGTCGATGAGTTGTTGCACTTGCCGTTGAATCTCCTTGGTTTCCTCGGGGTTGACGCGGTAAGGAGCCTTATTTGGAAGTGGTACGCCAGGTATGAGGTCGATGCGGTGTTCGATGCCGCGAAGTGGGGGTAGACCCAGTGGTAGCTCATCGGGAAAGACGTCCGAGAATTCCTGCAACAATTGAGACAACACTAAAGGTAGAGGTGGTAAAGTGTTAGTAGGTTTTGCTTCCCCTTTGCATAGAAGCACAAGGTGAAAGACGCTCGAGGGGTTCTCACACACTTGTCTCATCTCGCTTTTGGTGGCAAATAGCACTAGTTGTTTCTTGTCGCTCATCGTGGAGTCGCTCATATTTGGCTTGTGGCTCTCACTCTCCTTTTTGTGGTTCACTCTCTCACCATTCTCTCCACAATGGTTGGAAGGTATGTGTTTCTCGGCGCCTACTTGACTAGGGGACATTGGGCGTAGCACGAACACTTTGCATTTCATCTTGAAGCTATAATGGTTGGTCCGTCCATTGTGTGTGACTCCACGATCGTATTGCCATGGTCGTCCAAGAAGAAGGTGGCACACGGACATAGGGACCACATCACACTCAAGTGTGTCCTCGTAGGCGCCTATCTTGAAGGATACTTGCATGGTGTGCTCGACTCGAAGAGTTCCGGCATCGCTAAGCCATTGGACCTTGTAGGGATGAGGGTGCTTCGTCTTGACCAATTGTAGCTTGTCGCATAGCTCTTCACTTTCCAAGTTTTGACAACTTCCTCCATCGATGATAACCTTGACGGAGCATATATTGATTCCGGCCTTGGTATGGAAGATGTGACATCGTTGATCATCATCTTGATGATGTTGGAGTGTCAATGATGTAGGGTGGAACCCTAATCAGCGGATCTTTCACGTTTTGGAGAGTGTCCCACGATGAACACGGAGAACACAAGGAGGAAGACGGGGAAAACACAAGAGGAAACACTCAAATCAACACGAAGATAATCATACAAGCGCTAGATCCACGATACATAGTGCGATACATGATCCATAGTCAACGACGGTGGTACAAGGGTAGTCTTCTCCGTGAGGAGGTCTTGATTATCCCGTAGGATCTTCCCCGATGTGGAGGCCTTGAATCCGTAGTGGATCTTCTCCGTACAGGCGCACAGTCTCGTGGGAGAGAATCCACACAAGTCTGAGAAATGAGCTATCCAACAGCTAACCCTAAACGGAAAGGGGAAAGGAGTATATATAGTGTACGGAGCGAATGGATACACGGGCCTCGGCCCAAGTGCTGCGCGTAGGCAATTCAGGGGCCGGACGTCCGGGCGTCGGGCCGGATGTCCGGGGCTTCGCGGGGCGCCGGATGTCCGGGGCGAGGGCCCGGATGTCCGGGCTGGAGCGGTCGAGCCTCGGGTGCTCTCTGGACAGAGGCGCCGGATTTCCGGGCCCGAGGCCGGATGTCCGGGCCGTGCTTGGCCGGTTGTCCGGGCCCTGTAGCTTCTGCTGCAGGTGGCTTTCTGGAGTTGATCGTCCAGGGGCCGGATGTCCGGGCCAGGGGGCCGGATGTCCGGGGCCTGGAGCTTCCTTCTACCCTTCTTGATGCATCATCTCGTCCGTGAACTTGGGGACTTGTCCATCTTCACGCCCTTCTCCAATGTGGTCTTCTTCACACCTGAGCACACAAAGCACACCCGTTTGAGGTAGCAACCATGTCTCGCAAGATTCGTATGGAAGTAGGGCTAGGAGTGACGTCACCTCGGTCTCGAGAGCTCTAGCACGAGCACGTGTCATTGGTCCTTGAGGCACTTGAGGAGGTGAAGGAGGGTCCATGGGGATGACCTTGGGATGCTCCGCATCATCTCCCCTCCCTTGGGAAAGATCCGACCTCGGATCGAAATCTTCATCACCATGGAAAGGAGAGAGATCCTTGACGTTGAAGGTGTCGCTCACGGAGTACTTGTCTCGTGGGATGTCGATCTTGTAGGCGTTGTCGTTGTAGCGAGCTAGCACCTTGAATGGTCCGTCGGCGCGAGGTAGAAGTTTGGACTTGCGCTCGTGTGGGAAGCGGTCCTTGCGAAGATGAAGCCAAACAAGATCTCCCGGTTGGAACACCATTGGTGCCTTGTTGACGTTGAGCTTGGTGGCGAGACGTTGGACTTGTCGCTCGATCAAGGCCCTTGTATCTTCGTGCACCTTCTTGAGATAGCTCGCACGTGCACTTGCGTCCATGTTGATGCGCTCTTGTAGTGGTAGAGGTAGAATGTCCAAAGGTGACAACGGGTTGAAGCCGTAGACAACCTCGAATGGCGACTTGCCGGTGGTCAAATGTCTTGCGCGGTTGTAGGCGTACTCGGCGATGGGCAAGCAATGCTCCCATTCCCGGATGTTCCTCTTGATCAACACACGAAGAAGAGTGGAAAGCGTGCGGTTCGTCACCTCCGTCTGGCCGTCCGTTTGTGGATGGTACGCCGAAGAAAAGAGTAGCTTGATTCCGAGCTTGGCACATAGTGTTTTCCAAAAGTAACTCAAGAACTTGACGTCCCGGTCCGACACGATCGTTTTGGGCACGCCATGAAGACGAAGTATCTCCCTACAAAAGAGAGTGGCAACATGTGAAGCATCGTCGATCTTGTTACAAGGAATGAAATGAGCCATTTTGGAGAATCTATCTACCACCACAAGCACAGAATCTTTGCCATTTTGAGTCCTAGGCAAGCCAAGTATGAAATACATGCTTATGTCTTCCCATGGATGATATGGAATAGGAAGAGGCATGTAAAGACCATGAGATTGAGCTTTGGACTTAGCTTTGCGGCATGTCGAACATCGGTTGGTGAGGCGTGAGACGTCACGAAGCATCTTGGGCCAAAAATAGTTCTTAGAGAGGGTAGCAAACGTCTTGTCGCGTCCAAATTGTCCCATGAGTCCTCCTCCATGAAATTCCTGCAAAAGAAGCAAACGAAGCAAAGACTCGGGAATGCAAAGTTTGTTAGCTCTCATAAGATATCCATCCTTGATGTAGTAATGTTCCCAAGAAGTGTGAGTCAAGCACTTAGCATAAGCATTTCCAAAGAAAGGGTCATGCTTATATAGATCTTTAATATGCTCAAAGCCAATCACATTCAACTCAAGTTGGGTAACAAGTAAGCATTTGCGTAACAAGCATGCATTTGCGTGAAAACTTCCATGTTTCGTAGGCAAGAGAATAACCGGAGCGGCACAAGTGCTTAAGCTGTCACGTACATGACCTTTGTCGATGAGTTTGGGCACTTGCCGTTGTATCTCTTTGGTTGCCTCGTGGTTGACACGGTAGAGAGCCTTGTAGGGAAATGGTGCGCCGGGTATGAGGTCGATGCAGTGTTCTATTCCGCGAAGTGGAGGTAGACCCGGAGGTAGTTCATCGGGAAAGACGTCCGAGAATTCCTGCAACAATTGAGACAACACAAAAGGTGGAGGTGGTGAAGTGTTAGTAGGTTTGGCTTCCCCTTTGCATAGAAGCACAAGGTGGAAGACGCTCGATGGGTTCTCACACACTTCTCTCATCTCACGTTTGGTGGCAAATAGGACTAGTTGCTTCTTGTCGCTCATCGTGGAGGCGCTCATATTTGGCTTGTGGCTCTCGCTCTCTTTTTGGTGGCTCGCTCTCTCACCATTCTCTCCACGATGGTTGGTAGGTACAAGCTTGTCGGCGGCTACTTGACTTGGAGTCATTGGTCAGAGCACGAATTCCTTGCCCTTCATCTTGAAATGGTAGTGATTTGTCCGTCCATTGTGTGTGACTCCACGATCATATTGCCATGGACGTCCAAGAATAAGGTGGCACACGGACATGGGTATCACATCACATTCGAGAGTGTCCTCGTAGGCGCCAATCTTGAAAGAGACTTGCACGGTGTGCTCGACTCGAAGAATTCCGGCGTCGTTGAGCCACTGGACCTTGTAGGGGTGAGGATGCTTCGTCTTGACCAAATGAAGCTTGTCGCATAGCTCTTCGCTTGCCAAGTTGTGGCAACTTCCTCCGTCGATAATGACGTTGACGGAACGTCCGTTGATGCCGGCCTTTGTGTGGAAGATATGGCATCGTGTGTCTTCGACTTGGCGATGTTTGAGGTTCAAGACCTTCGATATTACTAGAGATGGACTTCAATCATTGTCACAAAACACTTGATGGTCTTCATCTTTGTTGAGACGCCGGTGCATGACCACGTGGTCGATGGCTTCCACTTCGTCGTCGCTCATCGAGTCATATGTGCCGTCGTCGTTGAAGATCATGGTTCTTTTGTTGGTGCACTCGAATGACTTGTGACCGCGGCCACCACATGTGAAACATTTGATGGAGCTCGTCTTGGGGTTGTCTTCGTTTGGAGTAGTAGAGGATGAAGCTCTAGGCTTGATGTTGTTGGTGGAAGGTGGATGACTCGATGTAGTCGCATTCTTGTAGCTTGGCTTGTCGCCTAAGTTTGTAGAAGGCTTGATAGAGGTAGGAGTAGTAGCCGAAGTCGTTGAAGCTTGGTTGTAGGAACCTAAGTTCTTGGAGTTGAACTTGGAGTACTTGTAGTCCTCTTGAACTTGTCGCTCCGCTTTGGTTGCTTGGTGTACTAGCTCGAGGAGATTGTTGTATGGTTGGAAGTCCGCAATCTTCTTGATAGGATAGTTGAGTCCATTCAAGAATCTCGCCATAGTTTGCTCTTCATCTTCCGTGATGTTTGCTCGTATCATAGCAATCTCCATCTCCTTGTAGTACTCTTCAACGGACTTGGTTCCTTGCTTGAGGAGTTGTAGCTTCTTGAAAAAGTCGCGGTTGTAGTGTGTAGGCACAAATCTTGCTCTCATGACTTCCTTCATTTGAGCCCAAGTGGTGATAGGAGGTTCGCCTTTTGCTTCTCTTCGCTCTATAATTTGCTCCCACCAAATGAGAACCTAGTCTTGGAACTCAAGGGATGCCATTGCGATCTTCTTCTCTTCATCGAAGTTGTGAAGGCGAAAGGTCTTGTCAACCTTCAATGCCCATGAGAGATAGTCTTCGGGATCAATGCTTCCGGAGAACTTTGGCATGGTGAACTTGAGCTTGTCATAGCGATGCTCGTCGTTGTTTCCTTGCCTATTGGGAGGGCGATTTCGATTTTGGCGGTTTGCCATATCTTGTTGCTCTCGTTGATGTAGATGTTCTTGTTGGGGTTGATGTTCTTGTTGGTGTTGTTGCTCTTGCCGCGCTTGAGGAGGAGCTTCTTCTTGCATTCTTGCTTGATGGCGCCTCTCTTGCATGTCATCGCGAAGGAAATCCTCTTCTTGACGAGTATGTCGAGTGCGGGCTGCCACATTGCGATGTGCTTCTTGTAAAGCACGTTGCGCCTCCATAGCTTGAGCTTCTCGACGTTGTTGTGCTTGGCGGTTAGCCTCGGCGTCTTGTTCTTCTTGATATTGACGTGCTCGCTCTTGTTGTTTATGGCGTAGTCGTTGCCGTTCTTGTGCTTGCTCAAGTGTAGCTTGGTTTTGACGACGTCGGCTTTCTTGCTCGTCGAATAGCTCTTGTGAACTCTTGTCATGTAGAGGATGCCGGTGGTCATGTCGAGGTTGACGTGCGGCTTGACGAAGAGTGTTGGACGTAGGTGTACTTGAGTCTTGCGTGGAGTCGGAGTGTCGACTTGAGCGGCTTCGTCTTTGAGATGATGTTGAGGAAGAACGTCGGTTGATTATCAATGTCCGGAGCTCGTTGTATTGGGTAGTCATGTTGGTGTTGATGGTGTCGAATTGTTCTTTTGTCCTTGCTTCAAATTGGCGCGCGTCCTCGGCGACTTGACCAATGTATTCACGCATAGCTTCACTCTCTTGATGTAGAGCTCGTTGGACACCGAAAAGATGTAGTTTGGTAACGTAGTGGTTCGCTTCTTGAGGATCGTCGAAGATCGGGTTGTAAGATGTACTTGGCCTATCCATCATCACAAGCAAGTATGTGAGTGGGAGAAAGGAGAAGACAATATCAATGTACCTTAACCAAGGTTGAAAATGGATCAATGATCACTCAATAATGTAACCCGGAAATAGCACTATTGGTATCACTTTGTGTCGATTCTCACACCTACACAAGTAAAGCTTTGAGAGGAGCTTGGTTAGGATGTGGCACAAATTCAATGCAATCGTCAAAATGACTCAATGATGTTGAAAATGGTTCACAATTTGCTCATGCAACAAGTAGATCACTAGCAAAGAGTAGCACACGGAGCACACGCACGGATAGATAAATGTGGTTGTGCAACCAAGGGTGAGCGAAAATGTGGAAAACCACGGAAAATGCTCGTGTTGCGCAACACTAGAGAGACGCTAACCGATTGCTTAATAGGCGGATACGCACTTGTGCACGACCTATAAGAGGCAAAACGTAACGACTATCTATCACAAGTATGCTATGAGTGTATGATGTGCCGATGCTTGAGCACAAGATGAAGTTGCTATGATGTATGATCTCTTTGGATGCAAGGCGTATGATGCTATTGTCTTTTGCTTTGGTTGGCTCGTTTGCTTAGAAGCTTGTGAGCTCTTTCTTTGGGTACTTATGCATGCTTCGCGGATCGAGGTAGCTATTGTGTATGCGGGACACTCTTGTGTCACACAGAGATATGCAAGATACCAAGATGATGTGGTGCTACTCACAATGATGTAGTATGCAATATCTATGACTATCACTAATGTGCACAAGTGTCGTGGCCCGGCAATACTCAAATGGCTAGTCTCAATGGGAAAGCTACGCAATGATGGTTCATAGGGTGACAATGCAATTGCAAGGTAGAATGAGCGAAGTGTCGTCGATGTTACCGTCCTTGCCGAAGTTGAGCGGTGGTGTTGTCGAAGTCTTGCCGTTCCAAGGTAGCCTAAACATCCAAGGAAACGGTGAAACCACAACTCAAGTATCCAAGGCAAATGGAGACAAACTTTTCAAACTCGGAGCGGGTAAGCGATGGTGGTTGCGGAAGTGGTGGTGGTATGCGGAAGGATGGGTGGGTTACTGAACGAAAATGGCGGTGGAGGAGTGCAAGGTGGGGTGTGGTGGTGGAAAAGTGGCTGCGGGAGGCCGGATGTCCGGGCCAGGGGCCGGATGTCCGGGGCACGTGCCGGATGTCCGGGGTGTCCGAGGCCAGGAAGAACTCCTTGCAATCGGTGGTTTTGGGGCCAAAATTCGTCGGATTTTGCGGATGAAAATTGGGGAAAAGTGGAGGAAAAGCTAGGTCCACACGTGGCACAGCAAATCCATGGAACAAAGTCAACAAAATCTTGCCAAATCAACAGATGACAAAAAAAATTTGGGGCTCTTTTTGTGGGGAATTTTTCGAAATTGGGAAGAACACAACAAAAACAAGTTAGAAGACAGGGTGTGGGGCTCCAAAATCGTGATCAACCTTGCTCTTGATACCAAGATGATGTAGGGTGGAACCCTAATCAGCGGATCTTTCACGTTTTGGAGAGTGTCCCACGATGAACACGGAGAACACAAGGAGGAAGACGGGGAAAACACAAGAGGAAACACTCAAATCAACACGAAGATAATCACACAAGCGCTAGATCCACGATACATAGTGCGATACATGATCCATAGTCAACGACGGTGGTACAAGGGTAGTCTTCTCCGTGAGGAGGTCTTGATTATCCCGTAGGATCTTCCCCGATGTGGAGGCCTTGAATCCGTAGTGGATCTTCTCCGTAGAGGCGCACGGTCTCGTGGGAGAGAATCCACACAAGTCTGAGAAATGAGCTATCCAACAGCTAACCCTAAACGGAAAGGGGAAATGAGTATATATAGTGTACGGAGCGAATGGATCCACGGGCCTCGGCCCAAGTGCTGCGCGCAGGCAATTCAGGGGCCGGACGTCCGGGCGTCGAGCCGGATGTCCGGGGCTTCGCGGGGCGCCGGATGTCCGGGGCGAGGGCCCGGATGTCCGGGCTGGAGCGGTCGAGCCTCGGGTGCTCTCTGGACAGAGGCGCCGGATTTCCGGGCCCGAGGCCGGATGTCCGGGCCGTGCTTGGCCGGATGTCCGGGCCCTGGCCGGATGTCCGGGCCCTGTAGCTTCTGCTGCAGGTGGCTTTCTGGAGTTGATCGTCCAGGGGCCGGATGTCCGGGCCAGGGGGCCGGATGTCCGGGGCCTGGAGCTTCCTTCTGCCCTTCTTAATGCATCATCTCGTCCGTGAACTTGGGGACTTGTCCATCTTCACGCCCTTCTCCAATGTGGTCTTCTTCACACCTGAGCACACAAAGCACACCTGTTTGAGGTAGCAACCATGTCTTGCAAGATTCGTATGGAAGTAGGGCTAGGAGTGACGTCACCTCGGTCTCGAGAGCTCTAGCACGAGCACGTGTCATTGGTCCTTGAGGCACTTGAGGAGGTGAAGGAGGGTCCATGGGGATGACCTTGGGATGCTCCGCATCAGTCAAGACCTTGGAGACAACGAGATTTGGACTCGAGTCATTGTCGCAAAACACTTGATGGTCTTCATCTTCATTCACTTTGTGATGCATAGCTACATGTTCAAGGGCTTCCATCTCATCGTCGCTCATTGAGTCATAGGATCCATCATCATTGATGATCATGGTACGAACGGTCTTGCACTCAAATGATGATGCGGAGCATCCTAAGGAAATCACCATGTCAAGAGTCCGCTTGGCAAGTGACACGTGCAACCTCTACTTCTCATACATAAAGGTGAATCATCTCCTTTACACGTGTTCACTTAACCCCTTCGAGGATGGTATACTACTTGACACTCCACTCGTGTGCCTACATAGGTATTGTCGGAACACCATGGGCGAGGAGGAGGAGTGCGGGCGCAAGTGTACAACTACACCATCCGTGAGCGAAGCATGGAAGAGAAGGAAGAAGAGGAATCTTCCCAGCGCAGCGAAAGAGGTACTACCGGTCCAACTACCGGTCCACCGGTACTACCGGTCAACTACCGGTCTACCTTCTGTGATCGACCGGTGCAAGGCCGGTGCAAGGCCGGAACTTCCGCTAAGACTGCTAATACCGGTACTACCGGTCCAGGACCGGTACTACCGCCCTGCCTGCGCGCAGTTGAAGGGTTTTCACCCATGTATCCCCCCAACTTACCCCTAGACTATAGGTACTCCTTCCCTTCCATCTTTTAGGGTTAGCATTGGTTTAGCTCATATGTGAGATAGAGCTTTGCTCATCCATCCCGGATCTACTCCACGAGAGAGACCGCAGCACCTCTACGGAGAAGATCCACCTTGGATTCAAGACCCCTAAATGGGAAGATCCTTCACGGATTCAAGACCTCCTCTTGGAGGTGAACTCTACCTTGTATCTTTCCCTTTGTTGTTCATGTACCTTGTGATCTTGTGTGTTAGATTGTCTAGTGGATGTGTGATTCGACTTGTTCTTGAGTGTTTCTCTTGTGTTCTCCCCTTTGTGCTCCTCTTATTCTTGGGGATTCCCTCCATTTCGTGAAAGATCTGCCACCTAGGGTTCCACCCTACATCATTATGGTATCATGAGCCTTGGTTTATCACGAATTTGGAGCCCCCCATCTCTTTTTCTAGCCTTGTTTTGTTGTGTTCTTGCCCAATTTCGAAAATCCCCACCAAAAATAGCCCCAATTTTTTTTGTGATCTGTTGGTTTGTTGATATTTTGTTGATTTTGATCCAGGGATTTGCTTGGTTTCAAGTGGATCTAGCATTTCCCCAAGTTTCCCCATCTTTCCTCCACAAAATCCATCAAATTTTGCCCCCGAAATCGTCCATATCCGCCCCAAAACCCAACCCGATCCAGATCTACGAATTTTCCCGACACCAGCGGTACAACCGGCCCCCAAGGCGGTACTACCGCCCCCCCCCCATCACCTGGTACCTAAAACTGGTGCCCCGGGACGCTCCAGGACCGGTACAACCGGCCATACCAAGCGGTACTTCCGCCCCACCCAGTTTCAGCTTTCCGAGATTGACAGTTTTGACCTTAACTTTCACTCCCGAACTCTGATTTGAGTGTTCTTTGGCTCGTTGAAAAGCTAGAGACGTGCCCGAGCTGCTCATCTTGGTTTTACCACCATTTGACTCCATCAAATTTTGTCAAATTTGGCAAGTTTGTATAGGCCCTCCACCACATCATCCGCATAACCACCACCGACTTCCGCAACCTAACCATTTTGATCCCAATATCATTTGTGGTTGCTTGAGTAGTGACTTGAGTATTCTAAGGTTTTTAGGCCACTTAGGGACCATTGCTTCTTCATCAACCACCACCACCACTTCTGATGTAGGGTGGAACCCAGATCAGCGGACCTTTCACGATTTGGAGGGTGGCACATGATGAACACGGGGAAAACACGGAGAAAGATGGGGAAAACACAAGAGAGAACACTCAAATCAACACAAGAGCAATCACACAAATGCTAGATTCGCGATACAATGTCGAGATCCATGATCCAAAGTCAACAACGGTGATACAGATAGTCTTCTCCTGGAGGAGGTCTTGGAATCTCGTGGGATCTTCTCCGCGAAGGAGGCCTTGAATCCGTAGTGGATCTTCTCCGTAGAGGCGCACCGTCTCGTGGGAGAAATCCACACAAGTATGAAAATGAGCCAAACCACAGCTGAGTCTAACGGAGGGGAGTCAACAGTATTTATATTACACGGGTAGGCGCCGTCGGGACGGACGTCCGTGGGTTACCGGACGTCCGGTGGTTCCGGAGGGACCGGACGTCCGGTAATCCTCGGATTTCCGCTAATTAGCTTCTGTCGCCGTTGTCACGGACGTCCGGTGGCTTCCGGTCGTCCGGTCGTCTGGGGGAGGCCGGACGTCCGGTGTCTTCCGGTCGTCCGGTGCCTGGGAGTCGCCGGTCGTCCGGTGCAGGCCGGACGTCCGGTGCCTGTAGCATCTCCAGCCTTCCTTCTTCTTGTCTCGTGTACTTGTCGGGCCTGTCCTCTTGAGCAACGTGTAGAGCTGTCCCGCGGCCTTCGTCCAAGCACCTGAGTATACATAGAGTCTCTGATGAAGGTAGAAGCCGTGTCTCAAGTTAATCCGAAAGATGTAAAGAGAGGAGCGAGGTCACCTCGGTCTCGAAAGCTCTTGCACGGGCTCTAGTCATGGGTCCTTTGGGCACTTGGTGAGGTGAAGGAGGGTCCATGGGGATGACCTTGGGATGCTCCGCATCATCTCCCCTCCCTTGGGAAATATCCGACCTTGGATCGAGATCTTCATCACCATGGAAGGGAGAAAGATCCTTGACGTTGAAGATGTCGCTCATGGAGTACTTGTCTCGAGGGAGGTCGATCTTGTAGGCGTTGTCGTTGTAGCGAGCTAGCACCTTGAAGGGTCCGTCGGCGCGAGGTAGAAGCTTGGACTTGCGCTCGTGTGGGAAGCGGTCCTTGCGAAGATGAAGCCAAACAAGATCTCCCGGTTGGAACACCATTGGTGCCTTGTTGACGTTGAGCTTGGTGGCGAGACGTTGGACTTGGCGCTCGATCATTGCCCATGTATCTTCGTGCACCTTCTTGAGATAGCTTGCTCGAGCACTTGCAGCCATGTTGATGCGCTCTTGTAGCAGTAGAGGCAGAATGTCCAATGGAGACAACGGATTGAAGCCGTAGACAACCTCGAATGGCGACTTGCCGGTGGTCGAATGTCGTGCTCGGTTGTAGGCGAACTCGGCGATGGGCAAGCAATGCTCCCATTCCCGGATGTTCCGCTTGATCAATACACGAAGAAGAGTGGAGAGCGTGCGGTTCGTCACCTCCGTCTGGCCGTCCGTTTGTGGATGGTACGCCGAAGAAAATAGTAGCTTGATTCCGAGCTTGGCACATAGTGTTTTCCAAAAGTAACTCAAGAACTTGACGTCCCGGTCCGACACGATCGTTTTGGGCACGCCGTGTAGACGAAGTATCTCCCTACAAAAGAGAGTTGCAACATGTGAAGCATCGTCGATCTTGTTACAAGGAATGAAATGAGCCATTTTTGAGAATCTATCTACCACGACAAGCATGGAATCTTTTCCATTTTGAGTTCTAGGCAAGCCAAGTATGAAATCCATGCTTATGTCTTCCCATGGATGATATGGAATAGGAAGAGGCATATAAAGACCGTGAGATTGAGCTTTGGACTTAGCTTTGCGGCATGTAGAACATCGGTTGGTGAGGCGTGAGACGTCACGAAGCATCTTGGGCCAAAAATAGTTCTTAGAGAGGGTAGCAAACGTCTTGTTGCGTCCAAAGTGTCCCATGAGGCCTCCTCCATGCGATTCCTGCAAAAGGAGCAAACGAAGCGAAGACTCGGGGATACAAAGTTTGTTAGCTCTCATAAGATATCCATCCTTGATGTAGTAATGTTCCCAAGAAGTGTGAGTCAAGCATTTAGCATAAGCATTTGCAAAGGAAGGATCATGCTCATATAAATCTTTAATATGCTCAAAGCCAATCACATTCAACTCAAGTTGTGTTACAAGCATGCATTTGCGGGAAAGCGTGTCCGCCACGACATTTTCTTTGCCCTTGATGTATTTGATGACATAGGGAATAGACTCAATGAACTCACTCCATTTAGCATGACGCTTGTTCAACTTAGTTTGACCTTTGAGATACTTGAGTGTCTCATGGTCCGTATGAAGAATGAATTCATGAGGTCTAAGATAGTGTTCCCAAACACGTAGAACTCTCACCAAGGCATAAAGCTCTTTATCATAGATAGGGTAGTTAAGTTGCGCTCCCGATAGCTTTTCGCTAAAGTACGCAATTGGGCGCTTTTCTTGCATTAGCACGCCACCTATGCCGGTACCACTAGCATCACAATGAATCTCAAACGGTTTGTCAAAGTTTGGTAGGGCTAGAAGTGGTGCGTGCGTGAGTAAGCTCTTAAGCTCATTGAACGCGGTGTCTTGCGAAGGACCCCAAATGAAGGGTGCGTTCTTCTTGCTCAAAGCGTGTAGAGGCATAGCAATGGTGCTAAAGTCCTTCACAAAGCGTCGGTAGAAACCGGCTAAACCAAGGAAACTACGCACTTGCATGAGATTCTTTGGTTGAGGCCAAGTTTTAATTGCTTCAATTTTAGTTTCATCAACGTGAACACCTTGAGAAGACACGACAAATCCTAGAAAGACAACCTTGTCAACGCCAAAAGTGCATTTGTCCATATTAGCATATAATTGTTGTTTGCGAAGTGCTTGCAAAACTAGTTGGACATGGTCAACATGTTCTTCAAGCGACTTGCTAAACACTAGAATGTCATCAAAGTAAACCACGACAAAGACACCTATGTAGGGTCTAAGAACAAAGTGCATAAGACGCACAAAAGTGCCGGGTGCTTCCGATAGGCCCATTGGCATAACAAGCCACTCGTATAACCCGAACTTGGTTTTGAAAGCAGTTTTCCACTCATCACCCTCTTGAATGCGAATTTGGTAGTAACCACTTTTAAGATCAATTTTTGAAAAGATGGTGACACCACAAAGTTCATCAAGCATGTCATCTAAGCGAGGAATAGGGTGACGGTATCTAACGGTGATAGCATTTATCGGACGACAATCGGAACACATGCGAAAAGTTCCGTCTTTCTTAGGCACGAGAATAACGGGAACGGCACAAGGGCTTAGGCTTTCACGTACATGACCCTTGTCGATGAGTTGTTGCACTTGCCGTTGTATCTCCTTTGTTTCCTCGGGGTTGACGCGGTAGGGAGCCTTGTTTGGAAGTGGAGCACCGGGTACGAGGTCGATGCGGTGTTCTATCCCTCGAAGTGGAGGTAGACCCGGTGGTAGCTCATCGGGAAAGACGTCCGAGAATTCCTGCAACAATTTAGACAACACAAAAGCTGGAGGTGGTGAAGTGTTAGTAGGTTTGGCTTCCCCTTTGCATAAGAGCACAAGGTGGAAGACGCTCGATGGGTTCTCACACACTTCTCTCATCTCACGTTTGGTGGCAAATAGCACTAGTTGCCTCTTGTCGCTCATCGTGGAGTCGCTCATATTTGGTTTGTGGCTCTCGCTCTCTTTTTGGTGGCTCGCTCTCTCACCATTCTCTCCACGATGGGTGGTAGGTAAAAGCTTGTCGGCGGCTACTTGACTTGGCGTCATTGGTCGTAGCACGAATTCCTTGCCCTTCATCTTGAAGTGATAGTGATTCGTCCGTCCATTGTGTGTGACTCCACGATCATATTGCCATGGGCGTCCAAGAATAAGGTGGCACACGGACATGGGTATCACATCACACTCGAGAGTGTCCTCGTAGGCGCCAATCTTGAAAGAGACTTGCACGGTGTGCTCGACTCGAAGAATTCCGGCGTCGTTGAGCCACTGAACCTTGTAGGGGTGAGGATGCTTCGTCTTGACCAAATGAAGTTTGTCGCATAGCTCTTCGCTTGCCAAGTTGTGGCAACTTCCTCCATCGATGATAACCTTGACGGAGCGTCCATTGATGCCGGCCTTCGTATGGAAAATATGACATCGTTGGTCGTCATCTTGTTGATGTTGGAGTGTCAAGACTTTGGAGACAACAAGGTTGGGGCTTGAGTCATTGTCGCAAAACACTTGATTGTCTTCTTCTTCATTGACTTGGCGATGCATGGCGACATGCTCAAGTGCTTCCATCTCATCATCGCTCATGGAGTCATAAGATCCGTCGTCGTTGATGATCATGGTGCGAACGGTCTTGCACTCAAATGATTTGTGGCCTCGTCCTTGGCACTTGAAACATTTGATGGAGCTCGTCTTGTTATTGTCTTCGGTAGGAGTTGTAGTTGAGGAAGCTCTTGGCTTGAGGTTGTTGGTACAAGGTGGACGACTCGATGTAGTCGCATTCTTGTAGCTTGACTTGTCACCGAAGTTTGTAGAAGGCTTGGTAGAGGTAGGAGGAGTAGCCGAAGTCGTTGAAGCTTGGTTGTAGGAGCCGAAGTTCTTGGAGTTGAACTTGGAGTACTTGTAGTCCTCTTGAACTTGTCGCTCCGCTTTGGTTGCTTGGTGTACTAGCTCGAGGAGATTGTTGTATGGTTGGAAGTCCGCAATCTTCTTGATGGGATAATTGAGTCCATTCAAGAATCTCGCCATAGTTTGCTCGTCATCTTCCGTGATGTTTGCTCTTATCATGGCAATCTCCATCTCCTTGTAGTACTCTTCAACGGACTTGGTTCCTTGCTTGAGGAGTTGTAGCTTCTTGAACAAGTCACGGTTGTAGTGTGTAGGCACGAAGCGTGCTCTCATCACTTCCTTCATTTGAGCCCAAGTGGTGATAGGAGGTTCGCCTTTTGCTTATCTTCTCTCCATGATTTGCTCCCACCAAATGAGAACATAGTCTTGGAACTCAAGTGATGCCATAGCGATCTTCTTCTCTTCATCGAAGTTGTGAAGGCGAAAGATCTTGTCAACATTCAATGCCCATGAGAGGTAGTCTTCAGGATCAATGCTTCCGGAAAACTTTGGCATGGTGAACTTGAGCTTGCCATAGCGATGCTCGTCATTGTTTCCTTGCCTATTGGGAGGGCGATCTCGATTTTGGCGGTTTGCCATATCATGTTGCTCTTGAGGATGTAGACGTTCTTGTTGGAGTTGATGTTCTTGTAGGTATTGTTGCTCATGTCGTGCTTGAGGAGGAGCTTCTTCTTGCATTCTTGCTTGATGGCGCCTTTCTTGCATCTCATCGCGAAGGAAATCCTCTTCTTGACGATTGTGTCGAGTGCAGGCTGCCACATTGCGATGTGCATCTTGTAGAGCACGTTGCGCCTCCATAGCTTGAGCTTCTCGACGTTGTTCTGCTTGACGGTTAGCCTCGGCATCTTGTTCTTCTTGATATTGGCGAGCTCGCTCTTGTTGTTGTTGGCATAGTCGTTGCCGTTCTTGTGCTTGCTCAAGTGTAGCTTGGTTTTGACGACGTCGGTTTTCTTGCTCCTCGAATGGCTCTTGAGAACTCTTGGCATGTAGAGGTTGCCGGTGGTCATGTCGAGCTTGACGTGCGGCTTGACGAAGAGTGTTTGACGTAGGTGTACTTGAGTCTTGCGTTGAGTCGGTGTGTCGACTTGAGCGGCTCCGTCTTTGAGAAGATGTTGAGGAAGAACGTCGGTTGATGATCAATGTCCGGAGCTCATTGTATTGAGTAGACATGTTGGTGTTGATGAGGTCGATTTGCTCCTTGGTACTTTGTTGGAATTGGCGCGCGTCCTCGGCGACTTGACCAATGTACTCTCGCATAGCTTCACTCTCTTGATGTAGAGCTCGTTGGACACCGAATAGATGTAGTTTGGTGACGTAGTTGTTCGCTTCTTGAGGATCGTCGAAGATCGGGTTGGTAGATGAACTTGGCCTATCCATCATCACAAGCAAGTATGTGAGTGGGAGAAAGGAGAAGACAATATCAATGTACCTTAACCGAGGTTGAAAATGGATCAATGATCACTTGACAATGTAACCCGGAAATAGCACTATTGGTACCACTTCGTGTCGATTCTCACACCTACACAAGTAAAGCTTTGAGAGGAGCTTGGTTAGGATGTGGCACAAATTCAATGCAATCGTCAAAGTGACTCAAAGATGTTGAAGATGGTTCACAAATTTGCTCATGCAACAAGTAGATCACTAGCAAAGAGTAACACACGGAACACACGCACGGATAGATAAATGTGGTTGTGCAACCAAGGGTGAGCGAAAATGTGGTAAACCACGGAAAATGCTCGTGTTGCACAACGCTAGAGAGACGCTAACCAATTGCTTAATAGGCGGATACGCACTTGTGCACGACCTATAAGAGGCAAAACGTAACGACTATCTATCACAAGTATGCTATGAGTGTATGATGTGCCGATGCTTGAGCACAAGATGATGTTGCTATGTATGATCTCTTTGGATGCAAGGCGTATGATGCTATTGTCTCTTTGCTTGGATTGGCTCTTTTGCTTAAAAGCTTTTGAGCTCTTTCTTTGGGCACATATGCATTCTTCTCGGATCGAGGTAGCTATTGTGTATGCGGAGCACTCTTGTGGCACATGGAGATATGCAAGATACCAAGATGATGTGATGTTGCTCACAATGATGTAGTATGCAATATCTATGACTATCACTAATGTGCGCAAGTGTCGTGGCCCTGCAATACTCAAATGGCTAGTCTCAATGGGAAAGCTACGCAAAGATGGTTCATAGGGTGACAATGCAATTGCAAGGTAGAATGAGCGAAGTGTCGTCGATGTTACCGTCCTTGCCGAAGTTGAGCGGTGGTGTTGTCGAAGTCTTGCCGTCCCAAGGTAGCCTAAACATCCAAGGAAACGGTGAAACCACAACTCAAGTATCCGGGGCAAAGGGAGACACACTTTTCAAACTCAGAGCGGGAAATCGATGGTGGTTGCGGAAGGTAGATGGTTGTTGCGGAAGGTGGAAGGTATTTGTGGAAGGTGGGTGGTAGCGGAAACGTAACTGAACAAAATCAGCTGCGTCAGGAAATGTCGGACGTCCGGAAGGTACCGGTCGTCCGGTCTGTCTGATGGGGTCGGACGTCCGGTGGTTGCCGGAAATCCGGTAAAACTTTCTGTTGTCGGGGTGCCGGTCGTCCGGTGTTTAGCGGACGTCCGGTGTCTCGAGGGATGCCGGACGTTCGGTAAACGTCGGATGTCCGGTAGGTTTGGGAAATGGTTGGTGGGATCCGTGGAGAAAAATGGTGAAACGTGGTCGGATTTGCGGTGGAAAAACGGTGAAAAGGTGGGGAAATGCTAGATCGACACGTGGCACAGCAAATCCATGGAGCAAATTCAACAAAATCTTGCCAAATCAACAGATAAAAAAAAATTTGGGGCTCTTTTTGTGGGGAATTTTCGAAATTGGGAAGAACATGACAAAAACAGGCTAGAAAATGGGGTGTGGGACTCCAAAATCGTGATCAACCTATGCTCTGGTACCAAGATGATGTAGGGTGGAACCCTGATCAGCGGACCTTTCACGATTTGGAGGGTGGCACACGATGAACACGGGGAAAACACGGAGAAAGATGGGGAAAACACAAGAGAGAACACTCAAATCAACACAAGAGCAATCACACAAATGCTAGATTCGCGATACAATGTCGAGATCCATGATCCAAAGTCAACAACGGTGATACAGATAGTCTTCTCCTGGAGGAGGTCTTGGAATCCCGTGGGATCTTCTCCGCGAAGGAGGCCTTGAATCCGTAGTGGATCTTCTCCGTAGAGGCGCACCGTCTCGTGGGAGAAATCCACACAAGTATGAAAATGAGCTAAACCACAGCTGAGTCTAACGGTGGGGAGTCAACAGTATTTATATTACACGGGTAGGCGCCGTCGGGACGGACGTCCGTGGGTTACCGGATGTCCGGTGGTTCCGGAGGGACCGGACGTCCGGTAATCCTCGGATTTCCGCTAATTAGCTTCTGTCGCCGTTGTCACGGACGTCCGGTGGCTTCCGGTCGTCCGGTCGTCTGGGGGAGGCCGGACGTCCGGTGTCTTCCGGTCGTCCGGTGCCTGGGAGTCGCCGGTCGTCCGGTGCAGGCCGGACGTCCGGTGCCTGTAGCATCTCCAGCCTTCCTTCTTCTTGTCTCGTGTACTTGTCGGGCCTGTCCTCTTGAGCAACGTGTAGAGCTGTCCCGCGGCCTTCGTCCAAGCACCTGAGTATACATAGAGTCTCTGATGAAGGTAGAAGCCGTGTCTCAAGTGAATCGGAAAGATGTAAAGAGAGGAGCGAGGTCACCTCGGTCTCGAAAGCTCTTGCACGGGCTCTAGTCATGGGTCCTTTGGGCACTTGGTGAGGTGAAGGAGGGTCCATGGGGATGACCTTGGGATGCTCCGCATCAACTTCCGCATAGCCTAGCCCACTATACATAGCCAACCCAACTTAACCAAATTTTGTTCGAGCTTGTTTGAGTTGTGGCTTGTGTCTCCTAAGGTGTTTCGGCTACTTAGGGACCGTGACTTCAACTCCAACACAGTGTATAGCCCATCATACACTTCCACCACCATAACCCATTTTGATCGGGTTTCCACCAACATTTATGCAACCACCACCGCTTGTCTGCTACCACCATTTGACATTTGTCCTTGAGATTTTGAGTTGTGGTTTTTCCGTTTCCTAAGGTGTTTCGGCTAATTAGGAACGGGTCTACATCAAGAGCACCGCATCTCATCATCATCATCATCATCATCATCAGACGGTAACTTCGACGACATCATTGTATATTCCCCTTGCAATTGCATTGTTAACCCCTAGCCCATTTTGCATCACTTGCCTATCGAGACTAGCCTTTGAGTATTGCCGGCAACGTTACTTGTCCACATTAGCGATCATCGATCCGCCATTCCATTGTATACATACCATATTATCTTGGTATCATCATATCATCTCTTGTGTCACAAGATTGTTCCCGCATATACACAATTGCTATCTTGGTTTGTGCATCGTGGCCATATACAAAAAAAAGAGAATAAAGCTTTTAAGCAAAAAGAGAAAGACAAAGAAGCTTGTAAGCAAGAGCCATAGCATCACAAAATATCATATCATACTTGATCATCTTGGATCATCTTGTGCTCAAAGCACCGGAACATCATACATATAGCATACTTGGGATAGAAAGTTCATACATTTTGCATCTTATAGGTTGTGCACAAGTGTCGTATCTGCCTATAGAGCAATCGTGCTAGCGTCTCTCTAGAGTTGTGCAACACGAGCGTTTTCTGTGGACTCCACATTTTGTGCTCATTCCTTGGTTGCACGACCCCATCTATCTATCTGTGTGTGTGTTTCCGTGTGCCTCATATTGCTATTGGTCTACTTGTTTCACTTGCAAATTTGTGAATCTCTTTCAACTTTATTGACTCTTGCTAACATTTTGCATCAAATTTTTGTGCCACTTATCCTAACCAAGCCACTCGATAAGCTTTACTTGATAGATGTGAGTGAACAAGTCCGGTACCAATTCCACTATTCTTTCATTTCACATTGAGTGAAACGAGATACATCCTCAACGTTGGGAAAAGGTAACTTGATATTGTTTATCTCATATCCTACTCACCTTTGCTCGAGTCTTGTGATGGATAGGCAACGCATTTCATCTACTTCGGTCTACAACAACAACGACAAGTTCGATGCCATGACGAACAACTTGTGCGCCAACATGGATGCTCAACTGAAGGAGCTCAAAGCCCTCATCAAGAACCGCAAGAGGTCTCCCTCATCCTCGAGAAGACGCTCTAGTGCACATCCTTCCGAGCTACCATCTTCGACGAGATCACATCGGCATCGACACCATCAACGACAAGAACGTGAAGGTCATGAGCTCAACACCAACAACCGCTCAATGACTTCACCATGTACCTTGGCATCTTCGCCAAGCGACTTCAAGGCATCTTCGCCTTTGGACATACGGCATCTTCGCCAACAAGCACCTCAAGCTTATGATCAAGAGAAGCTCCCCAAGCTCAAGTCCGCGACTTCCATGAGCTACTACAACCTCGACAATGACCACGAGATTCCTTTCTATGGGACTCAAGACCCCGAGGAGTATCTCGAGTGGGAGCGCAAGATGGATGACTACCTCAAGCTACATCAAGTTCCCTACGAAGATCAAGTGAAGTGCGCCACAAGACACCTCCACGACAACGCGTCAACATGGTGGCTTCACACACCTTCGATGAGCTTCAACGTGAATTGGCCCAAGACGAAGAGAGCTTTGCGGCGAGAGTTCGTGCCTCCCACCTACACGGAACAACTTCTACGCCAATTAGAGAACACCATCCAAGGATCCAAGTCCATCGACTAGTACTTCAAGGACATGAAGATTGCCTTGCGACGAGCCGGCGTGGACGACCCCATTTCGATGAAGCTCCACTTCATGATGGGCTTGCACAACGACATCTACAAGACTGTCTTCCTCGAGAACTACAAGTCCCTTGACGACAACTACTTTGGTGCTCTCAAGGCGGAACAAGAACTCACGAAGGCCAAGGCTTCTCCACCGCAAGCACACTTCTCGAAGACCAAGATCCAAGACGGCGAGCATGAGGCTAGTACCACCATGATGTCCAAACCAATGGAGCTCCAAGACGACGCTCCCAAGCTCGACTCCACCGCCATCTCTCTTTGTGGCATTGATGATGCCGAGTCTACTTCGACTCTTTTTCAAGACGGTGCGGCGACGACTACGACTACGGAGCCATTTGAGGACCAAGCTTTCGAGGCGAACGACTTTGTGGTGAGCGAGGATGATGCTTCCATATTTGGAGGCGAGAGTGATGTGTTGGAAATATGCCCTAGAGGCAATAATAAAAGAGTTATTATTATATTTCCTTGTTCATGATAATCGTTTATTGTCCATGCTATAATTGTATTGATTGGAAACTCAAATACATGTGTGGATAAATAGACAAACTTTGTGTCCCTAGTAAGCCTCTTCAGGACTAGCTCGTTGATCAAAGATGACCGCGGTTTCCAGGTCATAGACATGAGTTGTCATTTGTTAACGGGATCACATCATTAGGAGAATAATGTGATGGACGAGACCCAAACGTTAAACATAGCTTTTGATCGTGTCAGTTATCGCTATAGTTTTCTGCATGTCAAGTATAAGTTCCTATGACCATGAGATCATGTAACTCACTGACACCATAGGAGTACTTTGTGTGTGCCAAACGTCGGAACGTAACTGGGTGACTATAAAGGTACTCTACAGGTATCTCCGAAGGTGTCTGTTGAGTTGACATGGATCGAGTCTGGGATTTGTCACTCCGTGTGACGGAGAGGTATCTCCGGGCCCACTCGGTAATACATCATCTCAATGAGCTCAAAGTGATTAAGTAGTTAGTCACGGGATTATGTATTACGGTAACGAGTAAAGAGACTTGCCGGTAACGAGATTGAACTAGGTATAGAGATACCGACGATCGAATCTCGGGCAAGTAACATACCAACGAGACAAAGGGAACTGTATACGGGATTGCCTGAATCCTTGACATCGTGGTTCATCCGATGAGATCATCGAGGAATGTGTGGGAACCAATATGGGTATCCAGATCCCGCTATTGGTTATTGGCCTGGGAGTGTCTCGGTCATGTCTGCATAGTTTCCGAACCCGCAGGGTCTACACACTTAAGGTTCGGTGACGCTAGGGTTGTTAGTGAGAACAGTGCATGGTTACCGAAGGTTGTTCGGAGTCCCGGATGAGATCCCGGACGTGACGAGGGTCTCCGGAATGGTCCGGGGACGAAGATTGATATATAGGATGAGAGTGTTCGGAGTCCGGAAGTGTACCGGGGAGCATCGGGAAATCGGCGGATGACCGAAAGGGGTTTCGGGGGTCCCGGAAGGAGTTTCGGGCCTAATGGGCCACAAAGGGGAGACACAACAGCCCTCATGGGGCTGTGCGCCCCCCCCCCCTGGGCCCTCTCCTCATGCGCCAAGAGGGGTGGACCCCCCTAGGGCTGGCGCACCCCCTTAGGCTTGGGGGGCAAGGCACCTGGGGGGGAAACCCTAGCCCCAGGGGGCGCCGCCCCCTCCCCATCTGCCCTGGCCGCCGGCCCCTAGGGGAAACCCTAGGGCGCCCCCTCCCCTCTACTCCCCCTATATAAAGAGAGGCAGAGGGAGGGCAGCCACACACGTTCGTGCCTCGGTGCTGCCCTCCCTCTCCCACTACAATCTTCGTTTTCCCGCGGTGCTTGGCGAAGCCCTGCTGGAATCCTCCACCACCATCTCCACCACGCCGTCGTGCTGCCGGTGTCTCCATCAACCTCTCCTTCCCCCTTGCTGGATCAAGAAGGAGGAGACGTCCCCGAGCTGTACGTGTGAAGAACGCGGAGGCACCGTTGCTTCGGTGCTAGGATCTTCGGTGATCTGAATCGCGGCGAGTACGACTCCATCAACCGCGTTCTTGAACGCTTCCGCTTAGCGATCTACAAGGGTATGTGGATCCAACTCTCCCCTCGTAGATGCATCTCCTAGATTGATCTTGGTGAACGTAGAGAAAATTTTTGTTTCCCATGCAACGTTCCCCAACAGTGGTATCAGAGCTAGGATCTTGCGTAGATGCTTTCACGAGTAGAACACAAAAGGGTTTGTGGACGTTGATGTTTAGATTGCTTCCCTCCTTAGTCTTTCTTGATTCAGCGGTATTATGGGATGAAGCGGCCCGGACCAACTTTACATGTCCACGTACATGAGACCGGTTCCATCGACAGACATGTGACTTTTGTTGCATAAGATGGCTGGCGGGTGTCTGTCTCTCCTATCTTAGTTGAATCGGAACAGAACAAGGCGGTCCTTGTAGAAGGTTAAATAGCAACTTAAATATCACCGTTGTGGCTTTGCGTAGGTAAGAAGCGTTCTTGCTAGATACCCATAGCAGCCACGTAAAACATGCAACAACAAATTAGAGGACGTCTAACTTGTTTTTGCAGGGTATGTATGTGATATGATATGGCCAATGACATGATGAAATATATTTGATGTATGAGATGATCATGTTGTAATAGTTAATATCGACTTGCATGTCGATGTATACGGCAACCGGCAGGAGCCATAGGGTTGTCTTTAATTTTTGTATGACCTGCGTGTCAATCATTAAGCGCTTTGTAATGCTTTACTTTATCGCTAAACGGTAGCAATAGTAGTAAGAGCATGGTGGGCACGCGACAACCCCGATGGCAACACGATGATGGAGATCATGATGATGGGGATCATGGTGTGGCGCCGGTGACGATGGAGATCATGCCGGTGATTTGGAGATGGAGATCAAAAGCACGAGTTGATAGCCATATCATGTCACTTATGATTTGCATGTGATGTTAATCCTTTTATGCATCTTATTTTGCTTAGGACGACGGTAGCATTATAAGATGATCCTTCACTAAAATTTCAAGATAAAATTGTGTTCCCCCCGAGTGTGCGCCGTTGCGAAGGTTCGTCGTTTCGAAGCACCACGTGATGATCGGGTGTGATAGACTCTACGTTCGCATACAACGGGTGCAAGCCAGTTTTGCACATGCAGAACACTCGGGTTAGACTTGACGAGCCTAGCATGTACAGACATGGCCTCGGAACACGGAAGATCGAAAGGTCGAGCATGAGTCATATAGTAGATATGATCAACATGTAGATGTTCACCATTGACACCACCTCATCTCACGTGATGATCGGACTTGGGTTGGTGAATCTAGATCATGTCACGCTCGAATGACCAGAGGGATGTCAATTTGAGTGGGAGTTATAAATAATTTGATTAGGTAATAACTCACTTATCATGAACAATAGTCTAAAATGTCTTTGCAAATCTTTTGTTGTAGATGGCTCGCGCAGTAGCTCCCCTGAATTTTAATGCGTTCCTAGAGAAAGCTAAACTGAAAGATGATGGGAGCAACTTTGTGGACTGGCTCCGCAATCTGAGGATCATCCTCACAGCTGCCCAAAAGGTTTATGTCCTAAATGCACCGCTAGGTGAACCCCCCGCTCCTCAGGCCTCTGCGGACGTTATGAACGCCTGGCAGTCGCGTTCGGATGACTACTCAATAGTGCAGTGTGCCATATTGTATAGCTTGGAAGGAGGACTTCAAAGGCGTTTTGAACGTCATGGAGCATATGAGATGTTCCAGGAGTTGAAGTTCATCTTTGAAAAGAATGCCAAGATCGAGAGGTATGAGACCACCGATAAATTCTTTGCTTGCAAGATGGAGGAGAATTCGTCTGTTAGTGAGCACTTACTGAAGATGTCTGGGTACTATACCCGCATAGCTGATCTGGGACTTGTGTTCCCGGATGAGGCTATCATTGACAGAATTCTCCAGTCACTCCCGCCTAGCTACAAGAGCTTCGTACAGCAGTATAACATGCAAGGGATGAACAAAACCATCGCCGAGCTGTTTTCGATGCTGAAAGTCGCTGAGGCAGACATCCAGAAGGAGTATCAAGTGTTGATGGTCAATAAAACCACCAGTTTCAAGAAGAATGGCAAGGGCAAGAAGGGTAACTCTAAGAAGGGTGGCAAGGCAGTTGCTCATCCAGTAAAGAAACCCAAGGCTGGGCCCAAGCCAGAGACTGAGTGTTTCTATTGCAAGGGGAATGGCCACTGGAAGCGGAACTGCCCCAAGTATCTGGCAGACAAGAAGGGGGCCAACAACAACAAGCAAGGTATATGTGATATACATGTTATTGATGTGTACCTTACCAACTCCCGTTGTAGTGCCTGGGTATTTGATACCGGTTCGGTTGCTCACATTTGCAACTCTAAACAGGAACTGCGGAATAAACGGAGGCTGGCGAAGGACGAAGTGACGATGCGCGTGGGGAATGGTTCCAAGGTTGATGTGATCGCCGTCGGCACGCTCGCTCTTCGATTACCATCGGGATTAGTTATGAACCTGAAAAATTGTTATTTAGTGCCTGCGTTGAGCATGAACATTATATCTGGATCTTGTTTATTGCGAGACGGTTACTCATTTAAATCAGAGAATAAAGGTTGTTCTATTTATATGGGTAATATCTTTTATGGTCATGCACCCGAAGTTAGGGGTTTATTCTTATTGAATCTCGATAGTGATGATACACATGTTCATAACATTGATGCCAAAAGATGTAGAGTAGTTAGCGACAGTACCACTTTCTTGTGGCACTGCCGTCTGGGTCATATCGGCGTAAAACGCATGAGGAAGCTCCATGCTGATGGACTTTTGGAGTCTCTTGATTTTGAATCACTTGACACATGCGAGCCGTGCCTCATGGGCAAGATGACAAGGACCCCGTTTTCAGGAACAATGGAACGGGCAAGTGACTTATTGGAAATCATACATACTGATGTGTGTGGCCCGATGAGTGTCACGGCGCGCGGTGGATATCGTTACTTTCTCACCTTCACTGACGACTTGAGTAGATACGGGTATATTTACTTGATGAAGCATAAGTCTGAAACGTTTGAAAAGTTCAAGCAATTTCAGAGTGAAGTTGATAATCATCGTAACAAGAAGATCAAATTCCTACGATCTGATTGAGGGGGAGAGTATCTGAGTTATGAGTTTGGCAATCACTTAAGAAAATGTGGAATCGTTTCACAGTTGACGGCACCTGGAACACCACAGCGTAATGGTGTGTCCGAACGTCGTAATCGAACCCTATTAGATATGGTGCGTTCTATGATGTCTCTTGCCGATTTGCCACTATCGTTTTGGGGATATGCGTTAGAGACAGCTGCATTCACTTTAAATAGGGCTCCATCCAAGTCCGTTGAGACAACACCGTATGAACTTTGGTTTGGTAAGAAACCTAAGTTGTCTTTTCTCAAGGTTTGGGGTTGCGATGCTTATGTCAAAAGGCTTCAGCCAGAAAAGCTCGAACCCAAAGCGGACAAATGTGTCTTCATAGGATACCCAAAAGAAACTGTTGGGTACGCCTTCTATCTCAGATCCGAAGGCAAAGTGTTTGTCGCTAAGAACGGGTCCTTTCTCGAGAAAGAGTTTCTCTCGAAAGAATTGAGTGGGAGGAAGGTAGAACTTGATGAGGTTATTGAACCTCTGCTTCAACCAGAGAGTTGCGCAGCACAGAAAGATGTTTTTGTGGAGCCTGCAGCGGTTGAAGAGGAAGCCAATGATGATGATCAAGAAGCTTCTGATCAAGTTACTACCGAACCTCGTAGGTCGACAAGGGTACGCACTGCACCTGAGTGGTATGGTAACCCTGTCTTGGAGGTCATGTTGTTAGACAACGGTGAACCTACGAGCTATGGAGAAGCGATGGTGGGCCCGGATTCCGACAAATGGTTAGAAGCCATGAAATCCAAGATGGGATCCATGTATGAAAACAAAGTATGGACTTTGGAAGTATTACCTGAAGGGCGGAAGGCCATTCAGAATAAATGGATTTTTAAGAGGAAGACGGACGCTGACGGTAATGTCACCGTGTATAAAGCTCGACTTGTGGCAAAGGGTTTTTCATAAGTTCAAGGGATTGACTACGATGAGACTTTCTCACCGGTAGCGATGCTTAAATCCGTCCGAATCATGTTAGCAATAGCTGCATATTTCGATTATGAAATTTGGCAGATGGATGTCAAAACAGCGTTCCTTAACGGTTTTCTTAAGGAAGAGTTGTATATGATACAACCGGAAGGTTTTGTCGATCCAGAGAATGCTGACAAAGTATGCAAGCTCCAGCGTTCCATTTATGGGCTGGTGCAAGCATCTCGGAGTTGGAATCTTCGCTTTGATGAGGTGATCAAAGCGTTTGGGTTTGTACAAGTTTATAATGAAGCTTGTATTTACAAGAAAGTGAGTGGGAGCTCTATAGCGTTTCTAATATTATATGTGGATGACATATTGCTGATTGGAAACAATATAGAATTTTTGGATAGCGTGAAGGGGTATTTGAACAAGAGTTTTTCGATGAAGGATCTCGGTGAAGCTGCTTTCATATTGGGCATCAAGATCTATAGAGATAGATCAAGACGCTTGATAGGACTTTCACAAAGTACATACCTTGATAAAGTTTTGAAGAAGTTCAAAATGGATCAATCCAAGAAGGGATTCTTGCCGGTATTGCAAGGTACAAAGTTGAGTAAGACTCAATGCCCAGTGACTGCGGAAGATAGAGAAAAGATGAGTGTCGTCCCCTATGCTTCAGCCATAGGCTCTATCATGTATGCAATGCTGTGCACAAGACCAGATGTCAGCCTTGCCATAAGTATGGCCGGAAGGTTTCAAAGTAATCCTGGTATGGATCACTGGACAGCGGTCAAGAATATCCTAAAGTACCTGAAAAGGACTAAGGAAATGTTTCTCGTTTATGGAGGTGATCAAGAGCTCGTCGTAAAGGGTTACGTCGATGCAAGCTTTGACACTGATCCGGATGACTCTAAGTCTCAAACCGGATACGTATATATTCTCAACGGAGGAGCGGTAAGCTGGTGTAGTTCCAAGCAAAGCGTGGTAGCCGATTCTACATGCGAAGCGGAGTACATAGCTGCCTCGGAGGCGGCAAAGGAAGGTGTCTGGATGAAGGAGTTCATAACAGATCTTGGAGTTGTGCCTAGTGCACTAAACCCAATGACTCTGTTCTGTGACAACACTGGTGCCATTGCTCTAGCCAAGGAACCAAGGTTTCACAAGAGGACCAGACACATAAAGCGACGCTTCAATTCCATCCGCGATTCAGTCAAGGAGGAGGACATAAGCATTTGCAAAGTACACACGGATTTGAATGTTGCAGATCCGTTGACTAAGCCTCTTCCACGGGCTAAGCACGATCAACACCAAGACTCTATGGGTGTTAGATTCATTACCTTGTAATGCTAGATTATTGACTCTAGTGCAAGTGGGAGACTGTTGGAAATATGCCCTAGAGGCAATAATAAAAGATTTATTATTATATTTCCTTGTTCATGATAATCGTTTATTATCCATGCTATAATTGTATTGATTGGAAACTCAAATACATGTGTGGATGAATAGACAAACTTTGTGTCCCTAGTAAGCCTCTACAGGACTAGCTCGTTGATCAAAGATGACCGCGGTTTCCAGGTCATAGACATGAGTTGTCATTTGATAACGGGATCACATCATTAGGAGAATGATGTGATGGACGAGACCCAAACGTTAAACATAGCTTTTGATCGTATCAGTTATCGCTATAGTTTTCTGCATGTCAAGTATAAGTTCCTATGACCATGAGATCATGTAACTCACTGACACCGTAGGAGTGCTTTGTGTGTGCCAAACGTCGCAACGTAACTGGGTGACTATAAAGGTACTCTACAGGTATCTCCGAAGGTGTCTGTTGAGTTGACATGGATCGAGACTGGGATTTGTCACTCCGTGTGACGGAGAGGTATCTCCGGGCCCACTCGGTAATACATCATCTCAATGAGCTCAAAGTGACTAAGTAGTTAGTCACGGGATTATGTATTACGGTAACGAGTAAAGAGACTTGCCGGTAACGAGATTGAACTAGGTATAGAGATACCGACGATCGAATCTTGGGCAAGTAACATACCGACGAGACAAAGGGAACTGTATACGGGATTGCCTGAATCCTTGACATCGTGGTTCATCCGATGAGATCATCGAGGAACGTGTGGGAACCAATATGGGTATCCAGATCCCGCTATTGGTTATTGGCCTGGGAGTGTCTCGGTCATGTCTGCATAGTTTCCGAACCCGCAGGGTCTACACACTTAAGGTTCGGTGACGCTAGGGTTGTTAGTGAGAACAGTGCATGGTTACCGAAGGTTGTTCGGAGTCCCGGATGAGATCCCGGACGTGACGAGGGTCTCCGGAATGGTCCGGGGACGAAGATTGATATATAGGATGAGAGTGTTCGGAGTCCGGAAGTGTACCGGGGAGCATCGGGAAATCGGCGGATGACCGAAAGGGGTTTCGGGGGTCCCGGAAGGAGTTTCGGGCCTAATGGGCCACAAAGGGGAGACACAACAGCCCTCATGGGGCTGTGCGCCCCCCCCCCCTGGGCCCTCTCCTCATGCGCCAAGAGGGGTGGACCCCCCTAGGGCTGCCGCACCCCCTTAGGCTTGGGGGGCAAGGCACCTGGGGGGGAAACCCTAGCCCCAGGGGGCGCCGCCCCCTCCCCATCTGCCCTGGCCGCCGGCCCCTAGGGGAAACCCTAGGGCGCCCCCTCCCCTCTACTCCCCCTATATAAAGAGAGGCAGAGGGAGGGCAGCCACACACGTTCGTGCCTCGGTGCTGCCCTCCCTCTCCCACTACAATCTTCGTTTTCCCGCGGTGCTTGGCGAAGCCCTGCTGGAATCCTCCACCACCATCTCCACCACGCCGTCGTGCTGCCGGTGTCTCCATCAACCTCTCCTCCCCCCCTTGCTGGATCAAGAAGGAGGAGACGTCCCCGAGATGTACGTGTGAAGAACGCGGAGGCACCGTTGCTTCGGTGCTTGGATCTTCGGCGATCTGAATCGCGGCGAGTACGACTCCATCAACCGCGTTCTTGAACGCTTCCGCTTAGCGATCTACAAGGGTATGTGGATCCAACTCTCCCCTCGTAGATGCATCTCCTAGATTGATCTTGGTGAACGTAGGAAATTTTTTTGTTTCCCATGCAACGTTCCCCAACATGATGATGTGCCATCTTCGGCCTTCATCCACGGCGACGATTACGAGATGGTTGAGCATGGGATTTTCCCTTCGACCACGGCAGCGTATGATGACTTGAGTGACTTGTGCCACCATATTGAGAGTGAGAGCGAGTTCACCACTAGCCCCATATATGACGAGTTGCCCCAATTCCCATGTGAGGAGAGCCACAACCCCCACCACTTGAGTGAGATGAGTGACTCCACCATATGCGACATTGAGTGCACCTACCTTGAGGGACTGAGTGAGCCACCAC
Organism: Secale cereale; assembly: GCA_902687465.1. Taxonomy (NCBI): domain Eukaryota; kingdom Viridiplantae; phylum Streptophyta; class Magnoliopsida; order Poales; family Poaceae; genus Secale; species Secale cereale. The sequence continues at coordinate 352,239,972 of LR738712.1, forward strand.
ATAGAGAGAGTGAGATAGTTGATAGGTCATGTGAGGCCATTTCGATTTCTAACAAATTAACCTCTACCTCTATTGTGTCTTCTCATTTGGTGCTAGGTCCCACATTTGATGACGCGCCGATCCTCGACGACTTCGTCCTTCCTATGGACAAGCCGATGGCCATGGTGGAATATGATGCACCCCCCACATGGTTCCATCAAGATGAAGATGATGACCACCTTTTGGTCTTTTCCACCTCACCTACACCACATGAGTGGAATGAGAACGGTAACAAAGGTGAAGGTGATGCTCTCGTCCCACTAGTGGACTATGTTAACATTGATTGCTTGCATGATGTTGATCCACCTATTGCCATGCTTCGTGCTAGTATGATTTCCCCATGCGATTATTTACCCATTTATGATGAGTTTGATGATTGTCATGTGGAGTCTATTAGTTGTGATGCCATGTTGCATAGGATTTCTTGTGATAATTCTATTGGCCACATCATGTTTGACAATCCGCTTGACTTGTCATATGCTATGCATGAGATCAACAATATGTCATATTTGCAATCTCATCGTAGTAACTATGCATATGCCATTAAGATTAATACAATTTGCACTTATGGCATAGATGACAAGCCCATGGTTATTGGCATTTGTTTTTCTTGTGATGATATTCATATGCTACCTTTGCATCATTTATCTCATATGCCATGCCATGACCACCTAGCTTCGGATATGCATTGTTTTGGATGTTGTCCATTTTCTCCATATGATGTTTACAATATTGGTCATGAGGAAACCCTCATAGTTTCCTCATACATTTTAGGAGATTTTTACCCATCCCATCCATTGCATGCTCCCCATACTTGTATGCATAATATGCTCCCCATGAATGAACATGCTATATATGTGCCATATAATTGTATTCTCAATTTGCATCCACATCATGCTATACACAATAACTATTCATTCATGATGGATGACATGTTCTTATACCATGCATCAAATTTCTTTGAGCGATGCTTATCTTGTGCTAACTCACACATGCACATACACATCATGATGGATGATGTGTACATTTACCACGCGCACAATATCTTTGGTTTGTGTGTCTTTTGTGTAGGTACCCATACTTACTCGTCAACCTCGCAAGAGCACGAGTTGACGAAACGAGCTCTAGAGAGCAATGACGACTTGGGATTCCATGGATTATGCTTCCAACCACTCCCTTCGCGCAAAGACTTCGCGCATCTCTTCTACAAGGCCCTCACATGGTTATGGGTTATTGTCCATTATATCTCTTATGCCCCTCTTGCCATGTTCACTTTGCATGATATGCGCATTTATATGCATTTGCCATGCATTTGTGACCCATGCTTCGCATTACACATGATGATGGATTCTCATACTTGCATGTGTATTTGCAAGCTTGGTGAGATATTACTTGCTATTGCCATGATTGCTTTGTGCCCAATGCTTACGATGATACTTTGGCTAGGATTCACTTTCATACTTGCGATATGTCATGTGAATTGCCTATATCCAACATTTGCTCACATGACATGATTGCCATGAGTTCCTCCAGTGTGTTGCATCTTTGCGCCACTAGCTTGCACGACATGATTGATATGCTTGCTTATGTTGCATCACCGATGATTCATACTTGCTCCTTTCATGCAGTTGATGCCAACCATTGCCATGCTTTGCACATGATTGATATTGCTTGTTGTCATATGTCTCCACATGTTGCCTCTCTCATGCGATATGATTGTCCATGCATTGAGCGCAACCATGATTTTAGTCTTGCCAATGAGATTTCCCCCATAGCATTCTCGCATTTATTTGGAGATTTTGACATATTTCTTGCGAAGCATGCTTGTTTTACCTCCTTGCACCATATGCCTAGTGCCATGAATATAGCCATTGTTGCATCATATTATTCATGCACTTTTGTTTCTAATGGTTATGTGCAAGAGAAGAGAACCATCATGATGGATGATGTGTTTATCTACCATGCACATACGTTCTTCCTTTTGTTGTGTGCATGTGTAAGATACTTGGACTATGTGTCGACTTCCACTTCACGTGAGTTGACCATTTGAGCTCTTGAGAGCGAACCACTTTCTACCACGACGCTTCTACATCGCACTTGCTTGTGCTTCGACATTGTGAAGAATGCACAAGGACATGCTTTCAAGGTGATATCCTTCTCTTCCGGGACACCCAAAACCATGAGCATGGATATTGTGGATCACACTACATGTGTTGCTTGCACCATGAGACTTATTTGTCATCTTGGACCGCTTAATTGCACACATGTTCGAGATCTTGCTTCGACTTGTCATTGTCACATTGCCATGCTTCATGATATATATGCCTTGTGTGTTGCATCCAACTTGTTGCCTACTTGCTCATATCACAAGTTTGGTTGCACCAATGTCATCCCTTCACATATGCCATGTCCCTTTACTTGTCACATGCTTGACTTATTTGCCTCACACATGTCGAACAATTGCTCTTTCTATTGTGTTGAGTGCCACACGACTTTCACTACACCCTATGCACGTTATGCTTGGATTGTCTTGCACTTGACTCATGTGTTTAGACACTTCATTTTACTTGGTGTTGTGAATGATGCATACGCCTACCATAGACCTTTCATTGAGCGCTTTATGCATGCTTGCTATGACTTTGAGGTAGATGCTTATTCTCTTGCCAAACATATGTGCATCTCTACCTCACATTTACATGCTTGTTTCCATGATGACCTTGATTGTGCTCAACTCATATGCTCACATGCCATATCACAATACTTTGTCACACCACATGCTATGCTTGATGACCACACTTGTTGGGTGAATCACCTCTTGAATGCTTGGTTTTGCACTAACGCTAACCACATTTCTTTTTCCAAGTGTTTGTTGTCCTTGCTCCTTTTGAAGGAATCACTAGATGGTGTGATACAGGGTGGAACCCTAATCAGCGGATCTTTCACGAAATGGAGGGGATCCCACGATGAACACGAAGAACACAAAGGGAAACGGGGGAAACACGAGAGGAAGCACGAGGGAAAACACGAGAGAATCACTCAAACCAACAAGAACAAGTCACACATATGCTAGATCCTCGAAACACAAAGAGATACAAGATCCATGATCAACAAGGGACGATACAAAGGGTAACCGGTTCTTCTCCGTGAGGAGGTCTTGATGATATCCCGTAGGATCTTCCCGCGAGGGGCCTTGAATCCCGTAGGATCTTCTCCGCAGAGGTCTTGAATCCGTGTGGATCTTCTCCGTGGAGGGGCCGCAGTCACTCACAAGGAGATGAACCACTAGATGAGCAAAGCTCTAGGTATCAAATGAGCTATCTCTAAGCTAACCCTCAAATGGAGGAGGGGGAGGAGTATATATAGTCTAGGTCCACGAAGGGGTAAGTGGGAGAGGGATACATGGGCCTCAGGCCCGTCTCTGCGCGCAGGCAGGCGCCGGATGTCCGGGCCGGGGGCCGGATGTCCGGCGGCTCGCGAGGAGCCGGATGTCCGGGCTGAGCGTGGCCGGCTTCGGTTGCCTTCTGTGATGAGGGGCCGGATTTCCGGCGAAGGGGCCGGATGTCCGGGGCTTCGAGTGGAGCCGGATGTCCGGGGCATGGGGCCGGATGTCCGGGCTTGCGGTGCTAGCTTCTGTGAAGGGGCGCCGGATGTCCGGGCTTGGGGGGCCGGATGTCCGGGGCCTGTAGATGCTGGTCCTTCTTCCTTCTCTTCCACGCGCACTTGGCCTTGGTCCTTGGGTTCTCCATGGTCCCCTTGGGTGTTCCTGAACATGCATAGCACATATATTTGAGGTAGTAGGCATGTCTCACATGTAGAAAGTGGAGGTTCAGAGAGGAGCGAGTGAACCTTGTGTCCAATTGTGTGTAGTTGAGGCCTCGTCGAGTGAACATGGGGATGATCATGGGATACTCCGTATCATCTCCCCTCCCTTGGGAAATATCCGACCTCGGATCAAAAACCTCATCACCATGGAAACGGTAGTCGTAAACGGACTTGTAGTTGGACGAAGTTGAGGGCATGTTGCAATCCAAGTACTCCAAGGTGTCTCCGGTATGTGGTACATGCAAAATGAGCAAACACAAAGGACACTTGGAAATACAATGGTTAGCGCACACAAAGTGTCCATCATGTAAGAATGAGTCCGTGTGACAAGGTACATGAAGCTTAACAAGATGATATAGTATGATATGTAAAGCATTCATGTGATCAAATGCATTTGTGGAGCACACAAAGGTGTTGTGAATGTGATCAATGCAACCATTATGCAAAATGATGTCATAATGTGATGGTTTATCAAGAGCATGAACATGGCAATGGATGCTCAATATGTGTATGTTATCATGCAATTGATGGAGGACAATATGATCATGATGTATGAATATGCCATCAAGAAAGATCACAACAAATTTGCTAAGGAAATGCACAAGCTCATATATCATGGATGACATGGGAATACACGATGCAACGAGGCAACCATATTGTGAGTCAATCCATGCATTAGATGCAAATTTGTCATGGGTATGATTTGTCCATGGAGCATGGCATATGAGCACACAATCAACAAATATGAAGGTTTTGGTGCAATGTGCCAAAGGAGTTTTGATATACCAATGCTCGATGTCGTGGCATGAGTGAAGGTCCAAACGTGCATCCAAAGGGTCCATCTTCAATGTCGGTCCTCCATCCCGTAGATGTATCATGTAGACAACAAGAAGGAAACAACAATGAAAGTATGGCCCATCCAATATGTATAAGTGAGGATGGCTCACAAAGAAGGAATTCACCTTTAGGAATTTCTCGAAGATTTTGGTGTTGCACATCATGTATGCCTTCGCATGACCACGTTGTCGCATGACGGCACCGCCTTGTGAATCCTTCAAAATGAAAGAACATGACAAACACTCGGAAAAACAAATGAGGTTAGCGTGAATGCAAAACCTAGCATTCGTGAGGGAAAATACCCAACAAGTGCTTGCATCATTCTTATCATAAGAAAGGACAAGGTAAAGTGGCATGGCATGTAAGCATAAGATGCGATAACATCCAAAGGCATTAGGCTCAAACAAGCAAGCATGCATCACAAGTATGGTGTCCAAGTCTCCAAGATCAACAAACATAGCATTGTTGCACTCAATACAAGGGATGAGAGATTGATACGGTGTATCCCATGATCATCCCCATGTTCACTCGACGAGACCTCAACCACACACAATTGGACACAAGGTTCACTCGCTCCTCTCTGAACCTCCACTTTCTACATGTGAGACATGCCTACTACCTCAAATATATGTGCTATGCATGTTCAGGAACACCCAAGGAGACCATGGAGAACCCAAGGACCAAGGCCAAGTGCGCGCGGAAGGGAAGGAAGAAGGGCCAGCACCTACAGGCCCCGGACATCCGGCCCCCAGGCCCGGACATCCGGCGCCCCGGACATCCGGGCCCTGGCCGGAAATCCGGCGCCACTGTCCAGAAGACACCCGTGGCTCAACCCCTCCAGCCCGGACATCCGGCCCATCGGCCCGGACATCCGGCGTCTCGGGAAGGCCCGGACATCCGGCCCCCGCCCGGACATCCGGCCCCTGTCTGCGCACAGTGTATCGGGCCTGAGGCCTATGTATCCCTCTCCCACTTACCCCTTCGTGGACCTAGACTATATATACTCCTCCCCCTCCTCCATTTGAGGGTTAGCTTAGAGATAGCTCATTTGATACCTAGAGCTTTGCTCATCTAGTGGTTCATCTCCTTGTGAGTGACTGCGGCCCCTCCACGGAGAAGATCCACACGGATTCAAGACCTCTGCGGAGAAGATCCTACGGGATATCATCAAGACCTCCTCACGGAGAAGAACCGGTTACCCTTTGTATCGTCCCTTGTTGATCTTGGATCTTGTATCTCTTTGTGTTTCGAGGATCTAGCATATGTGTGACTTGTTCTTGTTGGTTTGAGTGATTCTCTCGTGTTTCCCCTCGTGTTCCCTCTCGTGTTCTTCGTGTTCATCGTGGGATCCACTCCATTTCGTGAAAGATCTGCTGATTAGGGTTCCACCCTGTATCAATATGACAAGTTCAAAGGATTATCAAACATGATGTGACCAAAAGAATTTTCACATGATATCCTATGGAGCATAGCATCACAACTAGGCAAATCAACATGCTCATCATCATATTCATCATAAATAGGTAAGTCATGACATGAGGAAGTTGCACTAGCATGAAGCATGGTCATAGGTGAATCAACATCATGCAAGCAATCATTGGTGATATAGTCCACAAGTGGGACGAAAGAAGCACTATCACCTATGTTACCTTTGGAGCATCGCTCATGTATTGTAGGTGAGGTTGCAACTTGATGGTACCATGTGGGGGGTACATCTTCTTCCACCATGGCCATCGAGTTGTCCATTGGAGGGATGGACTCGTCGAGGGTAGGCATATCGTCATGTAGGAGACCTAGCACCAACGAAAACACACTCGGAGTAGAGGTTAAGTCGTTAGAAATCATAGTGGCCTCACATGCCCTATCAACTACCTCACTCACTAAGTGTTGTGGCTCACTCACTCCCTCGTGGATGCTCTCACTCGTATGGTTGGTGGAGTCACTCAAATGGCTCTCAACCTCACATAGGATGTGTGGCATGCTCTCATGTGTGGGGCTAGTGGTGGTCACACTCATCCTCTCATAGGAAATGCACTCAATGTCACATATGGTGGAGTCACTCATGTCACTCATGTGGTGGTGGCTCTCCTCACATGGAAATTGGGGCATCTCATGATATATGGGTGTTGGAGAGATGTAGGTGCAAACGTCTCCAAACTCAACTCCTTTCGCCGCCTCATCCATAACGCCTCCAAAGGTGAATGCCGTAGTCGAAGAGGATGGCCCTTGATCGACCGTCTTGTCGCCGTCTTGATGTGGGGCGCTTCCGAAGATGGAAGTGTCACCCTCGCTCGTAGGTGCTCGCCTTGTAGTTGGAGATGTCGATGTAGGCGAACTCATGGGAAGTAGGCGAAGATGTCGTACGTCCGAAGGCGAAGATGCCTTGATAGCACTTGGCGAAGATGCCGAAGTGGTGGTTGTAGCCGTAGCTCCATCTTGGGTGTGCTTGTCTCGCGGTCTTCTCTTTTGCTCTTGAAGCTTGGCCTTGGCGTGATGTAGAGCTTCTTCGGACTTGGAGATATGCGTTTGTCGAGCATCTTCATGATGATGATGTCGTTGTCGTGCTTGAGCTCTTGGTAGATGTCGTTCGTCGTCGTCGTGCACATGATGCTTGGAGGTGACTTGCCCTTCATGACGATGTCGATGGTCGCCATGGCGGTGTGGACGTGGAAGACTTGCACTTGCATCATGTTTGCGCTCCGAAGTGTTGTGACTTGAACGTCGCCGCCGAGAGGATGACGAAGGGGAAGAAGACTTGTAATCGACCACCAAGTGTCGGAGCTCCGCCATTTGTTTATTGAAGGAGTCGCACATGTCGTCGAAGGAAGCCATTGTCCTTGTCTGGAAGTGTCGTTGTTCGATGGCGATGTTGCCCAAGCACTCTTGCATTTCTCGTTGTAGTCCGATGGTTTTCGCGTGGATGTCCTTGTTCGCGCCGTCGATGTCGAAGACCGGAGATGAAATGCCTTGCCTATCCATCACAAGACGCTAGCAAGTATGAGTGGGAGAAAGAGAAGAACTAGACCAAATGTACCTTGACCGATGTTGAAGATGGATCAATGATCACTCAAATGTGGAACAAGGAAATAGCACAATTGGTACCAATTCTTGTCGGTTTCTCACACCTACACAAGTAAAGCTTATGGTGGAGCTCAGTGAGGATAGTGGCACAAAAAATTGAAACGAAATGTTAGCAAGACTCAATAATGTTGAAAAAGATTCACAAATTTGCAAATGCAACAAGTAGACCAATAGCAAGATGGGTGGCACACGGAAACACACACACGGATAGATAGATGGGGTCGTGCAACCAAGGAATGAGCACAAAATGTGGTGTCCACGGAAAACGCTCGTGTTGCACAACTCAAGAGAGACGCTAGCACGATTGCTCTATAGGCGGATACGACACTTGTGCACAACCTATAAGATGCAAATGTATGCAACGACTTCTATCCCAAGTATGCTATATGTATGGTATTCCGGTGGTATGATCCAAAATGATCGAGTATGACAATCTTAATGTAGTATGATGCTATGGTTCTTGCTTAAAAGCTCTTTGCTTATCTTTTCCTTTGTGCTTAAAAGCTTGTTTGGCTCTTTCTCTTTTGAGCTCTTTTCTCATGCAAAACTTCACGAACCAAGATAGCAATTGAGTATATGCGATGACAACCTTGTGTCACAAGAGATGATACCAAGATATGCACCACGGTGATATGGTATGTATGATATGGGAAGTATGATCACTAATGTGCACAAGTCACGTTGCCGGCAATACTCGAATGGCTAGTCTCGATGGGTAAGTGACGCTAAAATGGTCTAGGGGTTAACAATGCAATTGCAAGGGAATATACAATGATGTCGTCGAAGTTACCGTCCGTGTCGATGATGAGAGGTGGTGCTCTTGATGTAGACCCGTTCCTAATTAGCCGAAACACCTTAGGAAACGGAAAAACCACAACTCAAAATCTCAAGGACAAATATCAAATGGTGGTAGCGGCAATGCCGTGGTGGTTGCGGAAGTGGAATGATGGGCTATACACGATGTCGGAGTTGAAGTCACGGTCCCTAAGTAGCCGAAACACCTTAGGAGACACAAGCCACAACTCAAACAAGCTCGAACAAAAATTGGTTAAGTTGGGTTGGCTATGTATAATGGTAATGGGTATGCGGAAGTGGTGGTGGTGGTTGATGAAGGAGCAATGGTCCCTAAGTAGCCTAAACACCTTAGGAGACTCAAATCACTACTCAAGCAACCACAAATGCTATGGGGGACAAAATGGTTAGGTTGCGGAAGTCGGTGGTGGTTATGCGGATGATATGGTGGAGGCCCTAGGCAAAGATGCCAAAATCCACGAAATATGATGGAGTCAAATGATGATGGTGGTATTTTTGTGTTATGGGGGATGTCAAGAGCTTCAAAACGAGCTCAAGAACGTCGAAATCGGAGTTCGTATGAATTAGTTATGGACAAAACGGTGAAACACGGGTGGCTGAAATTCCCAGGGGTCGGACATCCGGGGCCGGGGCCGGATTTCCGGGGCCTGATGTCCAGAACCGCGCGGGATTTTTCACTCCAGGAGCCGGATGTCCGGCCCGATGGCCCGGATGTCCGGCCAGTGGCCCGGATGTCCGGCCCGAAGTTTCCAGATCTGAATCGGGACGAACTTTTCGAATTATGGGCGGAAATTGATGATTTGGGGCTCAAAATTTGAGGGATTTTGTGGAGGAAAGATGGGGAAACTTGGGGAAATGCTAGATCCACTTGAAACCAAGCAAATCCACGGATCAAAATCAACAAAATGTCATCAAACCAACAGATCACAAAATTTTTTTGGGGCTATTTTTGGTGGGGAAATTTCGAATTTGGGGAAGAACACAACAGAACAAGGCTAGAAAACTGTGGGGAGGCTCCAAATTCGTGAGAAACCGTGGCTCATGATACCATATGATACAGGGTGGAACCCTAATCAGCGGATCTTTCACGAAATGGAGGGGATCCCACGATGAACACGAAGAACACAAAGGGAAACGGGGGAAACACGAGAGGAAGCACGAGGGAAAACACGAGAGAATCACTCAAACCAACAAGAACAAGTCACACATATGCTAGATCCTCGAAACACAAAGAGATACAAGATCCATGATCAACAAGGGACGATACAAAGGGTAACCGGTTCTTCTCCGTGAGGAGGTCTTGATGATATCCCGTAGGATCTTCCCGCGAGGGGCCTTGAATCCCGTAGGATCTTCTCCGCAGAGGTCTTGAATCCGTGTGGATCTTCTCCGTGGAGGGGCCGCAGTCACTCACAAGGAGATGAACCACTAGATGAGCAAAGCTCTAGGTATCAAATGAGCTATCTCTAAGCTAACCCTCAAATGGAGGAGGGGGAGGAGTATATATAGTCTAGGTCCACGAAGGGGTAAGTGGGAGAGGGATACATGGGCCTCAGGCCCGTCTCTGCGCGCAGGCAGGCGCCGGATGTCCGGGCCGGGGGCCGGATGTCCGGCGGCTCGCGAGGAGCCGGATGTCCGGGCCTCTGGCCGGATGTCCGGGCTGAGCGTGGCCGGCTTCGGTTGCCTTCTGTGATGAGGGGCCGGATTTTCGGCGAAGGGGCCGGAAGTCCGGGGCTTCGAGTGGAGCCGGATGTCCGGGGCATGGGGCCGGATGTCCGGGCTTGCGGTGCTAGCTTCTGTGAAGGGGCGCCGGATGTCCGGGCTTGGGGGGCCGGATGTCCGGGGCCTGTAGATGCTGGTCCTTCTTCCTTCTCTTCCACGCGCACTTGGCCTTGGTCCTTGGGTTCTCCATGGTCCCCTTGGGTGTTCCTGAACATGCATAGCACATATATTTGAGGTAGTAGGCATGTCTCACATGTAGAAAGTGGAGGTTCAGAGAGGAGCGAGTGAACCTTGTGTCCAATTGTGTGTAGTTGAGGCCTCGTCGAGTGAACATGGGGATGATCATGGGATACTCCGTATCAGGGTCGGACATCCGGGGTGGAGCCCGGAAATCCGGGACCAGATGTCCAGAAACGTGCGCGAATTTGCCCTCCAGGAGCCGGATGTCCGGCCGGGGACCCGGATGTCCGGCCCGATGGCCCGGATGTCCGGCCTATGGCCCGGATGTCCGGCCCGACGATTCCAGATCTGAATCGGGACTTCCAAACTCGTTTGTGGGCGGAATTTGATGATTTTGGGGGCAAAATTTGACGGATTTTGTGGAGGAAAGATGGGGAAACTTGGGAAAATGCTAGATCCACTTGAAACCAAGCAAATCCATGGATCAAAATCAACAAAACTTCATCAAACCAACAGATCACAAAATTTTTTGGGGCTATTTTTGGTGGGGAATTTTCGAATTTGGGGAAGAACACAACAAAACAAGGCTAGAAAACGGTGGGGAGGCTCCAAATTCGTGAGAAACCGTGGCTCATGATACCATATGATACAGGGTGGAACCCTAATCAGCGGATCTTTCACGAAATGGAGTGGATCCCACGATGAACACGAAGAACACGAGAGGGAACACGAGGGAAAACACGAGAGAATCACTCAAACCAACAAGAACAAGTCACACATATGCTAGATCCTCGAAACACAAAGAGATACAAGATCCATGATCAACAAGGGACGATACAAAGGGTAACCGGTTCTTCTCCGTGAGGAGGTCTTGATGATATCCCGTAGGATCTTCCCGCGAGGGGCCTTGAATCCCGTAGGATCTTCTCCGCAGAGGTCTTGAATCCGTGTGGATCTTCTCCGTGGAGGGGCCGCAGTCACTCACAAGGAGATGAACCACTAGATGAGCAAAGCTCTAGGTATCAAATGAGCTATCTCTCAGCTAACCCTCAAATGGAGGAGGGGGAGGAGTATATATAGTCTAGGTCCACGAAGGGGTAAGTGGGAGAGGGATACATGGGCCTCAGGCCCGTCTCTGCGCGCAGGCAGGCGCCGGATGTCCGGGCCGGGGGCCGGATGTCCGGCGGCTCACGAGGAGCCGGATGTCCGGGCCTCTGGCCGGATGTCCGGGCTGAGCGTGGCCGGCTTCGGTTGCCTTCTGTGATGAGGGGCCGGATTTCCGGCGAAGGGGCCGGATGTCCGGGGCTTCGAGTGGAGCCGGATGTCCGGGCTTGCGGTGCTAGCTTCTGTGAAGGGGCGCCGGATGTCCGGGCTTGGGGGCCGGATGTCCGGGGCCTGAAGATGCTGGTCCTTCTTCCTTCTCTTCCACGCGCACTTGGCCTTGGTCCTTGGGTTCTCCATGGTCCCCTTGGGTGTTCCTGAACATGCATAGCACATATATTTGAGGTAGTAGGCATGTCTCACATGTAGAAAGTGGAGGTTCAGAGAGGAGCGAGTGAACCTTGTGTCCAATTGTGTGTAGTTGAGGCCTCGTCGAGTGAACATGGGGATGATCATGGGATACTCCGTATCATGGTGCGACATTGGAGAGTGCCCATTTCGAGCTTCAAGATGATGAGTGCTTGGTGATCGACCGCTTCGACAGGGCGACGCCACCTATTTCCCATGGTGATTTGGCTTTCGATCCGAGGTCGGATCTTTTCCAAGGGGGAGGGGATGATGCGGAGCATCCTAAGGACATCACCATGTCAAGAGTCCGCTTGGCAAGTGACATGTGCAACCTCTACTTCTCATACATAAAGGTGAATCATCTCCTTTACACGTGTTCACTTAACCCCTTCAAGGATGGTATACTACTTGACACTCCACTCGTGTGCCTACATATGTATTGTCAGAACACCATGGGCGAGGAGGAGGAGTGCGGGCGCAAGTGTACAACTACACCATCCGTGAGCGAAGCATGGAAGAGAAGGAAGAAGAGGACTCTTACCAGCGCAGTGAAAGAGGTACTACCGGTCCAACTACTGGTCCAACTACCGGTCCATCGGTACTACCGGTCAACTACCGGTCTACCTTCTGTGATCGACCGGTGCAAGGCCGGTGCAAGGCCGGAACTTCCGCTAAGACTGCTAATACCGGTACAACCGGTCCAGGACCGGTACTACCGCCCTGCCTGCACGCAGTTGAAGGGTTTTCACCCATGTATCCCCCCAACTTACCCCTAGACTATAAGTACTCCTTCCCTTCCATCTTTTAGGGTTAGCATTGGTTTAGCTCATATGTGAGATAGAGCTTTGCTCATCCATCCCGGATCTACTCCACGGGAGAGACCGCGGCCCCTCTACGGAGAAGATCCACCTTGGATTCAAGACCCCTAAACGGGAAGATCCTTCACGGATTCAAGACCTCCTCTTGGAGATGAACTCTACCTTGTATCTTTCCCTTTGTTGTTCATGTACCTTGTGATCTTGTGTGTTAGATTGTCTAGTGGATGTGTGATTGGACTTGTTCTTGAGTGTTTCTCTTGTGTTCTCCCCTTTGTGCTCCTCTTATTCTTGGGGATTCCCTCCATTTCGTGAAAGATCAGCCACCTAGGGTTCCACCCTACATCAAATGACTTGTGGCCTCGCCCTTGGCACTTGAAACACTAGATGGAACTCGTCTTGGAGTTGTCCTCAATTGGAGTTGTAGATGATGAGGCTCTTGGCTTGAAGTTGTTCGTAGAAGGTGGACGACTAGATGTAGTCGCATTCTTGTAGCTTGGCTTGTCACCGATGCTTGTAGATGGCTTGGTAGAGGTAGGAAGAGCCGAAGGCGGTGAAGCTTAGTTGTAGGAGCCATAGTTCTTGGAGGTAAACTTGGAGTACTTGTAGTCCTCTTGAACTTCTGATGAGGACATCACTAACAAGGTTACACCCACAGCTCCAACTGACACATATACAGGACCAATTACTAGAGCTCGCACACGCCAATTAAATTACCAGGTACTTTCGTTTCTTGGTAATGAATCTAATGTTCATGAGAATATGATGCTGCCTAAATTGGATACATTTGTCTTGCTTACAAATGAAGGGCCTAGCTTGGACAAGAAGGACGAACATTGGAGCAAGATCAAGCATGGAGATGAAGGCATGCGCAAGGGGAATAAGAATGGAGTTTCAATTGTTGATTTCAGGACTTTGAATCCACCATAATGAGTGTGAGAAGCCTTGGACGAAATATACAAGATGCCACTTCATAAATTTCGTCCAGAGGCTATTATAGGTGCTGCGTCACCTTATTATTGGGCCAGGCCCATGTAATTTCGAAATACTTGAGTATAGGCTGGTTTTAGAGTTCGTATGTGTGGGGAAACCAGAGTTAGGGTTGGTTTCGGACCCCTCCATCAAGGGCCACGAAATTCCCCCCTCTTTCTCCCATATATACAGCCCTTAGGGCGTCGTTTAGACTTTGGGTTTTATTTAGATTAAAGTTCGCCATAGCTGCAACTTCGCGTACTTCGTTTGTGTTCAACGACCAGACCAAGGCGTCATAGAACCCCACCTTGATCAATAAAGCTTTCCTCTTGAATTCGCAATATCCAGATTGCAATCTCAGTTTCTTGCTTGTTCTTCGTTTGCCGGGAGGAAACAGACCTTCGTGGTCAGGTTGATCGTGCTCCGGCGTGGTCAATAACCTCTCGGAGTTGGTTTAGCGATTGCTAAGGCGCGACGTCCTCGCACGTTCGTAGTCGGATCGTCAAAGTCGACTTCCTCCAAAATGATAGCCACCATCTCATCGAAAGACGGGACACCTTTGCCTCTATCAAGTGGTATCAGATTTCCAGGTTGCTCGGTGAGATTTTACAGTTTTTCGTAGATTAGATCGAGTCTGTTCTTCATACCTACAGTCCACGAAAAAGCCAAAAAAAAATAGGGTTAGTTCATCCCATCCGAACCAATCTGAGCCTTTGCATAATCTTTTCTGTATTTGCTTTGTTGAACTTGCGGTTGCATCGTCGTGTCAAGTTGCTGGTCTTAGCGTCTAGTTCTTTAAAGTTTCGAGTTCTGTTCACAGTTTGTCACGTCGCCACCGCACCATATTCATCGCCGCTGCCATACCACCACTGCTGCCATATCCCACCACCGCCACCACATACCACCACCGCTGCCATAACCTACCACCGCTGCCATATCCTACCACCATATATCCACCGCCAATCCGAGTTCTTTTCATATTAGGTTTGCCTGAAGTTCGAGAGGAAGAAGCACCTGACAAACGCAAGAAGTACACTAGAGAAGACTTCGTCGCAAGAAGACATGTGAAGGAAAGAGAACCATGGATACAGAAACCCCTGCCCTTTCCAGGTAAGTCTCTCAAATCCAAAGAAGAAGAGCATTACAAGAAGTTTTGTGAGTGGATGAAACCTCTTTTTCTTCAAATCCCTTTGACTGTTGCTATTAAGTTACCTCCCTATTCAAAATATATGAAAGATATTGTCACTAATAAAAGAAAAATTCCTAATGAAGCAATATCTACTATGCTTGCTAACTACTCTTTCAGTGGCAACATTCCTGAAAAGTCTGGAGACCCCCGGGCAGTTTTTAGGCCAAAATTTCGACAGGTGAAAATATTTTTTCCCTATCCTACTTTTGGGCTTTTCTGAGTCTTTTGAGACACGTGCCACCATACTGTTTTTTTACCGCATTTTTTCGTCGTCGCTGCCCTGATTCAGAAAAAAAAATCGTCAAAAAATTTCCGTGCCTATCATCTTAGTTTGACTTGGGAAGTGTTTTGAGACACTCGCCATTATAGTGATTTTCGGCCAAAAAAAAAGCAGCGCAAAAAAAAAGAGCACAAAAAAAAGAGGCAAAAAAATCAGAGTGTGCTTTCCCCTTTATTACGTGCAGCGCCGTGATTTTGTTAGTGTTCTAGGCTCGCGTCTCTAGTACGGTCTTGCCTAGGACCAGCACAGTACCGTCGTTGAGCGTTTATTCAACTTTGCATCTCTGAATTGATTATTGCTGACCACTTTTGCTACCATCTTATAAGCCTTCCCAGCTCCACATACATCTACGTCGTGCGTTTGACTCTCCCTGGTAATTGCTTTATCCAAGCTTTGAGAGTTTTGACTACCACGGTTGCCGATCACCACCTGCTGCTGGGTAAGAACTGGTAAGAATTTGAGATTTGCTTGTCGGATTTGTGACACCCGCCACCACCACCATTTATTAGTAGTCTGTAGGATCATATTCTTGTGTGTTTCTATTGCTGCTAACCATGCCAGGATCACAAGTCGACGAGACTGACTGGGAGAACTTGACGAACAAGGAGCTTCATGATAAGTTTCAGCAAATGATGAGTGTACAGGTGCAAGATGTGCTAAACACATTGGACGAGGCCATGGAGAAGATAGTTGGCATGGAGAAGACGTTTGACACAAAGCTCGATAACAAGTTTGCTGAATTGCTTTCGCGTTTTCCACCACCACCGGCTGCTGCAGCTGTCCCACCTCTACAACAACAACAACAACAACAACAGCGTCGCCTTCCGAATCAAGCGGGACGAGCACAGCGCGTTCCCCTTGAGACTGGTCAAGCTTCTGGTGCTGCCGTTGATGCTTCTGTAGCTCTTGCTGCTACTGTAGAGGTGGAGGACCATTACGAGGATGAGGTTGACCAAAATCAGAACTACGTGCAACAACCAGCACCACCACCACCAGGTCGTCCTCATGCATATCATCGCAACGGTAGGGCTGCACCACCACCTGAGGTACATGACCATCTTCCTAAACTGAAATTGAATATTCCACCATTTGAGGGTAGATATGTTCCTGATATATATCTTACTTGGGAGTTAGAAACTGAACAACGTTTTACATGTTTACATTATCCCGAGGAGAGACGTGTTCCCGCTGCTGTTTGTGCTTTCACTAGTTTTGCATGTGTTTGGTGGTCTGAACATTTTAGATTATATCCTATTCCAGCTACTTGGGCTGCTTTGAAAACTGCTATGTGTACTCGTTGGGTTCCACCATATTATCAACGTGAATTACTTCAAAAACTGCAGCGCTTAAGACAAGGAAAAAATTGTGTAGAGGAATATTATCAGCAATTACAAACTGGCTTGATTAGATGTGGTATTGTTGAGGAGAATGAAGCTATGCTTGCACGTTTTATGGGTGGATTAAATAAAGAGATTCAGACCATTCTAGAGTATAAGGATTATACTAATATCACTCGTTTATTCCATCTTCCTTGTAAAGCTGAACGTGAAGTGCAGGATCGACAGGCATTGGCGCGGACTAACTTTTCTGCAGGTCGACCTTCATCATGGACACCGCGTGCATCCTCTACTTCCACACATTCTACTGCACCGACACCTCCATCAGCTCTTACCTCCAGCCGTGATACAAGGAAGCAGGCACAACCACCATTATCAGCCAAGAGCACACCTATTGGGCCTGCACAGAGTTCTTCTTCTTCCATGGCATCAACAGGGCACACCAGTGATATTATTTGTCGTCGTTGTAAATGAAGAGGACATTTTGCGAGAGATTGCAAATCTCAGCATGTGATGATTGCTACTGAGGATGGTGGATATGAATCCGCTAGTGACTATGATGAGGAGACTTTGGCTCTTATTACACGTGAAGAACACGGCGGAGACGATTCTGATCATGAGACGCAATACATGGCTCTTGAAGATGCTGACAGGTATGAATGTTTAGTTGCTCAACGTGTTTTGAGTGTGCAGGTTACACAAGCTGAGCAAAATTAGAGGCATAATTTGTTCCATACAAAGGGAGTTGTGAAGGAACGTTCTGTTCGCGTGATCATAGATGGAGGGAGTTGCAACAACTTGGCTAGCATGGAGATGGTGGAGAAGCTATCTCTCACCACAAGACCACATCCACATCCTTACTACATCCAATGGTTCAACAACAGCGGCAAGGTTAAGGTAACACGTACTGTTCGTGTGCAGTTTAGTATCTCTACATATGCTGATTATGTTGATTGTGATGTGGTACCTATGCAAGCATGTTCCTTATTACTTGGTAGACCATGGCAATTTGATAAAAATTCTGTACACCATGGTAGAAACAATCACTATACTCTTGTTCATAAGGATAAAAATATTACTTTGCTTCCTATGACTCCTGATTCCATTTTGAAAGATGATATTAATAGAGCCAATAAAGCAAAACAGGAGAAAAATAAGAGTGAAAATCAGATTGTGGCAAAAGAATTTGAGCAACAAATGAAGCCTAATAATAAACCATCTACTGTTGCTTCTGAAATTAAATTGAAAAGTGCATGTTTATTTGCCACCAAATCTGATATTGATGAGCTAGATTTTAGGAAATCTGTTTGCTATGCTTTTGTGTGCAAAGAGGCATTATTTTCATTCGAGGACGTGCCTTCCTCTTTGCCTCCTGCTGTCACTAACATTTTGCAGGAGTTCGCCGACGTCTTTCCACAAGACGTGCCACCGGGATTACCACCTATTCGAGGGATTGAGCATCAGATTGACTTAATTCCCGGTGCATCGCTACCCAACCGCGCACCATACCGTACCAATCCAGAAGAGACGAAGGAGATTATGCGTCAAGTACAGGAGCTACTCGACAAAGGTTATATACGCGAATCCCTTAGTCCTTGTGCTGTTCCTATTATTCTAGTGCCGAAAAAGGATGGTACATTGCGTATGTGTGTTGATTGTAGAGGCATTAATAATATTACTATTCGTTATCGTCATCCTATTCCTAGGTTAGATGATATGCTTGATGAATTGAGTGGCTCTACAATTTTCTCCAAAGTTGATTTGCGTAGTGGATACCATCAAATTCGTATGAAATTGGGAGATGAATGGAAAACAGCATTTAAAACTAAGTTTGGATTATATGAGTGGTTAGTCATGCCTTTTGGGTTAACTAATGCACCTAGTACTTTCATGAGATTAATGAATGAAGTTTTACGTGCTTTCATTGGATGATTTGTGGTAGTATACTTTGATGATATATTGATTTTTAGCAGATCTTTGGAGGAACATTTGGAACATTTACGTGCTGTTTTTATTGCTCTACGTGATGCACGTTTGTTTGGTAACCTTGGAAAGTGCACCTTTTGCACCGACCGAGTCTCTTTTCTTGGCTATGTTGTTACTCCACAGGGAATTGAGGTTGATAAAGCCAAGATTGAAGCTATTGAGAGTTGGCCACAGCCCAAAACGGTCACACACGTGAGGAGTTTCCTTGGCCTCGCTGGATTCTATCGGTGTTTTGTGAGAGATTTCAGCACCATTGCTGCACCTCTCAATGAGCTTACAAAGAAGGATGTGCCTTTTGTTTGGGGTACTGCACAGGAAGAAGCATTCACGGTATTGAAAGATAAGTTGACACATGCTCCTTTACTCCAACTTCTTGATTTTAATAAGACTTTTGAGCTTGAATGTGATGCTGGTGGAATTGGGTTAGGAGGTGTGTTATTACAAGATGGTAAACCTGTTGCATACTTTTCTGAAAAATTGAGTGGGCCTAGTCTGAATTATTCTACTTATGATAAGGAATTATATGCTCTTGTTCGGACTTTGGAAACATGGCAACATTATTTATGGCCCAAAGAATTTGTTATACATTCTGATCATGAATCTTTGAAGCACATTAAAAGTCAAGCAAAACTGCACCGTAGACATGCTAAATGGGTTGAATTCATAGAGACTTTCCCTTATGTTATTAAACACAAGAAGGGGAAAGAAAATGTTATTGCTCATGCATTATCTCGTCGTTATACTATGCTTTCACAACTTGACTTTAAAATATTTGGTTTGGAGACCATCAAAGATCAATATGTGCATGATGCTGAATTTAAAGATGTATTGCAGAATTGCAAAGAAGGGAGAACATGGAACAAGTTCGTCGTTAATGATGGATTTGTGTTTCGTGCTAACAAGCTATGCATTCCAGCTAGCTCTGTTCGTCTTTTGTTGTTGCAGGAGGCGCATGGAGGAGGATTAATGGGACACTTTGGCGTGAAGAAGATGGAGGACGTACTTGCTACACATTTCTTTTGGCCAAAGATGTGACGGGATGTTGAGCGTTTTGTTGGTCGCTGCACTACATGTCAAAAAGCTAAGTCACGACTCAATCCTCATGGTTTATATATGCCTTTGCCTGTCCCTAGTGTTCCTTGGGAAGATATATCTATGTACTTTGTTTTGGGTTTACCTCGAACAAAGAAGGGGAGGGATAGCATATTTGTTGTCGTGGATAGGTTCTCGAAGATGGCACACTTTATACCATGTCATAAAAGCGATGATGCTGCTAATGTTGCTGATTTGTTCTTTCGTGAAATTGTTCGCTTGTATGGTGTGCCAAATACTATTGTTTCAGATCGTGATACTAAATTTCTTAGCCACTTTTGGAGATGTTTATGGGCTAAGTTGGGGACTAAACTGCTTTTTAGTACTACTTGTCACCCCCAAACTGATGGACAAACTGAAGTAGTCAACAGAACTTTGTCTACTATGCTTAGGGCTGTTTTGAAGAATAATAAGAAAATGTGGGAAGAATGCTTGCCTCATATTGAATTTGCTTATAATCGATCGTTGCATTCTACTACTAAGATGTGCCCTTTTGAAATTGTCTATGGTTTCCTACCTCGTGCACCTATTGATTTGTTGCCTCTTCCATCTTCGGAGAAGGTTAATTTTGATGCTAAACAACGTGCTGAATTGATCTTAAAAATGCATGAGATAACTAAGGAAAATATTGAGCGCATGAATGCTAAATATAAACTTGTTGGAGATAAGGGTAGAAAACGTGTTGTCTTTGCACCTGGAGATCTTGTTTGGTTACATATGCGTAAGGATAGGTTTCCTAATTTGCGCAAGTCAAAGCTAATGCCACGTGCTGACGGTCCTTTCAAGGTGTTAGAGAAAATAAATGATAATGCATATAAACTTGAGCTGCCTGCAGATTTTTGGGTTAGTCCCACATTTAACATTGCAGATTTGAAGCCTTACTTGGGTGAGGAAGATGAGCTTCCGTCGAGGACGACTTCAATTCAAGAAGGGGAGGATGATGAGGACATCACTAACAAGGTTACACCGACAGCTCCAACTGACACATATACATGACCAATTACTAGAGCTCGCGCACGCCAATTAAATTACCAGGTACTTACGTTTCTTGGTAATGAATCTAATGTTCATGAGAATATGATGCTGCCTAAATTGGATACATTTGTCTTGCTTACAAATGAAGGGCCTAGCTTGGACAAGAAGGATGAACATTGGAGCAAGATCAAGCATGGAGATGATGGCATGCGCAAGGGGAACAAGAACGGAGTTTCAATTGTTGATTTCAGGACTTTGAAGCCACCATAATGAGTGCGAGAAGCCTTGGACGAAATATACAAGATGCCACTTCATAAATTTCGTCCAGAGGCTATTATAGGTGCTACGTCACCTTATTATTGGGCCAGGCCCATGTAATTTCGAAATACTTGAGTATAGGCTGTTTTTAGAGTCCGTATGTGTGGGGAAACCAGAGTTAGGGTTGGTTTCGGACCCCTCCATCAAGGGCCACGAAATTCCCCCCTCTTTCTCCCATATATACAGCCCTTAGGGCGTCGTTTAGACTTTGGGTTTTGTTTAGATTAAAGTTCGCCATAGCTGCAACTTCGCGTACTTCGTTTGTGTTCAACGACCAGACCAAGGCGTCATAGAACCCCACCTTGATCAATAAAGCTTTCCTCTTGAATTCGCAATATCCAGATTGCAATCTCAGTTTCTTGCTTGTTCTTCGTTTGCCAGCAGGAAACAGACCTTCGTGGTCAGGTTGATCGTGCTCCGGCGTGGTCAATAACCTCTCGGAGTTGGTTTAACGATTGCTAAGGCGCGACGTCCTCGCACGTTCGTAGTCGGATCGTCAAAGTCGACTTCCTCCAAAACGATAGCCACCATCTCATCGAAAGACGGGACACCTTTGCGTCTATCAACTTCTCGCTCCGCTTTGGTTGCTTGGTGTACTAGCTCGAGGAGATTTGTGTATGGTTGCGAGTCCGCAATCTTCTTGATAGGATAGTTGAGTTCATTCAAGAATCTCGCCATCGTTTGCTCTTCATCTTCCGTGATGTTTACTCTTATCATGGCAATCTCCATCTCCTTGTAGTACTCTAGACAGACTTGGTTCCTTGCTTGAGGAGTTGCAACTTCTTGAACAAATCACGGTTGTAGTGTGTTGACACAAAACGTGCTCTCATGACTTCCTTCATTTGAGTCTAAGTGGTGATAGGTGGTTCGCCTTTTGCTTCTCTTCTTTCGATGATTTGTTCCCACCAAATGAGAACATAATCCTGGAACTCAAGGGACGCCATTTCAGTCTTCTCTTCTTCATCAAAGTTGTGTATGCGAAAGATCTTTTCAACTTTGAATGCCCATGATACGTAGTCTTCGGGATCAATGCTTCCGGAAAACTTTGGCATGGTGAACTTAAGCTTGCCGTAGCGATGCTCTTCATTGTTTGCTTGCCTATTGTGAGTGCGTTCTTGCTGTGGACGATTGTCAACCTCATGTTGCTCTTGGCGGGGTTGATGTTCATTGTCGTATTATTCTTGCCGAGTTTGTGGTTCTTGTTGAGCTTGTTTCTCTTGTCGTGCTTGAGGAGGAACTTCTTGTTGCATTCGTGCTTGGTGGTGCCTCTCTTGCATCTCATCGCGAAGGAACTCGTCTTCTTGATGAATGTGTCGATTGCGAGTTGCCACATTGCGATGTAAATCACGTAGTGCTCGTTGCACCTCAAGAGCTTGAGCTTCTCAGCGTTGTTGTGCTTCACGTTGAGCCTCGGCATCTTGTTCTTCTTGGTGTTTACGTGCTCGCCCTTGTTGTTGTTGGCATAGTCGTTGCCATTCTTGCGCTTGCTCAAGTGTAGCTTGGTTTTGACGATGTCGAGCTTGACGTGCAGCTTGACAAAGAGTGTTTGATGTAGGTGTACTTGAGCCGGACGTGTAGTCGGTATGACGACTTGAGCGACTTCGTCTTTGCGAAGATGTGGATGAGGAGCGTCGGTTGACTATCAAAGTCCGTAGCTCTTCGAATTGGGTAGACATGTTGGTGTTGATGATGTCGAATTGCTCTCGTGTGTGTGCTTCAAATTGTCGCGCGTCGGCGGCGACTTGCTCAATTCGCTCTTGCATAGCTTCACTCTCTTGATGTAGAGCTTGTTGGACACCGAAGAGATGTAGTTTGGTGACGTAGTTGTTCAATTCTTGAGGATCATCAAAGAGCGGGTTCATAGATGTCCTTGGCCTATCCATCATTGCAAGCAAGAATGTGAGTGGGAGAAAGGACAAGACAATACCAAATGTACCTTGACCGAAGTTGAAGATGGATCAATGATCACTCAATATTGTAACCCGGAAATAGCACTATTGGTACCACTTCTTGTCAATTCTCACACCTACACAAGTAAAGCTTTGAGAGGAGCTTGGTTAGGATGGTGGCAGAAATTTAATGCAATTGTCAAAGAGACTCAATGATGTTGAAAATGATTCACAATTTGCTCATGCAACAAGTAGATCACAAGCAATAGGGAGCACATGGAACACACGCACAGATAGATAAATGTGGTCGTGCAACCTAGGGTGAGCGAAAATGTGGAATCGACGGAAAATGCTCTTGTTGAAAAACACTAGAGAGACGCTAACCGATTGCTTAGTAGACGGATACGGACTTGGGAACGACCTATAAGAGGCAAAACGTAACGACTTCCTATCACGTGTATACAATGAGTGTACGATGTGCCGATGCTTGAGCACAAGATGATGTATTGCTATCTCATATGATCTCTTTTGATGCCAGGCGTATGATGCTATTGTTCGTTTGCTTATAAGCTTCGGATGGCTCTTTTGCTTAAAAGCTTGTGAGCTCTTTCTTTGGCCACTTATGCATGCTTCTCGTATCAAGGTAGCTATTGTGTATGCGGGATACTCTTGTGCCACACGGAGATATGATGATGTAGTATGCAATATCTATGACTATCACTAATGTGCACAAGTGTCATGGCCCGGCAATACTCAAATGGCTAGTCTCGATGGGAAAGCTATGCCAAAACTTGTCTATAGGGTGACAATGCAATTTCAAGGTAGGATGAACAAGGTGTCGTCGATGTTACCGTCCTTGCCGAGGATGAGCGGTGGTGTTGTCGAAGTCGTTTCGTTCCAAGGTAGCCTAAACATCCAAGGAAACGGTGAAACCACAACTCAAGTATCCAAGGCAAAGAGAGACAAAATTGTCAAAATCGTAGCAGTTAAGCGATGGTGGTTGCGGAAGTGGTGGTGTTATGCGGAAGGTTTGGTGGGATACCGAACGAAAATGACAGGGACTAAGTGCAAAGTGGTGCGGATGGGGGGGTTTTGGCTGCGGTAGGCCGGATGTCCGGGACTCGGGCCGGATGTCCGGGGTGCCCGAGGCCCTGATGAACTCATGGACCAGATGACTTCCGGGGCCAAATTCGTCGGATTTTGCGATTCAAAATAGGGGAAAAAGTGGGAAAAATATAGATCCAGTCGTGGCACAGAAAATCCAAGGAACGAATTCAACAAAATCTCGTCAAATCAACAGATCACAAAAAAAATTGGGGCTATTTTTGGTGGGGAATTTTCGAAATTGGGGAAGAACACAACAAAAACAAGCTAAAAAACAGTGGGTGGGCTCCAAATTCGTGAGAAACCGTGGCTCATGATACCATATGATGCGGGGTAAACCCGATGTAGGCCGATCTTTCACGAAGAGGAGGGAAACCCACGATGAACACGAAGAACACAAAGGGGAAACATGGGGGAAAACACAAGAGGAACACTCAAATCAACATGAAGATGGTCACACAAGTGCTAGATCCATGATACATATCGAGATACACGATCCATGGTCAACAACGGACGATACAAGGTAGTCTTCTCCGGAAGGAGGTCTTCAGGGTATCCCGTAGGATCTTCTCCGTAGCGGAGGTCTTGAATCCGTGTGGATCTTCTCCGAAGAGGGGCCGCGGTCACTCTCAAGGAGATGAACCACTAGGTGAGCAAAGCTCTAGGTATCAAATGAGCTATCACAAAAGCTGCCCTAGAAAAGAGGAGGGGAAGGAGTACTTATAGTCTAGGGAATGGAAAAGGAATACACGGGTCGAAACCCAAGTGGCTGCGCACAGGCAGGGCCGGATGTCCGGCGGTCGGCCCGGATGTCTGGGCGTTGGAGAGGCGCCGGATGTCTAGGCATTTCACCGAATGTCCGGGCTAGCGGGGCCTAGCCTCGGGTGAGCTTCTGTGGTGTGGCGCCGGATTTCCGGGCTCGAGGCCGGATGTCCGGGCCCCCCCGAGCCGGATGTCGGGGGCCTGGCCGGATGTCTGCGCCCTATAGCTTCGGCTGCATGGGCTCTTCGGTAGATGTTGGTCCAGGGGCCGGATGTCCGAGCCAGGGTGCTGGATGTCCTAGGCCTGGGACCTTCTTCAGCTTCCCTCGATGCAATGCTTCATCCGTGAACTTGGGGACTTGTCCATCTTCATGAACCTCTCTGATGGAGTCCTGTTGGTACCTGAGCACACAAAGCACATCCGTCTGAGGTAGTAGCCATGTCTCGCATGATTCATATGGAAGTTGGACTAGGAGAGATGTCACCTCGGTCTCTTGAGCTCTTGCACAAGCACGTGTCATTGGTCCTTGGGGCACTTGGTGAGGCGATGGTAGGTCCATGGGGATGACCTTGGGATGCTCCGCATTACTGAGTTATCTTGTGATTACCACCGGTGCCCCGGCACCCCTCACGGCCCTCGCTCGCTACTGACATGCCACTGTTAATTCCAAGAGACCATCGGCACGGTGCCTGTTCTCGGGTTCGTCCCTGCAGCGCCAAAAATCTGAGAGACTGAGCTCTGGCTCACGACCACCCTCGCGCGTCACCTCGCCGGTCCTCAGTGCCTTCGCGTTCCTACGGAAAGACCAATGACAACAGGGCAAGCGCTATCGTGTGCTATAACTTCTTTTGTAGATTGATTTGCAGGGACCCCTGAGCCAAACTAGGAGTGGCCCCGCATGTCACTCCCCCCGACGCAACCAGCTTGCACGCCAAAGGGGGTGCTCCTGAGCATCGTGTCTTAGGAGCTCCTACTGGCTCTCGAGCCCTCACCCCCTGGCATTGACCACGGCATCGCGACCTGGCATACCAGCGGCGGCTGAGCCTTGCCCGAGGGCCGGGAGCCGAGGGCGTAGAGCACCCATGTGAGCCTAAGTGGGAGAGACTAGCGTGGGCCTCTCCTGGGAATGCTATAGCAAGGACGCAGACAACACCCTCCACGAGGATCCACAGCAAGATAAGTCACCCTAGCGCATCGTCTAAGACCTCATGATCGGATGCTCCTCCTCTCTCCTCTCGCAGACCCGCTAGGGTAACGTTGCCTTTCCTTTTTCGGCCTCTAGGGAGTCACTCATGCGTTAAAGGGGACCTCTCAAGCATCACGCCTCGGGGGATCTTACGGACCTCTGGCCGCTCACCTCCTAGCCTTGACCACGGCATCGCGACCTAGCATACCAGCGATGGCTGAAGCCTGCCTGAGGACTGGGTCCTGTCAGCGTAGAGCATCAAGCTACCTCGAGAACAAAAAAGGGGGCGGTGCCCAAGCGGGATATGTGATCGCAATATTAAACAAAGAAGTGAATACATGGAAGTAAACATATTTCAATTTTACACGTCCCCACGGGGCTCGACATGATTCG
The DNA here is from genome assembly GCA_902687465.1 of Secale cereale. Taxonomy (NCBI): domain Eukaryota; kingdom Viridiplantae; phylum Streptophyta; class Magnoliopsida; order Poales; family Poaceae; genus Secale; species Secale cereale. The sequence goes on from LR738712.1 coordinate 352,266,273, forward strand.
ACATAGGGAACAAAAGAAGGAACTCAAGGAGAGTGTGGCCAAGAACGTCGCCTGCGGCGCTGGACGGACACTCGCGCCTTGCTGCGAGCTCGACGAGAGCTCGGGGGCTCATAGCTGTCATCGTCGCTGGTTTTAGGATCGTCGCTGGGCTCTGGCGATTCACTGCTAGAGGAAGAGCCGCTGACAAGGCCAAGGGTATGTTAAGTGCCCGCAGACGAGTCACACAGGCCGCTCCTCTCGGGGCAGCACTCCATAGGGTACTTAGACTTGCGTGCATGCGGCCCATGACGTGGCTCCTTTTCAGACCTGGTACGGCCCATCTTCAACATCGACACTCAAGACCCTCGCGAGGGACCTAGCCTCGCGGGGCAGATGATACCAAGACCTCCGGAAAGGGCAGGCTCGTCTGGCTGGCTCCCAAGGAGCGGAGAACTCTATGCAACCCCCCACCTCGCGAGGTTTACATGATGCAAGCCATGACGACCAAGGCCAGGCGGGCGCCAGCGGGCGTAGTACATCAATTTCCTCTTTGGTTCTAAGGAAGCGGGCTCAAACGCAGTGTCCCGAGGAATCTGCCAAAAGGTTTCCATTCTAGTGCAACAAGACCAGGAACGCCAGGTCGGCAGGACGGAGGACATAATCGAGCCCACCATCGCGTCAGGATCAGAGGATTTGCAGGCGAAGACCACCTTTAGTCAGGATAAGATGTACTAGCTACCCCCTGTGAAATCTGGTCGTTGTGGGATCCCTTCCCGCCAACATTTCGGGGGAAGAGGACCAAAGCCACTATATAAGTAGGATGGACACCACCAATCAAGGGGATCGGATCCATTCCACCATGACAAGTTCACCAGCGGATCCGAGCCCAAGAACACCTGTCCTCCGGAGGTTGTTCACCCGTGTGTTAGTTCATCCACAGCCTATCTCGAGGCTAATCCACCATACTGCTGGAGTAGGGCCACTCACCGCTAGGTGGCCCGAACCAGGATAAACTGCCTCGTGTCTCTTTTACATTCTTGTTCATCATGCTAGTTCGTGAGACGGCGAGTAGATAGATAGGCGAGGTTGAGATCTTCGCACACACCCCAGAGTTCGAACCTAGAGGGTTTTGCGGAGCCCTGAATCCGAAATTTGGCGCGCCAGGTAGGGGTGCGTGTTCAGGCTCAACTCCCCTCATCGCCATGCTCCTTCCACGACATACAGGTCCATGCATGGCGGGCGTCACTCCGCCCGTCGAACCGCGGGCGACATTCGGGGACAAAGTGGGCATCCGAGCCCTCTCCCCCGATTTGCGACAAGTGAAGTGGCCGCCAAGGTTCCGGCCGGCGCTGCCGCCGCGGTATAACAACGCGACAAACCCCATGGTGTTTTTCCAAGCCTATGCAGAAGCCGTCCGAGATGCCGACGGCGACGACAAGGTGATGGCATAATGGCTCCCCATGGCCCTGTTGGGGAACGTAGTATTTTCAAAATTTTCCTACGATCACGCAAGATCTATGTACTAGATGCATAGGAACGAGAGGGGAGACTGTGTCTACGTACCCTCGTAGACCGAAAGCGGAAGCGTTTATCAACGCGGTTGATGTAGTCGTGCACCTTCACGATCCGTCCCGATCTAGTACCGAACGTACGGCACCTCCGCGTTCAGCACACGTTCAGCTCGATGACGTCCTCGCCTTCTTGATCCAGCAAGACGGGCGAAGTAGTAGATCAGTTCCGGCAGCACGACGGCGTGGTGACGGTTGTTGATGAAGAACAATCTCTGCAGGGCTTCGCGAAGCACTACAGAAACTAGACGGAGGATAAACTAGAGGGTCGGGGTAGCCGGCACACGGCTTGGTGTATCTTGATGTGTCTTGGGTGCTAGCCCTACTCCTCTATTTATATGTTGAGCCCTGGGGTCGAAACTTGGAGCAAAAGCCTCCTCAAAGTCGGTTTTGCCTGAAAGGAAAGAGTCCCACTCGGACTCCAAGTCTAGACGCCAGGGTTCCCGGCGTCTACCCCTAGACGCCAGGGTTCCTGGCGTCTATCCTCTGGTCTCCGCAAAACTTCCTTTTGCACTTTCCTAAAGCCTCGTGGGCTTTCCCCTTTGGCCCAAATAAAGTGTTCTCGTACCCAAACATTTCGGGAAACATCCGGAACCCCTTCCGGTGAATTCCGGAACCCTTCCAGAGGTCAAAAACTATTATCCCATATATTAATCTTTATCTCCGGACAGTTCCGGAGTTCCTCGTCATGTCCGTGATCACATCCGGGACTCCGAATAACATTCGGTCACCAGCATACAAAACTCATTAAATACTATATCATCAACGAACGTTTAAGCGTGCGGACCCTACGGGTTCGAGAACTATGTAGACATGACTGAGACATCTCTCCGGTCAATAACCAATAGCGGAACCTGGATGCCCATATTGGCTCCTACATATTCTACGAAGATCTTTATCGGTCGAACCGCATAACAACATACGTTGTTCCCTTTGTCATCGGTATGTTACTTGCCCGAGATTCGATCGTCGGTATCTCAATACCTAGTTGAATCTCGTTACCGGTAAGTCTCATTACTCGTTTCGTAATACATCATCTCGTTACTAACTCATTAGTCATTTGCTTGCAAGGCTTATTATGATGTGCATTACCGAGAGGGCCCAGAGATACCTCCCCGACACTCGGAGTGACAAATCCTATTCTTGATCTATGCCAACACCACGAACACCTTCAGAAACACCTGTAGAGCATCTTTATAATCACCCAGTTACGTTGTGACGTTTGATAGCACACGAGGTGTTGCTCCGGTATTCGGGAGTTGCATAATCTCATAGTCATAGGAACATGTATAACTCATGAAGAAAGCAATAGCAATAACACTAAACGATCAAGTTGCTAAGCTAATGGATGGGTCTTGTCCATCACATCATTCTCCTAATGATGTGATCCCGTTGATCAAATGACAACTCATGTCTATGGTTAGGAAACATAACCATCTTTGATCAATGAGCTAGTCTAGTAGAGGCATACTAGGGACACTCTGTTTTGTCTATGTATTCACACATGTATTAAGTTTCCGGTTAATACAATTCTAGCATGAATAATAAACATTTATCATGATATAAGGAAATATAAAATAACAACTTTATTATTGCCTCTAGGGCATATTTCCTTCAGGCCCTTGTAGGGGAGCCACGCACGTGGTTCCTGAACTTTCGGGAGGCCTCGGTGGCTTCCTCGGATGAGTTATGCGGCCTATTCATCGCGTGCTACGCAGCGCACGGGCCCAACATGGTCGCGGCGCTTCTCAGAGGTTTGCGGGCGCATGCGTCGGACCGGCACATCAAGCAGTTCATACGACAAGCGGGGGTCGCGTGCTCGCCCCCGGGCTGGGTGGCTCCCAGGTCCGACCTCACCTTTGACTCCAGCAACCATCCCGAGTCCACGGTGGGGCCAGGCATGCTCCCCATGCTCTGTACACCCACCATATGCAACGTGGCCATTACCAAGACCCTCATCGATGGTGGAGCCGGCCTGAATGTCCTCTCTATAGAGACGTTCAACCTCATCCATGTACCTTGCGAGCGACTCCTCCCCACCAAGACTTTCTCCGGGGTCATCAACGGTTCCATCAACCCCATCGGGCAGATCCGCTTCCCAATCACCTTTGGCACGCGCCACGACTACCGCACCGACCTCATCAACTTCGACATCGCCCGCATCAACTTGCCGTACAATGCCTTCCTCGGCTACCTAGCGCTGGCCAAGTTCATGGCGGCAACCCATCCCGCTTACAACCTTATGAAGATGCCAGGATGCAGTTGCATCCTCACCGTGCTGGGAGACACCAAGGACATGCTTCAAGCGCTCAGGATGGCCTACGTGTTCATAGTAGCCACGCGGCCGCACGATGGAGGGGCTCCAGAGGCCCCGTGGGCTGCCCCAGCAAAAAAGAAGCAACTTTTCTCTCAAGATCAGGCGGAAACGAAGCAGGTGCCGATGGATGAAAACGGGGGGCCGGGCCCCACCTTCGCCATAGGGGTCGGCCTCCCCGCAGACCAAGAAGCGGCTTTGGTTCGTTTCCTGCAAGCAAACAAGGAGGTGTTCGCTTGGGAGGCAGTGGACCTGGTCGGGGTCCCGCGCGAGGTGATCGAGCACCACCTCACAGTGTGACCGAATGCGCGCCCCGTAAAGCATAAGGCACGACGACAAGCTCAGGAGAAGCAGGCATTCATCGCTTAAGAGGTCCGCAAACTACTCGAAGCAGGTGTCATCCGGAATGGCTCGCGAACTCGGTTATCGTCCCCAAAAAAGGTGAAAAGGACTGTATGTGTGTTGACTTCACCAACCTGAACAAGGCTTGCCCTCAGGTCCCTTTCCCTCTCCCGTGCATTGATCAGATCGTCGATTCTACCGCCTAGTGCGACCTGCTGTGCTTCATGGACGCCTTCTCAGGCTATCACCGAATCAAGATGGCGGTGCACGATGTCGAGAAGACGGCCTTCCTGACCCCCTGCGGGGTATACTGCTATCGGATTTAGGGCTCCGCAAAACCCAAGAAGTTCGAACACAGGGGCGTGAACGAAGATCTCTCCCACTCACGACTACCTAGCGTCTCACTCTCATCTCGGTGGAAGGATTCAAGCAAACAACGGATAGAACACACAAGAGATTACCCAGGTTTGGCCCATCGTGTGGTGTAAGACCCTACTTCCTGCTTTGGTGGATTAGCCTCGGGCGAGCTGGGAAGAGCTAGTACAATGGTTCCTGGGCTCAGGAGGTGAGCTCAGGAGGGTCGGGAGGCAAGTGTTCTTGCTCCTTGTGTGGTGGCTGAGTGTATGGATCGATCCCCCCTTTACAGTGGGAACCCTAGCTACTTATATAGGCGGTGTTGTAGGGTGGAACCCTAGGTGGAGATCTTTCACGAATTGGAGGGGAATCCCCAATAACAAGAAGGACACAAGGGAAGAACACAAGAGAAACACTCAAGAACAAGTCCAATCACACATCCACTAGGCTCACAAACACATGAGATCCACAAGGTACACGAACAATCAAAGGGAAATAAGATGCATGGTAGAGTTCATCCCAATCCTATGAGGAGAGAGGTCTTGACAATCCACAAGGATTCTTCTCCCGTGGGCGGTGTTGATAATCCACAAGGATTCTTCTCCCGTGGAAGGTCTTGCATCCACTAGGGATCTTCTCCAAGGTGGAGGTCTCACTCTCTCAAGAGGAGAAGGTAGGAGCAAAGCTCACATACAAATGAGCTATCATATTTGCTAACCTTAGAAAGGAGGTGGAGGTGGTCTATTTATAGTCTAAGCCACGAAGGGGTAAGTGGCGAGGGATACAAGGCCAAAGGCCCGCGGCCGCGCACAGGCTGGGCGGTAGTACCGGACCTCGGGCGGTAGTACCGCTTGGGAGCGGTAGTACCGCCTGTTGGCGGTAGTGCCGCTTGGGAGCGGTAGTACCGCTTGTAGGCGGTAGTACCACCCGTTCAGGACTGGACATGCCATTCCTCTTCCGTCTTCGCTTCCACACTTCCCTCGCGGATGGTGTAGGCGTTCCTTGGCGCTTGCGCTCCTCCTCGTCGTCCATGAAGCTCCGACAATACCTATGCATGCACACGAGTGGAGTGTCAAGTAGTATACCATCCTCGAAAGGGTCAAGTGAACACGTGTAAAGGAGAAGATTCACCTTTATGTATGAGAAGTAGATGGCGCACGTGTCACTTGCCAAATGGGCTCTTGACATGGTGATGTCCGTAGGATGCTCCGCATCATCCCCTCCCCGTTGGGAAAGATCCGACCTCGGATCGAGAACCAAATCACCATGGGAAAGAGATGGTGTCACCGTGTAGAAGTGGATGATCACCAAGTACTCATCATCTTGAAGCTCAAAGAAATAAGCATGCATCAAAAGTAAGTTGTCCAAGTCTCCAAGATCAATAATCATAGCCTGGTTGCACTCAAGGTATGTGGATATGAGGGATGCACCAAACTGAGACAAGTGACAATGATCAATGTATATCATGTGAAAGGCATGAACATATATGTCATCAACCCAAGAAAGCAAGTAAGAGTGGAACATGGGTGATGCAACATAGCGAGAAATCATGGTGATCAAGTCAAACATGCTAGTAGTGCGAAGATGCAACGTACTAGAGGTAATCATGGCAAGCATGTCATGTGTGCAAATAGTGAGCATACGTGATGCACATGGCATAGCACAAGCATGAAAGCAAGATATGAGCAAAATAGCATCAATGTGTTGATGAGAGGCCATATGGAAATAGCAATGGGATATCATGACTCTCCTAACACAAGAATCAACAATAGCATGGGGCACCAAGAAATCTTGGCAATAGCTACTAGTATCTCCTCCAAGCATGCAAATACACATAGAAGTGGCATAATAGTGAATCATGTGTAAACGCAAAGAAGGGTCACAATTGCATGGCAAAGTCATAGCAAGAGGCATAACATGCAAAGTGAACATGATAGTATGGGCACAAGGTGACAAGTGGTAAATATCCCATAGCCGTGTGAGAGCCAAGTAAAAGAGATGCGCGTAGTCGTTGCACGAAGAGAACGGTGGTAGGCACAATCCACGGGATCCCAAAGCGTCGTCGCTCTCAAGAGCTCGTTTTGTCAACTCATGGGATTGTGAGGTTGACAAATGTTCATGAGTACCTACACAAAACAAAGACAAAGGAAAAATCGAGTGTGCGTGGTATATGTACACATCATCCATCATGATGCGCACATGCATGTGTTCGTTAGCACAAAATAACAAATGCTCAAATAAATGAGATGCGTGATATAGAAACATGTCATCCATCATGAGAGGTTTGTTATTATGTATAGCATAATGGAGACTCAAATGGTGTAATGCATCATGACAAATATGTAGGGCATTGTTATTCATGGAATGCATATGGTGCACACAATCATGGTAATCATGCAAGGTATGGCATGCATCAAGATCTCCTAGTATGTATGAAGAAACTATGGGGGTCTCCTCATGAGCATTAGTGGACAAATCACATGGAGAATATTGACAACATCCAAAACAAGGCATATTTGGAACAATGTGATCATGGCATGGCATAGTAGATGAATTGCGCAAATCATGTAAAGGAAGCATGGCAATATCATCGCACGAAAAACAAAAGCCAATGACCATCATCTTGTCATCTATGCCACAAGTGCAAATAGGATTTACTTTAATGGGGCAAGCATAGTTACTATGTTGAGATTGAAAAGATGCAATATGGGAGATCTCACTCATAGCAATGACAAGTTTAGAGGGTTATCAAACATGATGTGACCAAAATAATTTTCACATGATATCCTATAAAGCATAGCATCACAACTAGGCAACTCAACATGCTCGTCATCATATTCATCATAGATAGGTGGCATGTCTAAGCATGGATAAGACCTAGTATGTGGTCAATCCATAAGGTGATCATCATCATGGGAGCAATCAATGTCAAGATAGTCCACTAGTGGGACGAGAGCATCACCTTCACCTTTGTTACCTTTCTCATTCCACTCATGTGGTGTAGGTGAGGTGGGAAAGACCGATTGGTGGTCATCATCTTCATCTTGATGGAACCATGTGGGGGCTGCATCATATTCCACCATGGCCATCATCTTGTCCAAAGGAAGGATGAAGTCGTCGAGGATCGGCGCGTCATCAAATGTGGGACCTAGCACCAAATGAGAAGACACAATAGAGGTAGAGGTTAAGTCGTTAGTGTTGAAAGTGGCCTCACATGACCTATCAACTATATCACTCTCTCTATGTGGTGGCTCACTCACTCCCTCAAGGTAGGTGCACTCAAACTCGCATATGGTGGAGTCACTCATCTCACTCAAGTGGTGGGGGTTGTGGCTCTCCTCACATGGGAATTGGGGCAGCTCATCATATATGGGGCTAGTGGTGAACTCACCCTCACTCTCAATATGGTGGCACAAGTCACTCAAGTCATCATACGTCACCGTGGTCGAGGGGAAAGTCCCATGCTCAACCATCTCGTAATCATCGCCGTGGATGAAGGCCGAAGATGGCACATCATCACTCTCGCCTCCAAAGATGGAAGCATCATCCTCGCTCGCCACTTTGTCGCTCGCCTCCAAAGCTTGGTCTTCGAATGGCTCCGTAGTCGTAGTCGGCGCCGCACCATCTTGAAAAAGAGTCGAAGTAGACTCGACATCATCAATGCCACAAAGAGGGATGGCGGTGGAGTCGAACTTGGGAGCATCATCTTGGAGCTCGTTGGGCTTGGACATCGTGGTGGTACTAGCCTCATGCTCGCCATCTTGGAGCTTGGTCTTCGAGAAGTATGCTTGCGGTGGAGAAGCCTTGGCCTTCATGAGTTCTTGTTCCGCCTTGAGAGCACCAATGTAGTTGTCGTCGAGGGACTTGTAGTTCTCGAGGAAGATAGTCTTGGAGATGTCGTTGTCCAATCCCATCATGAAGTAAAACTTCATCCAAATGGGGTCGTTCACGCCAGCTCGTCGCAAGGCATTCTTCATGTCGTTGAAGTATGCGTCGATGGACTTGGATCCTTGTATGGTGTTCTCCAATTGGCGTAGAAGTTGTTCCGTGTAGGTGGGAGGCACGAACTCTCGCCGCATAGCTCTCTTCGTCTTGGGCCAATTCACGTTGAAGCTCGTCAAAGGTGTGTGAAGCCACCATGTTGACGCGTTGTCGTGGAAGTTTCTTGTGGCGCACTTCACTTGATCTTCGTAGGGAACTTGATGTAGCTTGAGGTAGTCGTCCATCTTGCGCTCCCACTCAAGATACTCCTCGGGGTCTTGAGTCCCATAGAAAGGAATCTCGTGGTCGTTGACGAGGTCGTAGTAGCTCGTGGAAGTCGCAGACTTGAGCTTGGGAAGCTTCTCTTGAGATGCGGGTCGGCGAAGATGCCGCAAGTCCGAAGGCGAAGATGCCTTGAAGACACTTGGCGAACATGCCAAGGTAGATGGTGAAGTCGTTGAGAGGTTGTTGATGTTGAGCTCGTGACCTTCACGTTCTTGTCGGTGATGGTGTCGATGCCGATGTGATCTAGTCATGGCACCGAACTCGTCGTTGTTGTTGTAGACCGAAGTAGACGTGCTTTGCCTATCCATCACAAGACTCGAGTAGAGGGTGAGTAGGAAATGAGATAAACAATACTAAGATACCGTTTCCCAAAGTGGAGGATGTATCCCGTTTCACTCAAAGTGAAATGAAAGAATAGTGGAATTAGTACCGGACTTGTTAACTCACACCTACAAATTAAAGCTTATGGTGGAGCTCGGTGAGGATAGTGGCACAAAAATTTGATGCAAAAAGTTAGTAAGAGTCAATAATGTTGAAAGAGATTCCCAAATTCGTAAGTGAAACAAGTAGACCAATAGCAATAGGTGATACACGGAAACACACACACGGATAGATAAATGGGGTCGTGCAACCAAGGAATGAGCACAAAATGTGGAATCCACGGAAAACGCTCGTGTTGCACAACTCAAGAGAGACGCTAGCACGATTGCTCAATAGGCGGATATGACACTTGTGCACAACCTATAAGATGAAAAATGTATGAACTTGTTATCCCAAGTATGCTATGTGTATGATGTTCCGGTGTTTCGCACACGATGATCTAAGATGATCAATATGGTAGTATGATATGCAATGTGGCGATGCTATGGCTATTTCTTACAAGCTCTTTGTCTTTCTATTTTTCCTTAAAAGCTTATTCTTCTTTTCTTTTATATGGCCACTATGCACAAACCAAGATAGCAATTGTGTATATGCGGGAACAATCTTGTGACACAAGGGATGGTACTATGATAGCAAGATGACACCAATATGATATGGTATATATGCAATGGATGGTGTATATCGATGACCGCTAATGTGCACAAGTAACGTTGCCGGCAATACTCAAATGGCTAGTCTCGATGGGCAAGTGACGCAAAATGGGCTAGGGGTTAACAATGCAATTGCAAGGGGTATATACAATGGTGTCGTCGAGGTTACTGTCCGATGATGATGATGAGAGGCGGTGTTGTCCTTGGTGACCCGTTCCTAATTAGCTGAAACACCTTAGGAAACGGAAAAACCACAACTCAAAATCTCAAAGGCCAAATGTCAAATGGTGGTAGCGGACAAGCGGTGGTGGTTGTGTATGATGGGCTATACACGTTGTCGGAGTTGAAGTCACGGTCCCTAAGTAGCCGAAACACCTAAGGAGACACAAGCCACAACTCAAACAAGCTCAACAAAAATGGGTTAAGTTGGGTTGGCGGAAGTGTATAGTGAGCAATGGGTATGCGGAAGTGGTGGTGGTGGTTGATGAATAAGCAATTGTCCCTAAGTAGCCTAAACACCTTAGGAGACTCAAATCACTACTCAAGCAACCACAAATGCTATGGGAAACAAAATGGTTAGGTTGCGGAAGTCGATGGTGCTATAGCGGATGATGTGGTGGAGGGCCTAGGCAAACATGCCAAATTTGACAAATATTGATGGAGTCAAATAGTGATGGTAGTATTTTTGTAGTATGGTGGATGTCAAGAGCTTCAAAACGAGCTAAAGAACGTCAAAATCGGACTCTGGATGAATTAGTTATGGTCAAAACAGTGAAACTCGGAAGGCTGAAAATGTGCGGGACGGTAGTACCGCTTTGGTTGAACGGAACTAAAAAATTAGTACCGCTTGTAGGGCGGTAGTACCGCTTGGATGGGCGGTAGTACCGCTGGTGTCGAGAAAAACTTCGCAGATCGGGATCGGGGCGAATTTGGGGCGGAAATGGATGATTTCGGGGGCGAAATTGGATGGATTTCGTGGATGGAAAGTGGTGAAACTTGGGGAGATGCTAGATCCACTCGAAACCAAGCAAATCCATGGATCAAATCCAACAAAACATCAGCAAACCAACAAATCACAAAAAAATTGGGGCTATTTTTGGTGGGGATTTTCGAAATTGGGCAAGAACACAACAAAACAAGGCTAGAAAACACGAAGGGGGGCTCCAATTTCGTGAGAAACCATAGCTCTAGATACCATGATGTTATAGGGTGGAACCCTAGGTGGAGATCTTTCACGAATTGGAGGGGAATCCCCAAGAACAAGAAGGACACAAGGGAAGAACACAAGAGAAACACTCAAGAACAAGTCCAATCACACATCCACTAGGCTCACAAACACATGAGATCCACAAGGTACACGAACAATCAAAGGGAAATAAGATACATGGTAGAGTTCATCCCAATCCTATGAGGAGAGAGGTCTTGACAATCCACAAGGATTCTTCTCCCGTGGGAGGTCTTGATAATCCACAAGGATTCTTCTCCCGTGGGAAGTCTTGCATCCACTAGGGATCTTCTCCAAGGTGGAGGTCTCACTCTCTCAAGAGGAGAAGGTAGGAGCAAAGCTCACATACAAATGAGCTATCATATTTGCTAACCTTAGAAAGGAGGTGGAGGTGGTCTATTTATAGTCTAAGCCACGAAGGGGTAAGTGGCGAGGGATACAAGGCCAAAGGCCCACGGCCGCGCACAGGCAGGGCGGTAGTACCGGACCTCGGGCGGTAGTACCGCCTGTTGGCGGTAGTGCCGCTTGGGAGCGGTAGTACCGCTTGTAGGCGGTAGTACCGCCCGTTCAGGACTGGACATGCCATTCCTCTTCCGTCTTCGCTTCCACGCTTCCCTCGCGGATGGTGTAGGCGTTCCTTGGCGCTTGCGCTCCTCCTTGTCGTCCGTGAAGCTCCGACAATACCTATGCATGCACACGAGTGGAGTGTCAAGTAGTATACCATCCTCGAAGTGGTCAAGTGAACACGTGTAAAGGAGAAGATTCACCTTTATGTATGAGAAGTAGATGGCGCACGTGTCACTTGCCAAATGGGCTCTTGACATGGTGATGTCCGTAGGATGCTCCGCATCAGGCGGCCACGGTCCTCTTCCCCAAAATGTTTAGGCGGGAAGGGATCCCACAACGGCCATTTTTGAGCGGGAACACAAGGACGTTCCTATCCTGACAAAAGCGGTCTTCGCCTACAAAAGGATCAGGCGGTGACACAGTGGTGGGCTCGACGGTGACATCCTCCTTGTCGTCCTTGCGGTCTTCGGTCTTGTTGCACCAAAGGGGAAACCTTTGCCCCGCTCCTTAGAAACCAGCGGCTGTGTTGTCCCCTTTGCACCGAAATGGCAACTGCGCCGCTGGCGGACGCTGGCACCCGCTGGCGCGGTGCATCACTGCTAACATCACTGCCTCCTCGTGAGGCAGGCCTGGCCTTGGATTCTCCGCCTCTCCGGAGAACCTTGCTGAGGCCGCTCCCGAGGAGGTCTTGACGTCGTTCTCCTCGCGAGGCTTAGCTCCCTCGCGAGGGTCTTGGACAGCTGGTCGATCAGCTGGCCCGTACCAGGCCATAGTAGGAGCGTGTCGCGGCCCACAGATAGGCATGTCTGGGTACCCTGGTTCCCAGGACGCCGACAGTAGCCCCCGGGCCCAAGGCGCGCGCGGAGTTGGCTTCGGGGCGAAGCCTTAGCCGAGGACGAAGCGCCGCGGCCCAAAAAGGTTGTGGGCCGGGCTGGCGCGTGACGGTTGGATGGGACGTGGGCGACTCCGCTTCCCACGTAGTCTTGGTAATCGTGTGACTTGACAACTCCTTGGCGCGGGCGGCGGGGCCATTATGGTTGCGCGCGAGTGGCCGCCGGTTGGTCTTTTTGGCATATAAACAGGGGTGAGGCGCCACGCCTCCCACTCGACTGTCGCGGGCCGATCCCTGCTTCTTCCATTACTCCAAGGGCTTCCATGGCGCCGATTCGTAGGTTCTCGGCCGCGGAGAAGGGGAAGAGCCCGATGGTAGAGGCCGAGCGACTCCCCCCAAAGAAGAGGCTTCTTAGTTCTCCGGGTGCGTCCCTGAGATCGCCTGACGTCCGCACATGGTGCACGCAGGCACTGCTAGGCTTTCCGCTTCCCTTGTTTGCTCCAGCGGCAGGCAGGAGGAGCGGGGGCGGCGACAGGGGTGGCGCCATCAGTTGCCCGGAGAGACGGGCGTCTCCTCGCGCCCTGCTGTCGTCCCATTCTGAGGATGACGCCCACGAGTTCATCGTGTGGGCGGGGGGCCCTCCGCATTCATGGATCCTTCTTCCTACATTCCCGAGGGAGGTGCTCCCGGCCCGCGACCGGGTGACTATGGAGCTGAGGCACGAGGGGTGCTGCCTTCCTCCTTCGCATGCCGACGTGGAGGTGATCTCTTATGGCGAGGTCTTCATGACCTGGGGTTGGGTGTGGTGCGTCGCGCCTGCGCCCCCGCCGAGAGGCACATTCTTCATTTCGTGCTGGATAGGATGGGCACGATGACCTTCAAAGTCTTCGAGGCGGACGGCCGTCGGCTACCGTGTGGCACGGGGAATGGGCTCGCCGGCGACCATTCCCTATGCCATCAGGGCAGCGAGGCGCTCGCCATTGGCTACATCTTTTGACTCTCCTGGTAGCAGTTACGCTACCCCTGAGACGGCCTCGAGCTCCGATGAGAGCTATGAGCCGCCAAGTCGCCGCCCCTATCGCCGGAGGGAAAAGGTGTCCTCCCGACGTCGTCGTTGTTGAAGGAGTTCAAGCCACGTTCCTCAGGAGCGTCTTCCTTAGCTTAGTTCCCGTGGGACATCATGGAGGGCTCCACGAGGGCATGTAAATTCTTGTAATACTTTTGCTATTGTCTGGCGTTATAAACTTATGTCTTGCATGAGACCCTTGTTAGAGCATGACTTTCCCTTCCTTCTGTTCCTGCGATAGTTAAGGGCCCTACGCCTGCGAGACCCAGTCCCGGGACAAGCCTCAGCCTAAGCTGGTATGCTAGGTCACGATGCCGTGGTCAAGGCCAGGAGGTGAGGGGTCCAGGGTCCGGTAGGAGTCCCCGAGGCGCGATGCTCAGGAGGTCCCCCTTGGCGTGCAGGCAACCTCCCACCAGTCCATCAGGAAGGGTTTTCATGCCCTAGAGGTTTCGTGATTATAGTGGGTGGAGGAGTAGGTACGCGAGTGGATGCGGCGTTGAAAACCTATCTCAGCAATCCTGGTGGTCAGGTGGTGGTGGTACTTGATTTTCCGTTACCCTCCCTTTGAGGCGAGGTTCTTTGTCCAGATGTCTTCACGAGGAGGTAGTGATGGTCGCTCCTAAGACCCTGGGGGCAAGGGTCGCGGAGCAGGTGGAGGCATTCCTCCAGGCCACTTCTACCGCAGCCGAAGAGGAGAAGGCCGGTGGTGATGCGCTCGGCAATGCCTGATCCGTTCCTGTTCAGAGAGAGAAGTGGGAGTGCCTCCGCGAGGTGTAAGAACTTTGTTTGAATTTGAAAAACTTGGTGTTATTGTAATAGCTAGATGACTTCCATGCTTGCTTCCTTTCATGTTTGCTTAGGTGCTCTGCGTCGGCAGGGCCCAACCCCACCCATACCTCGATCGCCATTGAGCCCTACGGATGACCGGGGTTACCATAGTAACTAGACTCAAGGGATGAGGGGCTACGTGGCCAGTGAGGCCCTTGGGTCGCGATGCCCAAGGGTCCCCCTTGACGTTCAAGCAATCCCGTTTTCGTTCTGCATCGGCAGGGCCCAACCCCGCGCATACCTCGATCGCCATTGAACCCTCCGCGTGACCGGGGTTATGATACAGGGTGGAACCCTAATCAGCAGATCTTTCACGAAATGGAGTGGATCCCACGATGAACACGAAGAACACGAGAGGGAACACGAGGGGACACGCGAGAGAATCACTCAAACCAACAAGAACAAGTCACACATATGCTAGATCCTCGAAACACAAAGAGATACAAGATCCATGATCAACAAGGGACGATACAAAGGGTAACCGGTTCTTCTCCGTGAGGAGGTCTTGATATCCCTGGGGATCTTCTCCGATGAAGGAGGTCCTGAATCCGTAGTGGATCTTCTCCGTAGAGGGGCCGCAGTCACTCACAAGGAGATGAACCACTAGATGAGCAAAGCTCTAGGTATCAAATGAGCTATCACTCAGCTAACCCTAACTTGGAGGAGGTGGAGGGGTATATATAGTCTAGGTCCACGAAGGGGTAAGTGGGAGAGGGATACATGGGCCTCAGGCCCGATACACTGTGCGCAGACAGGGGCCGGATGTCCGGGTGGGGGCCGGATGTCCGGGCCTTCCCGAGACGCCGGATGTCCGGGCCGAGGGGCCGGATGTCCGGGCTGGAGGGGGTGAGCCACGGGTGTCTTCTGGACAGTGGCGCCGGATTTCCGGCCAGGGCCCGGATGTCTGGGGCGCCGGATGTCCGGGGGTCGGCCGGATGTCCGGCCGCTGTAGCTTCGCGGCGACTCCACTTGAGTCACTTCTTGATCCGCGACGGTGTGGACTTGTCCTATGCTTCGAGCATCTCCTTGGTCGTCTCCTCGGTTCCTAAGCACATGTAGTGTCTTTGCATTAGGTAGCAACCAAGTCTCGCATGAATGAAAAGGGGAAGCATCGAGGAACGGGTTCACCTTGTGTCCACTTGGGGTTTGGGTAGTAGTCGTAGTGTACATGGGGATGAACGAAGGATGCTCCGTATCATCTCCCCTCCCTTGGGAAAGATCCGACCTCGGATCAAAAACCTCATCACCATGGAAACAGTAGTCGTAAACGGACTTGTAGTTGGACGAAGTTGAGGGCATTGTGCAATCCAAGTACTCCAAGGTGTCTCCGGTATGTGGTACATGCAAAATGAGCAAACACAAAGGACACTTGGGAATACAATGGTTAGCGCACACAAAGTGTCCATCATGTAAGAATGAGTCCGTGTGCCAATGTACATGAAGCTTAACAAGATGATATAGTATGATATGTAAAGCATTCATGTGATCAAATGCATTTGTGGTGCACACAAAGGTGTTGTGAATGTGATCAATGCAACCATTATGCAAAATGATGTCATAATGTGATGGTTTATCAAGAGCATGAACATGGCAATGGATGCGCAATATGTGTATGTTATCCTGCAATTGATGGAGGACAATATGATCATGATGTATGAATATGCCATCAAGAAAGATCACAACAAATTTGCTAAGGAAATGCACAAGCTCATATATCATGGATGACATGGGAATACACGATGCAACGAGGCAACCATATTGTGAGTCAATCCATGCATAAGATGCAAATTTGTCATGGGTATGATTTGTCCATGGAGCATGGCATATGAGCACACAATCAACAAATATGAATGTTTTGGTGCAATGTGCCAAAGGAGTTTTGATATACCAATGCTCGATGTCGTGGCATGAGTGAAGGTCCAAAGGTGCATCCAAAGGGTCCATCTTCAATGTCGGTCCTCCATCCCGTAGATGTATCATGTAGACAACAAGAAGGAAACAACAATGAAAGTATGGCCCATCCAATATGTATAAGTGAGGATTGCTCACAAAGAAGGAATTCACCTTTAGGAATTTCTCGAAGATTTTGGTGTTGCACATCACGTATGCCTTCGCATGACCACGTTGTCGCATGACGGCACCGCCTTGTGAATCCTTCAAAATGAAAGAACATGACAAACACTCGGAAAAACAAATGAGGTTAGCGTGAATGCAAAACCTAGCATTCGTGAGTGAAAATACCCAACAAGTGCTTGCATCATTCTTATCATAAGAAAGGACAAGGTAAAGTGGCATGGCATGTAAGCATATGATGCGATAACAACCAAAGGCATTAGGCTCAAACAAGCAAGCATGCATCACAAGTATGGTGTCCAAGTCTCCAAGATCAACAAACATAGCATTGTTGCACTCAATACAAGGGATGAGAGATGCAACTAGTGGAGACAAATGACAATGATCAATGTGAATCATGTGAATGGCATGAACATATATGTCATCAACCCAAGAAAGCAAGTAAGAGTGGAACATGGGTGATGCAACATAGCAAGCAATCTTAGCGATCAAGTCAAACAAGCTAGTAGTGCGAAGATGCAACGTACTAGAGGTAATCCTGGCAAGCATGTCATGTGCGCAAATTGTAGGCATGAATAATGCACATGGCATAGCACAAGCATGAAAGCAAGATAAGAGCAAAATAGCATCAATGTGTTGATGAGAGGCCATATGGAAATAGCAATGGGATATCATGACTCTCTCAACACAAGAATCGACAATAGCATGGGGCACAAAGAAATCATGGTAGTGACTACAAGTATCTCCACCAAGCATGCAAATACACATAGGAGTATCATAATGGTGAATCATGTGCAAAGGCAAGCAAGGGTCACAATTGCATGGCCAAGTCATAGCAAGAGGCATAACATGCAAAGTGAACATGATAGTATGGGCATAATGTGAGAAGTGGCAAATAGCCCATAGCCGTGTGAGAGCCAAGTAAAAGAGAGGCGTGTAGTGGTTGCGCGAAGAGAATTGTGGTAAGGAGATTCCACGGAATCCCAAGTCATCGTTGCTCTCAAGAGCTCTTTTCGTCAACTCATGGGATTGTGAGGTTGACGAGTTTGCAAAAGTACCTACACAAGACAAAGGCAAAGGAAAAATTGTATGTGCGTGGTATATGTACACATCATCCATCATGATGTGCACGTGCAAGTGTTGGTTAGCACATAATATCCAATGCTCAAATAAATGAGATGCGTGGTATAGAAACATGTCATCCATCATGATAGGTTTGTTGTTATGTATAGCATAATGGAGACTCAAATTGTGTAATGCATCCGGACAAGTAGGTATAGCATTGTTATTCATGGAATGCATATGGTGCACACAATCATGGTAATCATGCAATGTATGGAATGCATCAAGATCTCCTAGTATGTATGAGGAAACTATGGGGGTCTCCTCAATAGCATTCATGGGAACATTACATGGAGAATATTGATAACATCCAAAGCAAAGCATATTTGGAACAATGTGTTCATGGCATGGCATAGTAGATGAATTGCGCAAATCATGTAAAGGAAGCATGGCAATATCATCGCAAGAGAAACACAAGCCAATGACCATCATCTTGTCATCTATGCCACAAGTGCAAATAGGATTTACTTTAATTTGGCATGCATAGTTACTATGTTGAGATTGATATGAAACAATATGAGAAATCTCACTCATAGCATATGACAAGTTTAGAGGGTTGTCGAACATGATGTGACCAAAAGAATTTTCACAGGAGATCCTATGGAGCATAGCATCACAACTAGGCAACTCAACATGCTCATCATCATATTCATCATAAATAGGTAAGTCAAGACATGATGAAGTCGCACTAGCATGAAGCATGGCAATAGGTGTGTCAACATCATGCAAGAAATCATTGTCAAGATAGTCCACTAGTGGGACAAGAGTATCACCTTCACCTATTTTACCTTTGGAGCATCGCTCATGTATTGTAGGTGAGGTTGCAACTTGATGGTACCATGTGGGGGGTGCGTCTTCTTCCACCATGGCCATCGGGTTGTCCATTGGAGGGATGGACTCGTCGAGGGTAGGCATATTTTCAT
Source organism: Secale cereale (assembly GCA_902687465.1). Classification (NCBI taxonomy): domain Eukaryota; kingdom Viridiplantae; phylum Streptophyta; class Magnoliopsida; order Poales; family Poaceae; genus Secale; species Secale cereale. The sequence goes on from LR738712.1 coordinate 352,284,763, forward strand.
GTAGGAGACCTAGCACCAACGAAAACACACTCGGAGTAGAGGTTAAGTCGTTAGAAATCATAGTGGCCTCACATGCCCTATCAACTACCTCACTCACTAAGTGTTGTGGCTCACTCACTCCCTCGTGGATGCTCTCACTTGTATGGTTGGTGGAGTCACTCAAATGGCTCTCAACCTCACATAGGATGTGTGGCATGCTCTCATGTGTGGGGCTAGTGGTGGTCACACTCATCCTCTCATAGGAAATGCACTCAATGTCACATATGGTGGAGTCACTCATGTCACTCATGTGGTGGTGGCTCTCCTCACATGGAAATTGGGGCATCTCATGATATATGGGTGTCGGAGAGATGTAGGTGCAAACGTCTCCAAACTCAACTCCTTTCGCCGCCTCATCCATAACGCCTCCAAAGGTGAATGCCGTAGTCGAAGGGGATGGCCCTTGATCGACCGTCTTGTCGCCGTCTTGATGTGGGGAGCTTCCGAAGATGGAAGAGTCACCCTCGCTCGTAGGTGCTCGCCTTGTAGTTGGAGATGTCGATGTAGGCGAACTCATGGGAAGTAGGCGAAGATGCCGTACGTCCGAAGGCGAAGATGCCTTGATAGCACTTGGCGAAGATGCCGAAGTGGTGGTTGTAGCCGTAGCTCCATCTTGGGTGTGCTTGTCTCGCGGTCTTCTCTTTTGCTCTTGAAGCTTGGCCTTGGCGTGATGTAGAGCTTCTTCGGACTTGGAGATATGCGTTTGTCGAGCATCTTGATGATGATGATGTCGTTGTCGTGCTTGAGCTCTTGGTAGGTGTCGTTCGTCGTCGTCGTGCACATGATGCTTGGAGGTGACTTTCCCTTCATGACTATGTCGATGGTCGCCATGGCGGTGTGGCCGTGGAAGACTTGCACTTGCATCATGTTTGCGCTCCGAAGACTTGTGACTTGAACGTCGCCGCCGAGAGGATGACGAAGGGGAAGAAGACTTGTAATCGACCACCAAGTGTCGGAGCTCCGCCATTTGTTTGTTGAAGGAGTCGCACAAGTCGTCGAAGGAAGCCATTGTCCTTGTCTTGGAGTGTCGTAGTTCGATGGCGATGTTGCCCAAGCACGCTTGCATTTCTCGTTGTAGTCCGATGGTTTTCTCGTGGATGTCCTTGTTCGCGCCGTCGATGTCGAAGACCGGAGATGAAATGCCTTGCCTATCCATCACAAGACGCTAGCAAGTATGAGTGGGAGAAAGAGAAGAACTAGACCAAATGTACCTTGACCGATGTTGAAGATGGATCAATGATCACTGAAATGTGGAACAAGGAAATAGCACAATTGGTACCAATTCTTGTCGGTTTCTCACACCTACACAAGTAAAGCTTATGGTGGAGCTCGGTGAGGATAGTGGCACAAAAAGTTGATGCAAAATGTTAGCAAGACTCAATAATGTTGAAAAAGATTCACAAATTCGCAAGTGAAACAAGAAGACCAATAGCAATATGGGTGGCACACGGAAACACACACACGGATAGATAAGTGGGGTCGTGCAACCAAGGGGTGAGCCAAAATGTGGAATCCACGAAAATGCTCGTGTTGCACAACACTAGAGAGACGCTAGCGCGATTGCACAATAGGCGGATACGAACTTGTGCACAACCTACTATGCAAAATGCAACGACTTCTATCCCAAGTATGCTATGTGTATGGTATTCCGGTGGTATGATCCAATATGATCGAGTATGACAATATTAATGTAGTATGATGCTATGGTTCTTGCTTAAAAGCTCTTTGCTTATCTTTTCCTTTGTGCTTAAAAGCTTGTTTGGCTCTTTCTCTTTTGAGCTCTTTTGTCATGCAAAACTTCACGAACCAAGATAGCAATTGAGTATATGGGATGACAACCTTGTGTCACAAGAGATGATACCAAGAGATGCACCACGGTGATATGGTATGTATGCTATGGGAAGTATGATCACTAATGTGCACAAGTCACGTTGCCGGCAATACTCAAAGGGCTAGTCTCGATAGGTAAGTGACGCAAAAATGGGCTAGGGGTTAACAATGCAATTGCAAGGGGATATACAATGATGTCGTCGAAGTTACCGTCCGATGATGATGATGAGATGCGGTGCTCTTGATGTAGACCCGTTCCTAATTAGCCGAAACACCTTAGGAAACGGAAAAACCACAACTCAAAATCTCAAGGACAAATATCAAATGGTGGTAGCGGCAATGCCGTGGTGGTTGCGGAAGTGGAATGATGGGCTATACACAATGTCGGAGTTGAAGTCACGGTCCCTAAGTAGCCGAAACACCTTAGGAGACACAAGCCACAACTCAAACAAGCTCGAACAAAATTGGGTTAAGTTTGGTTGGCTATGTATGGTGGACAAGGTTATGCGGAAGTGGTGGTGGTGGTTGATGAAGAAGCAATGGTCCCTAAGTAGCCTAAACACCTTAGGAGACTCAAATCACTACTCAAGCAACCACAAATGCTATGGGGGACAAAATGGTTAGGTTGCGGAAGTCGGTGGTGGTATAGCGGATGATGTGGTGGAAGCCCTAGGCAAAGATGCCAAAGTCCCAAAAATATGATGGAGTCAAATGATGATGGTGGTATTTTTGTGTTATGGGGGATGTCAAGAGCTTCAAAACGAGCTCAAGAACGTCGAAATCGGAGTTCGGATGAATTAGTTATGGACAAAACGGTGAAACGGAAAAGTCTGAAATTCCCAGGGGTCGGACATCCGGGGCCGGGTCCGGATTTCCGGGGCCTGATGTCCAGAACCGCACGGGATTTTGCCCTCCAGGAGCCGGATGTCCGGCCGGGGACCCGGATGTCCGGCCCGATGGCCCGGATGTCCGGCCTATGGCCCGGATGTCCGGCCCGACGATTCCAGATCTGAATCGGGACTTCCAAACTCGTTTGTGGGCGGAATTTGATGATTTTGGGGGCGAAATTTGATCGATTTTGTGGAGGAAATATGGGAAAACTTGGGGAAATGCTAGATCCACTTGAAACCAAGCAAATCCACGGATCAAAATCAACAAAACTTCATCAAACCAACAGATCACAAAATTTTTTGGGGCTATTTTTGGTGGGGAATTTTCGAATTTAGGGAAGAACACAACAAAACAAGGCTAGAAAACGGTGGGGAGGCTCCAAATTCGTGACAAACCGTGGCTCATGATACCATATGATACAGGGTGGAACCCTAATCAGCAGATCTTTCACGAAATGGAGTGGATCCCACGATGAACACGAAGAACACGAGAGGGAACACGAGGGGACACACGAGAGAATCACTCAAACCAACAAGAACAAGTCACACATATGCTAGATCCTCGAAACACAAAGAGATACAAGATCCATGATCAACAAGGGACGATACAAAGGGTAACCGGTTCTTCTCCGTGAGGAGGTCTTGATATCCCTGGGGATCTTCTCCGATGAAGGAGGTCCTGAATCCGTAGTGGATCTTCTCCGTAGAGGGGCCGCAGTCACTCACAAGGAGATGAACCACTAGATGAGCAAAGCTCTAGGTATCAAATGAGCTATCACTCAGCTAACCCTAACTTGGAGGAGGTGGAGGGGTATATATAGTCTAGGTCCACGAAGGGGTAAGTGGGAGAGGGATACATGGGCCTCAGGCCCGATACACTGTGCGCAGACAGGGGCCGGATGTCCGGGCGGGGGCCGGATGTCCGGGCCTTTCCGAGACGCCGGATGTCCGGGCCGAGGGGCCGGATGTCCGGGCTGGAGGGGGTGAGCCACGGGTGTCTTCTGGACAGTGGCGCCAGATTTCCGGCCAGGGCCCGGATGTCCGGGGCGCCGGATGTCCGGGGGTCGGCCGGATGTCCGGCCGCTGTAGCTTCGCGGCGACTCCACTTGAGGCACTTCTTGATCCGCGACGGTGTGGACTTGTCCTATGCTTCGAGCATCTCCTTGGTCGTCTCCTCGGTTCCTAAGCACATGTAGTGTCTTTGCATTAGGTAGCAACCAAGTCTCGCATGAATGAAAAGGGGAAGCATCGAGGAACGGGTTCACCTTGTGTCCACTTGGGGTTTGGGTAGTAGTCGTAGTGTACATGGGGATGAACGAAGGATGCTCCGTATCAGGTTATCGTCATAACTATACTCAAGGGATGAGGGGCTACGTGGCCAGTTAGGCCCCTGGGTCGCGATGCCCAGGGGTCCCCCTTGACGTACGAACGACTCTCATGAAGGAGAACGAGCACCATACCTTGCCCACGAGCCTTCGCCTGGGCTGGGGGCACGAGAAGGCCAGGTGTCTGGGCACATGGTAGGGTGGCGTCTGCCAGGCATTACCTGAGCATAGCCCCCGTGCCTAGCCCCCCTCGCGACACCCATCCAAGGAGAAGTTGTGAGCGTCGTGAGCTGAAAAGCTCCCTGAGGTTGGTGCGACCACTGGGGGCCACCCTCAGTTGTCTATAACTACCGTGGAGCATAGAGCTACCACACTTGCGCGGAGTGTGGGCATAACCGCGCCTCGATCGTAGCGGCCAGCGCGGAGCTTGGTGCTTCCACTGGTTCGTGGGCATAACCGCTCCTCGGTTGGATCTGCCAGCGTGGAGCTTGGTACTTCCACTGGACCGTGGGAGGGAGCCTCCCACCGGGAGAGACTCCGGGGCGCGTACAGCCCCGTCCTGACACGTGGCTTGCACGGTAGGACAACCAAGGTGTATATGGGCCCTCCTCAGGATGAGCTGAACAACTCTGAGGAAGTTCTCGTGAGCTTACACATCACCCACGAAACCCTACCCTGAGGCGGGTTGCGCCTTAGTCTTCTTCTACAAAATATGAAAAGAGAGGTGTTGTGTCGACCTGCGCCGAGTGCATCTCTAGAGGGTATCGCATGAGAAGGCCGCAGCACCAGCGACCCCAGGAGGTGACATCACGGTAATGGCTCGCGAGATAGAGCTCAGCCACTGGATTTGTCGACGCTGCAGGGACGGACCCGAGCACAGACGTTGTGCCCAGTCTTCTCATGCAACGATCCAACAGAAAAACAACCGGCGCGCGGTTCCCGCGTGAGCGAGGCACCTGCCACGGGCCCCTACTTACCCATCCATGATTAGCCCATGCGAGAACAAGGCACCAAGGACCATGGGAGGTGACGTCACGGGAATGGCTCGTGAGACAGAGCTCACCCCTTGGGTTTAGCGATGTTGCAGGGACGGAACCGAGCACAGACACCGTGCCAGTCCTTAATCATGGGGCGGTCGCGAGTGGGCTCACAAGGGCTCATGGCCTTAGTGGCGGTGAGGACGCCAAGCATGTAGATAATGCGAATGGAAAGAAACATCTAGCCTTGGTCATGCAAAAAGGGAGATAACCATGGGGGAACAGCCCCCAGCGGTCCGAGGATGATGCAGCCCGAGAGGCGCCCTCGATTGGATACCTGAAGTGTCACCTGATACTTGTCGAAGAAGAGTTGGGGTAGCTGAAGACGCAAGCCGTGCGGGTCGCTCACGAGAACCGTCGGGCTCCTGAGGCCCAGGGGCTCTGAAGGCTCTGGGTGGTCGCGTGGGTCCGGTTCTCGCTCCGTCCGAACCGCCTGCCACTGAGCCTCCCGAGCCCCCAAGGCCTGCTGGTCGAGATGCTGGAACATGGCACCTGCGTTGCGGAAGCCGAAGAGTGTGCGACGTAGCCGCAGGGGAGGGCCCTCCTCCGACCAACCGCCATCAGCCAGAAGGGCTCCTGAGAGGCGGCTCGGTTGAGACCCGCGATGTCGACGCAAACACGGAAGCAGTCGCTCGGGCTGCGAGCAGGTGAACTTGGCGTTGTGCGGTTACGCCCACCGCGGATGAGTCTTGCGTACTGAAGTTCCTCGGTAACTTGGTCGATGAAGTCCTCAGCCCCCAGCGCTGAATGGTTCACGCTGGGCTCACAAAAACGCGCGTCAAGACACTCTTGCAGGTGGTGCTCGAACACCTCCCTCGAGACGCCGGTCAGCCCGGAGACACTCCAGAGGAGAGCCCCTGAGCCCGTCACGAGAGGGGCGTCGAGCGCGCTTCCCAATGCCAGGGTGGAGGGCGCCTCGTCAGCAGGCGCAAGTCCTGAGGCCAGGCCGTCGGGAGCCCTACGTCCTGAGGTCCGTTAATGGGTAGGTTATTCTTCTTCTTGGGGGCGGTCTGCAGGGCGAGGACAGCCCCATCCTCATTGGAGCATTCGACCGCCGCGGTCTGGTAGGCGCGCTCCAGGGAACACACTGCTTCCTTCTCGTCGGAGGCGATCGTGATGACTCCGCTGCTCTCGGGCATCTTGAGGACATTGTAGCCATGATGGGTCGCCGCCATGAACTTGGCAAGGGCAGGATACCCAAGGATGGCATTGTACGAGAGGTGGATGTTGGCGACGTCGAAGTCGATGAGCTCGGTGTGGTAGTTGTCGCGGTCACCGAAGGTGACGCGGAGGCAGACCTGCCGCATCGGAAGTGTGGAGCCATCCTTGACTCCATAGAATGGCTTGGTCGGGTGGAGCTGATCGTAGGGAACCTGGAGCGTCTTTAAGGTCTGGACGGAGAGGACGTTGAGTCCTGCTCCGCCGTCGATGAGGGTCTTGGTCACGTGGACGTTGCTGATGGTCGGGGTGCAGAGCATCGGGAGGGCGCCTGGGGCCGCAGTGCACTTAAGCTGGTCTTTGGGGTCGAAGGCGATGACTTGCTTGGTCCACCTGAGGTTGCGCGCGGCGTCAGGCCTGGGAAGCGCCGTGTTCACCTCAGGGGCAAACGGCTTGAAGATGCGGTGGGAAGCTGGGGAATGGGCTCCTCCCAAGATGCATGCAACTGCACGCGTCTTCTGGAAGCCCCCTGCCCCGTCTCCCAGGCGGTCTTCGTCGTTCCTCCTTGGCGGTGGTGGCAACGGAGGCAAGCCTCCATTGCCCTGAGGGCAACCCTCACGAGGTTGGTCGCGCCAGGGGGCGTCACGAGGTTGCTCCTGCCAATGGTCTTCACGAGGCTGCTCACGCCACCCTTGGCGCGAATTCCTGCCATCCCAACGTCCTCCTCCTCAGCCACGTCCACGGCCGTAGCCGCGGTTGTCGCACTCGGGGCGCTGCCCGATACGCCCGCCGCGCATCGCCCTGAGCTCCTGGCAGTCGTTAGTGTTGTGGCTGTGGACGTTATGGAAGACGCAGTATGGTCGGTTGTCTCTGGGGAGGTCATCGTAGCCGCAGCCACGCTTCACTTCTGGCTCCGCAGCCAGCACGGCGGGTGTCACATCCCTAGTCAGTGCTTGCATTAGGACTAGCTAGAGTGTGCATCATGTTTACTTTCCACAGAAACTTGAAATGGGAATGACAGAAACCCCAGCACCCCTCTTCTAACAACTAGGGTTTAATAAAATCTTTTCCAATGTACCCAAAATGCCCTTAAAAAATGTTCATCATTTCTGCCTTGGTCTTAAACCACTGCCAAAAATGGTGCACAATTTTCTAGGACATCCAAGGTCTCTGGATTAATTCATATGGTATTTGCATTTGGGCATTTAAATGCTATAAAATATTTTGTGTGCCCAAATAATCATAAACTAAAATGTTCCATGCTGTTCATATTATATATAGTGGGCATGACTAGTTTTATGAGTTATAAAAATGTTCTGGCATTTTATTTAATTCAACAAAGTTGCAAAAGAAATGAAACAGAAAGTAAATAGAAAAAAAATAGAAAGGCAGACTTACCTGAGCCCACCTACCTGCCTGGCCCAGCCGGCCCAGCCCACCAGGGGCATCCCCGTCTTCTTCGCCGCGCCAGCGCACGAAGCAGCTCGGTGGCGAGCGCCGACGACGCGCCGACCACCTCCTGCCTGCTTGGCTGGCCTCCTCGACCCTCTGGATGGAACTGGACGACGCCACGCAGACCCCCTCGACCCCCTCGACCGCTCCCCTCTCCCCCTGCCTCGTCTCCCTCGCTCCGCGCCACGCGGCCGAGCGCCACCGTCGCCACCGACGCCGTTCGCCGTAGCCACCGTGCCTCTCCCGCCCAGCTGTTTAGCCCAGAAGCTCCGCCTCCTCCTACTCGTCCTCCGCACCGAGCTACATGATGCTAGAAGCCCTGCTTCACCCTCACCGTCACCGTCTTCAACCTACGGCCATGGAGATCACCGGCGACCGTGTACCCGCCTCGACGCTTCCCCGAGCCCGCTGAGCATCTCATCCGCCTCCCTGTGAGCTCCTGAGTCGAAACCCTCTCCTCCCCGCTCCGTTCGCTCACCGTAGATGCCGCCCCCTTGCTTGCCGTAGCACGCCGCCGCACAAGCCCGCCGTCGACGAGGCTCCGGTGCCCAATTGGCCCCATGCACATGCCCGTCGTCTTCAAGAGCGCTCGTAGCACCCGTAGGAACCAACCATGGGACCTCCGGTGCCCTGTGCCGTAGTGTTCATCGGCACCCGAGCTCCGGCCGCCACCGTTGAGGTCACCGCCGTCGTTTCCGACCACCCCAGCTTCTCCGGCCTGTCCCATTGGATGCACGACTCCTCTAGCTCTCTGTAGATGCTCTCCGTCGCTGATTTGGTCATCGGAACGCAGTTTCCGAGCCGTGCCGTCGTCCTGGCTCTCGCCGGCGGCGAGACGCCGGTGGGTTTGACCTGTTTTGACCACGCCTGGACCCCCCCCCTGTGTCACTGACATGTGGGGCCGGCCGTGGACTAATTTCAGTTTAGGTTTAAAATTAAGTACTAATTGATGTCATTAGTTTAGTGAGCCACTGACATGTGGGGCCCAGCCCCTGTTAACTTTTAGTTTAGTGTTAAGCTCTTTTTAGTTAGTACTGAGAGACTGACCAGTGGGACCCACTGGTCAGGTTTGACCTGGACACCCTGTTGACTTGCTGACGTCAGCATGATGTCATGCTGCTGCAGTAAAGGATTTTCTGGGATTATTTGATTTAAAAACAATTCAGGAAATTCCAAAAAATGCTTTAAACTTCAAAAAAAACATATAAATTCAACAGTAGCTCAAATGGAAAAGATTTATATATGAAAATTGATCAGAAAAATCCAATCTTTCCAATGGCACTGGTTTCATGCATGTTTGAGCAAGTAAACCTTGCTGTATACTTTAAAACATGATAATGCACTTAAATAAATAATAGTTTGAGTTTCAATTTGAATCTTTGATTCAAATGGGCTCAAACCCTTCTGTTTATAGTTGCATTAGCCCAAAACATATGCATCTTGCCATATCATGAGCATGCATCATATTGTTGCATTTGTTTGTTTATTGATTGTATTGCCGATATTCTCCGTGTTAGGTCCTGCTCCCGAGGATACTTCTGCGTATCCAGCTGAAGAGCAGTACCCGAAAACCACTCTGTCAGGCAAGCAATCATTGATCATTCTGATACAAACCCATCTTCTAGATCCTGCTCTCTTTTACTGCATTAAGGCAACATCGTGTGAACTGCTACTTGCTGCGGTAGTTGAACCCTATTCCCTTGCATGACCTGTCATTGCCACATTAAATAGTTGAAACCCACTAGCATGTGTAGGAGTTGATTGAGCCATATGATGTGTGATCCACCATGCTATTTGTTTATGTTGCCTGCTTTGCTTAGAGTTGTGTCAGGTCTGGTTCATCTGGGTGATGGATCAGAGTGAAATGATCATATCGGTAAAGAGAGGGAAGTGTGGAACACGTTTGGTAAAGGTATCGATGAAAGGCCATGTAGGAGTACGTGGTGGGTTGTTTCATTGGAACCGTCTACAGGACCTGAGATCTGTATGTGTGATTCAAGTTACAGTTACTACCACGCATTGGGCTCCGGGCGCTCCAAGCCCTCTCGTCTTATTAACTGCCCTTGTTCTCTGTCCAGGAGTTGCAACTAGTTTCTGGTGTTTGTAGTTTACTGGTGGTCGTGCACAGCGCTGACCCTCGGGGTGGGCTGTGATGTGACAGGTACGTGGCACGGTGTACCGGTTGCCCGTTTGGTGACTCGGGAACCCTGTACACATCGTTTGGGGCCGTGAGAGACACCCCGGCCGGATCTCCCCACGGATGGAACCCAAATAGGCGATAAACCTGGACGAGAGACTTGTGTAGTTAGTCAGGTCGTGGCCGACACCCTCGCTGGGCTTCCGCTTGAAGGTTGCCGAGTACATGTCGAGTAAACAGCTATAAGTGGTGGAAGTGTGTGTGAAGAAGTACACCCCTGCAGGGTTATCAATCTATTCGAATAGCCGTTGTTCGCGGTACGGACTACTTGGTTACCTTTATAGTTCATTGACAAGTTAATGGATACTACTAAAAGCCTCAAGACAAGTGTGAGTGCCGAGGATGGCCCTTCCGTAGGATGACGGAAGAGGATCCTCGGTGGTGTATTGTTGTGGTGAGTAGAGGACTCGTGTACGTCGTAATATCTTGCAATCTGTTGGGAGTTGTAGTATAGGTTAGCCAAGAGTCAAAGCTGGCTTTCTGCTATGAACTCCACTACCCCTGTTGATAATGCTGCATGTATGATAGGTTTTGTTGTAAGACTTGCTGAGTACCTTCGTACTCATGTTTGCTTAATAACTGTTGCAGAGGAGAACCCTGCCCCTTCTGATGGGTTCTACATAGACGTTGACGTCGACGAGTAGCTTGCTACCCAGACGGAGATCTGGAGCTTGTGAAGGGCCTTGTAGATAGTCAGGCTACACCAAGCCTGTTTTATTTTCTAAGTTGTCTGTACTCAGACATGTAGCTTCCGCTTGTGCTTGTATGACTGTATGACTTGAGTGTTGGGTCATGTGACCCCTACCTGTATGGATATGTTATGTATGGCTCCTGGAGCCTCTTAAATAAAGTACTTTGAGTCATAGAGTTATGTTGTGATGCAATGTTGTATTTGCACATATTGAGCATATTGTGTGTATGATTGAAATGCTTGGTATGTGTGGGATCCGACACCTAGTTGTTTTCCTTTGGTAGCCTATCTTACAGGGAAATGCCTCCTAGTGCTTCCAATGAGCCTTGGTAGCTTGCTACTGCTCGGAACACGTAGGCTGGCCGGCATGTGTCCTTCGTCGTTCCTGTGTCTGTCCCTTAGGGGAAATGTCACGCGTTGTTCCTTTAAGTCCATGTAGCTTGCTACGACTTGGGTTCATACGTTGATGACCGACACGTTCGTTGCTAGGTCATGAATGCCTGTCTCTGTAATTTAGTGCCACTTTTGGTTTATAACTAGCCATGTCGGCACGGGTTCTCTGTCATATGGATGCTAGCGACACTGTCATATACGTGTGCCAAAATGCGCAAACGGTCCCGGGCCAGGTAAGGTGGCACCCGTGGGGATACCGTGCGTGAGGCCGCAAAGTGATATGACGTGTTACAGCTAGATCGGTGTGACTTAGGATCGGGGTCCTGACAGCGTTGGCATCAGAGCTGGACTGCCTGTAGGTTTCTCAAGCCAAACTGGTCGATGTTGAGTCTAGAAAAATTCTTAGTTATATGCAGGGGACTTGATTGTGGAAGGGAACGTAAGGCTCTTTTTACTCCTTTACCTTATGCCCTTCTGATCAGAGTCAGTCTATTCTTTCCACGGGGATTTAGGACTAGGCCTCTTATCCTTACTAGGTTCACGTGTTACTAATCCGTAGACTCTTAGGATTGTTGGTTTCAAGCCTCAGTTCAGTTTCTACCCTTTTAGTATGATGATTTGTTGGACCCGGAACCTTGATATGATATTGTTGAGTGGCTATGCTATCATTTGTATGATGTCTCAAAATATATTTTTTGAGCATTTACTGTTGTTATGCTGCCCGATTTCTTCCAGAAACACTAATGCCTTTGCATTACTTCATGTTTCAGATGTCTGGCCGCACACATCACCAAGTGGTTCATTTGACTCAGTGCATTAATGTGCCAGGTCACACGGCCATGCTAGTCCGTGTGTTGACTGAGACCGGTTACCGCTGGTATCCTGAGTACACCATGGAGGAACAGTACCGGGATTTTAATCAGAGTCAGTATTTCTGCACAGTCTGTATATACCCCTCATATCCCGACGCTAATGACCCCATCCATTGGTCTTATGGACTCGGGGTTACTATCGAGATGGCAGTGCAGGATGCCGCTTATGCGATGATGACCATCCTCCAGGCTAGGCATGCCCTGTTGCTGAACACTGAGTTCTGTTACATGCCAGCCTCACTTCCCGGAGAGGAAGGCTACTACACTGGTCTGTATACTGATGCTGCTCATGAGGAGCCACTGCTTCAGACTACTGTTCAGATGCTGGAGGATAGGGACCGTGAGGTCCGTGCCCTCCGAATGGAGTTGTATAACACTCGAGCCGCCCATTGGACTACCTTGACACGGCTTGCACCTGCTGTGCATGCCGGATATCTGGATATGCGGGATTTGTACCCCGTGCGGACTCGTCTGCCTGATCGTATGGATTGGCGTGACGTTGGGGGTATTACACCTCCACGTGGGCGTCGGTTACCACCAGCATCAGGCCCGAGGCCACATCCATGTCCCTATGGTCCACAGCCTTCGAGTGCTCGAGAGTTTCAAGATCCATCTGTTCCACTTCCAGGCTACGGTGGTAATCTTTACGAAGATTACTACGGGAATGTCTGAGCTAGACCGTGGCAGTAGTAGTATCGTAGTTGTTGTATTTCCACAGTCCTGCGCGTCTTGTGGAATATGACTTAGTGTGTACTGAGTTCCGGAGGTGTAGTTAAATAATGTATAGGAGCTTGGAATGCCTCTGATGGGATGTATCATCTTTCACCGCAGTTGTACTTTAGCCTTGGCTTGTACTAAACTATGTATGGTGTGTATGACCACTGGTGTATATATGGCAGTTTCTATATTACCATGTCGTACGGATGAACATCTCTGCATTCCGTGTCATCCATTACATTCTGCACTCCTATGTCAAGTTTTTGCCATCCTTGTCTAAGCCGTTGTTTTGTTTTCCTAGGATGGTCAACACTCGCAGCACTCCTGCTGCTCAGGAGCAGGGTGAGGCTAGTGGGGCTAGAGATGAGAATCTGCCCCAGCAACCCTCCTTGGCTGAAGTTATGCTCGAGGCAGAACGGAACAAGAGAGAGACCAACCGTCTACTGGAACGCATAGAGCAGAACACTGGGTTTCGTTAGAGGAATGACGTGGTGTCAATCAACGACTTTATCAAGATGTGCCCACCGAAGTTCCATCACTCCACCGAACCTCTGGATGCGGATGAATGGCTTCGTAGTATCACCCACAAGCTACACTCTGCCCATGTGGCCGAACCTGACAAGGTTATCTACGCCGCCTACCATCTTGAGGGCCCTGCCAGTCTCTGGTGGGAGAACTTTGAGGCTATGCGTCCCGCTGGCCAAATCACTACTTGGGCTGAGTTCAGTGAGGCATTCCATGGACATCACATTCCGGAAGGTCTCATGGATCGCAAGCGGGAGGAATTTTGCAATTTCACCCAGGGACGGTTAACCGTGGATGGCTATAGTCGCGAGTTTGGCAACTTGGCACGCTATGCAACTGAGGAAGTATCCACCGATGCCAAGAAGCAGGCGAGGTTCCGCAAGGGACTCAGCCCCGAACTCCGACGAGATCTACGTCTGCACGAGTGCACTTCCTTCCAGAAGTTGGTGAACAAAGCTATCAGTGCTGAGACGGGCCAGACTGATTTCGAAGCCACACGCAAGCATCCTCGTGACTTTGGTTCCTCATCTGGCTCTGGCTCTCACAAGCGCCGTGTGTGGGTTCCTAACACTGCTCTGCCACCCAAGTACACACCGAGGCCATCCTATGAGGCGCCTCGCCCAACTCAACAGTATGCACCTGCCAAGACTTATGGAGGACCACCTACCAACTTTGCTCCACGCACTGGCACTGTGACATGCTTCAAGTGTGGAGAACCGGGGCACTACATGCGTGAGTGTCCTCAGAACCAGCCAGGAAAACCCGTTGGCCGTGGTAAGCCAACCGGCAAGGTGAATTATGTCAAGCCAATCCCCACTGCACGTGGGCATGTCAACTATGTCTCTGCTGAGGAAGCTTATGAGGATCCTAACGTCGTCCTTGGTACGCTTCTCGTTAACTGCCATCCGGCATCTGTTCTTTTCGATAATGGAGCATCCCATTCGTTCATATCTAAGAGCTATGCTCGAATGCACAACATGACTTTTTGTGACATGCCTACTTCCATGGTTATTCAAACTCTTGGTTCAAAGTGGCAAACCTCTAGGGTAAGCCATGGAAATGAAATTCTTGTCGATAGACTTGTTTTCCTTGCATCACTAATTGCTCTCAAGTCCTCCGACATAAACATCATCTTGGGTATGGATTGGATGACAACTCATTACGCCAAGATTGATTGCTACACTAGGACCGTTCAACTTACACACCCATCCGGCAAGACAGTCAATGTCTTGACCCGAATGGCTGAGCATCAGCTCTACTCTCTTAATGGCAGCCCTCTACCAGAACTCGAAGATATTCCGGTAGTCCGTGATTTTCCGGATGTTTTCCCAGAAGAACTGCCAGGTGTTCCACCTGACAGAGATGTCGAGTTTGTGATAGATCTTATTCCTGGAACTGTTCCAATCTCTAGGAGACCTTATAAAATGGCACCCCTAGAATTAGCTGAGCTTAAGAAACAACTCGATGAGTTCTTGAAAAAGGGTTTCATCCATCCTAGTTCTTCCCCTTGGGCTTGTCCCATCCTCTTCGTCAAAAAGATGGATGGAACGGAACAGATGGTTGTAGATTACCGACCTGTCAATCTGGTCACCATAAAGAACAAGTATCCGCTTCCCAGGATCAACGACCTGTATGATCAGCTCGCTGGATCCTCAGTCTTTTCCAAAATGGATTTGAGGTTGGGATACCATCAAATCAAAATCAAGAACGGGGACATTCCCAAGACGGCTTTTGTTACTCGTTATGGCCAATACGAGTACACCGTCATGTCCTTCGAATTAACCAATGCCCAGCCACCTTCTCCTGGCTAATGAATTCTATATTCATGGAGTATTTGGATAAATTCGTCGTGGTATACCTCGATGATATACTCATCTACTCTAAGAACAAGAAAGATCATGCCGAGCATCTAAGGCTGGTATTGACGAAACTTCGAGAGCACCGCCTTTATGACAAATTCTCTAAATGTGAATTCTGGTTGCCGGAAGTGACCTATCTAGGTCATGTGATCTCTGGCAAGGGTATTGCTGTCAATCCCGAGCGAGTTCAAGCCGTCCTTGATTGGACTCCCCCTGAATCGGTCAAGCAAGTTAGGAGTTTCCTTGGCTTAGCGAGCTATTGCCGACGCTTCGTCGAGAATTTCTCCAAGGTTGCTAAACCTCTAACTGAACTCCTCAAGAAAGATAAAAAGTTTGAGTGGACCCCAAAGTGCGAGTCCAGCTTTCAGGAACTGAAAAGATGCGTGACATCTGCACCCGTACTGGTACCACCAGATTTTTCCAAGGACTTTATTATCTACTGCGATGCCTCGCGACAAGGACTAGGTTGCATACTCATGCAAGATCGTCAAGTGATCGCATACGCATCTCGATAGTTGCGTCCACATGAGGATAACTATCCTACACATGATCTAGAGCTTGCAGCTGTAGAACACGCACTCAAAACATGGAGACGTTACCTTCTTGGTAATCGCTGTGAAATCTTCACTGATCACCAAAGTCTGAAATACATCTTCACCCAACCGGATCTAAATCTCAGGCAAAGACGTTGGGTTGAGTTGCTCACAAATTACGACTTAGGAATCACCTACACCCCTGGGAAGGCCAATGTCATGGCCGACGCACTAAGTCGTAAGTCTTATTGTAACAACTTGATGTTACAACAAGGGCAACCACTTCTTCACGAGGAATTTCGTAAGCTTAACCTTCACATTGTTCCTCGAGGATTCCTTTCTACCTTGGTGGCGAAACCTACCCTTATGGATCAAATCATAGCTGCCCAGAAGCAAGATACTGGGATTTCCCGAATTAAGAGAAACATTCAGAAAGGAGTCGCTGGATGTTTCTCAGTTGATGATCAAGGAGTCGTGCTCTTTAGCAACCGCTTAGTGGTTCCCAAGAACCAACATCTACGGCAGTTAATCCTTAAGGAGGCTCATGAATCTCCTCTCACAATTCATCCCGGTAGTACCAAAATTTATCAGGACCTACGCCAGAGGTTCTGGTGGACTAGGATGAAGAGAGAAATCCCTCAATTCATTGCTAACTGCGACGTTTGTCGTCGAGTCAAAGCAGAGCATCAACGACCTGCTGGCACCCTTTAACCTTTAGCTATTCCTGAATGGAAATGGGACAAGATCGGTATGGAATTCATTACCGGGTTTCCCAGAACCAGGAAAGGGAATAATGCTATCTTCGTGGTTATCGACCGCCTCTCTAAAGTAGCCCATTTCCTACCTGTTCGAGAGAGTATAACCGCTAGCCAGCTAGCAGACTTGTATATCTCTCGGATAGTATCACTTCATGGTGTGCCGTTGGAGATTAACTCAGACCGTGGAAGTCTTTTCACTTCACGATTTTGGGAAAGTTTCCAGAATGCTATGGGAACTCATCTCTCTTTCAGCACCGCCTTCCATCCCCAGTCAAGTGGTCAAGTGGAACGAGTCAATCAAATTATGGAAGATATGCTTCGAGCCTGTGTCATCTCTTTCGGTATGGAATGGGAAAAGTGTCTTCCATTTGCCGAATTCGCTTATAACAATAGTTATCAAGCCAGCTTGGGCAAGGTGCCCTTCGAAGTTTTATATGGACGAAGGTGTCGAACACCTCTTAACTGGTCAGCAACCGGGGAAAGACAATTCTTTGGTCCGGATATGATCCAGGAAGCATAAGAGCAAGTTCGCATCGTTCGTGAGAAATTGAAAACAGCCCAGTCTCGCCAGAAGAGCCAATATGCTAGTCATCATAAGGCTGTGACTTTTGAAGTCGGCGATAAGGCTTACCTTCGGGTTACTCCTCTTAAGGGAACCCATCGCTTCGGTATCAAAGGCAAATTTTCCCCTCGTTACATCGGTCCTTTTTGCATTCTTGTCAAACGAGGAGAAGTTTCCTACCAATTGGAACTACCTCCGCACCTTTCCGGAGTTCATGATGTCTTCCACGTTTCTCAACTCAGGCGTTACTTCTCGGATCCTATCCGCGGAGTGGACCACGAAACGCTTGATCTCCAGGACAATCTCACATATCGAGAATACCCCGTTCGTATTCTTGATCAAACCGATCGTACCACTCGATGTCACAATATCAAGTTTCTCAAGGTTCAATGGTCACATCACTTCGAGAGTGAAGCTACTTGGGAAAGGGAGGATCGTCTTCGACTTGAGTACCCCACCCTCTTTCCGGAGGAACCCGAATCTCGGGACGCGATTCTTTTGAGTGGGGGTGAGTTGTCACATCCCTAGTCAGTGCTTGCATTAGGACTAGCTAGAGTGTGCATCATGTTTACTTTCCACAGAAACTTGAAATGGGAATGACAGAAACCCCAGCACCCCTCTTCTAACAACTAGGGTTTACTAAAATCTTTTCCAATGTACCCAAAATGCCCTTCAAAAATGTTCATCATTTCTGCCTTGGTCTTAAACCTCTGCCAAAAATGGTGCACAATTTTCTAGGACATCCAAGGTCTCTGGATTAATTCATATGGTATTTGTATTTGGGTATTTAAATGCTATAAAATATTTTAAGTGCCCAAATAATCATAAACTAAAATGTTCCATGCTGTTCATATTATATACAGTGGGCATGACTAGTTTTATGAGTTATGAAAATGTTCTGGCATTTTATTTAATTCAACAAAGTTGCAAAAGAAATGAAACAGAAAGTAAATAGAAAAAAAATAGAAAGGCAGACTTACCTGAGCCCACCTACCTGCCTGGCCCAGCCGGCCCAGCCCACCAGGGGCATCCCCGTCTTCTTCGCCGCGCCAGCGAACGAAGCAGCTCGGTGGCGAGCGCCGACGACGCGCCGGCCACCTCCTGCCTGCCTGGCTGGCCTCCTCGACCCTCTGGATGGAACCGGACGCCGCCACGCAGACCCCCTCGACCCCCTCGACCGCTCCCCTCTCCCCCTGCCTCGTCTCCCTCGCTCCCCGCCACGCGGCCGAGCGCCACCGTCGCCACCGACGCCGTTCGCCGTAGCCACCGTGCCTCTCCCGCCCAGCTGTTTAGCCCAGAAGCTCTGCCTCGTCCTACTCGTCCTCCGCACCGAGCTACACGACGCCAGAAGCCCTGCTTCACCCTCACCGTCACCGTCTTCAACCTACGACCGTGGAGATCGCCGGCGACCGTGTACCCGTCTCAACACTTCCCCGAGCCCGCTGAGCATCTCATCCGCCTCCCTGTGAGCTCCTGAGTCGAACCCCTCTCCTCCCCGCTCCGTTTGCTCATCGTAGATGTCGCCCCCTTGCTCGCCGTCGACGAGGCTCCGGTGCCCAATTGGCCCCGTGCACATGCATGTTGTCTTCAGGAGCGCTCGTAGCACCCGTAGGAACCAACCATTGGACCTCTGGTGCCCTGTGTCGTAGTGTTCATCGGCACCCAAGCTCCGGCCGCCACCGCTGAGGTCACCGCCGTCATTTCCGACCACCCCAGCTGCTCCGGCCTGTCCCGTTGGATGCACGACTCCTCTAGCTCTCTGTAGATGCTCTCCGCCGCTGACTTGGTCATCGGAACGCAGTTTCCGAGCCACGCCGCCGTCCTGGCTCTCGCCGGCGGCGAGACGCCGGTGGGTTTGACCTGTTTTGACCACGCCTGGACCCCCTGTGTCACTGACATGTGGGGCCGGCCGTGGACTAATTTCAGTTTAGGTTTTAAATTAAGTACTACTTGATGTCATTAGTTTAGTGAGCCACTAACATGTGGGGCCCAGCCCCTGTTAACTTTTAGTTTAGTGTTAAGCTCTTTTTAGTTAGTACTGAGAGACTGACCAGTGGGACTGATACGTCTCAAACGTATCTACTTTTTCAAACACTTTTGATATTGTTTTGACCTCATTCTTGCATGATTTGAACTAAACTAACCCGGACTGACACTGTTTTCAGCAGAGCTGCCTATATGGTTTTATTGTGTGCAGGAAAATGGATTTTTAGGTATCTCAGAAAAATTCACAAAAAATCACGGAAAATCCACGCACCCGAAGGAACCAGGAGCCAGAAGAGGGACCAGAGGGGGGCCAGGGGGGGCCCAGGCGCCCTGGTGGCGCGGCCCAGCCCCTGGCCGCGCCGGGGGGTCGCCTGGGTGGGCCCCACCTCCCCTGGTGCCCTACTTCGACTCGTATTTTAGCTCGTGACGGAGAAACCCCAGATCAGAAGTTCTTTTGGCAGTTTTCGTCACGGAGCCGCCGCCATCCTCTGTTCTTCTTCGGGAGGGCTAATCTGGAGGCTGAATTGGCCTCCGGAGAGGGGAGATCGTCGCCATCGTCATCACCATCACCACTCCATCATCCCTCCATGACTTCTCCTTCCATGTGTGAGTAATCCCCTGCTGTAGGCGAAGGGGATGGTAGGGATTGAATGAGTTAGATCATGTAATAGTTTGTCAGATCGTTGGGGGCATGTTGCCTATCATCTACTATGGTGTTTATCATCTTTGCTTCAACTTGTTATGCTTAATGCTTGACACTTAGGGCCCGAGTGCCATGATTTCAGATCTGAACCATATGTGTTTGCATGAATATCTTTGTGTTCTTGATCCTATCTATGAGTTGTTTGCACCTATTACGGTTCGGAACCGGCGATCCCAAAAGTGACAGCTTGGGACACCAAAGGGGATGGTCCGTAGTTTGAGGATTACATGTATCCATTGAGTTCATTGCTTTGTTCCGGTGCTCTTTGACAGGAGCACCTTAATCTCCATAAGTTCCTTTTGGCCCCGTTCGTAGCGGGATGGTAGGACAAAAGATGTTGTGCAAGTTCTTATTGCAAGCATGTACAACTACCTACGGGATAAATGCCTAATGTTTGATATTTGCCTAGATGATCATTACTTTTCCGTGTGCCGTGCCCCAAGTTAGAAACATGATATATCTCATCCATGCAGCGCCCAACCATCCATCTCCCTAGCCTACAGTGTTTTAAATCCTGCTTGTCACTAGTTGCTACTTTTGCCATTTACTCCTGCTATTTACTTTTGCTATTTACTTTTACTATCACCATCATCACTATCATATCACTGTTACCACTTATCTTTTGTTGCAAGTAAGTATATTTCAGGTGCGGTTGAATTGACAACTCAACTGTCAAAGCTTATAAATACTCTTTGGCTCCCCGTGTGTCGAATCAATAAATTGGGTTATTCTTACCCGCGAAGACTATCTCGATCCCTTACGGTTGAGGGCTATCAGGGACCCACTGGTTAGGTTTGACCTGGACGCCCTGTTGACTTGCTGACGTCAGCATGATGTCATGCTGACGCAGTAAAGGATTTTCTAGGATTATTTGATTTAAAAACAATTCAGGAAATTCCAGAAAATGCTTTAAACATCAAAAAAAACATATAAATTCAACAGTAGCTCAGATGGAAAAGATCTATATATGAAAATTGATCAGAAAAATCCAATCCTTCCAATGGCACTGGTTTCATGCATGTTTGAGCAAGTTAACCTTGCTGTATACTTTAAAACATGATAATGCACTTAAATAAATAATAGTTTGAGTTTCAATTTGAATCTTTGATTCAAATGGGCTCAAACCCTTCTGTTTATAGTTGCATTAGCCCAAAACACATGCATCTTGCCATATCATGAGCATGCATCATATTGTTGCATTTGTTTGTTTATTGATTGTATTGCTGATATTCTCCGTGTTAGGTCCTGCTCCCGAGGATACTTCTGCGTATCCAGCTGAAGAGCAGTACCCGACAACCACTCTGTCAGGCAAGCAATCATTGATCATTCCGATACAAACCCATCTTCTAGATCCTGCTCTCTTTTACTGCATTAAGGCAACAGCGTGTGAACTGCTACTTGCTGCGGTAGTTGAACCCTATTCCCTTGCATGACCTGCCATTGCCACAGTAAATAGTTGAAACCCACTAGCATGTGTAGGAGTTGATTGAGCCATGTGATGTGTGATCCACCATGCTATTTGTGTATGTTGCCTACTATGCTTAGAGTTGTGCCAGGTCTGGTTCATCTAGGTGATGGATCAGAGTGAAATAATCATATCGGTAAAGAGAGGGACGTGTGGACCACATTTGGTAAAGGTATCGATGAAAGGCCATGTATGAGTACGTGGTGGGTTGTTTCATTGGAACCGTCTACAGGACCTGAGATATGTATGTGTGATTCAAGTTACAGTTACTACCACGCATTGGGCTCCGGGTGCTCCAAGCCCTCTCGTCTTATTAACTGCCCTTGTTCTCTGTCCAGGAGTTGCAACTAGTTTCTGGTGTTTGTAGTTTACTGGTGGTCGTGCACTGCGCTGACCCTCGGGGTGGGCTATGATGCGACAGGTACGTGGCACGGTGTACCGGTTGCCCGTTTGGTGACTCGGGAACCCTGTACACATCGTTTGGGGCCGTGAGCGACACCCCGGCCGGATCTCCCCACGAATGGAACCCAAATAGGCGATAAACCTGGACGAGAGACTTGTGTAGTTAGTCAGGTCGTGGCCGACACCCTCGCCGGGCTTCCGCTTGAAGGTTGCCGAGTACATGTCGAGTAAACAGCGATAAGTGGTGGAAGCGTGTGTGAAGAAGTACACCCCCGCAGGGTTATCAATCTATTCGAATAGCCGTTGTTCGCGGTACGGACTACTTGGTTACCTTTACAGTTCATAGACAAGTTAAGGGATACTACTAAAAGCCTCAAGACAAGTGTGAGTGCCGAGGATGGCCCTTCCGTAGGATGACGGAAGAGGATCCTCGGTGGTGTATTATTGTGGTGAGTAGAGGACTCGTGTACGTAGTAATATCTTGCAATCTGTTGGGAGTTGTAGTATAGGTTAGCCTAGAGTCAAAGCTGGCTTTCTGCTATGAACTCCACTACCCTGTTGATAATGTTGCATGTATGATAGGGTCTGTTGTAAGACTTGTTGAGTACCTTTGTACTCATGTTGGCTTACTAACTGTTGCAGAGGAGAACCCTGCCCCTTCTGATGGGTTCTGCATAGACGTTGACGTCGATGAGTAGCTTGCTACCCAGACGGAGATCTGGAGCTTGTGAAGGGCCTTGTAGATAGTCAGGCTACACCAAGCCTGTTTTATTTTCTAAGTTGTCTGTACTCAGACATGTAGCTTCCTCTTGTGCTTGTATGACTGTATGACTTGAGTGTTGGGTCATGTGACCCCTACCTGTATGGATATGTTATGTATGGCTCTTGGAGCCTCTTAAATAAAGTACTTTGAGTCATAGAGTTCTGTTGTGATGCAATGTTGTATTTGCACATATTGAGCATATTGTGTGTATGATTGAAATGCTTGGTATGTGTGGGATCCGACACCTAGTTGTTTTCCTTTGGTAGCCTATCTTACAGGGAAATGCCTCCTAGTGCTTCCAATGAGCCTTGGTAGCTTGCTACTGCTCGAACGTAGGCTGGCCGGCATGTGTCCTTCTTCGTTCCTGTGTCTGTCCCTTAGGGGAAATGTCATGCGTTGTTCCTTTAAGTCAATGTAGCTTGCTACGACTTGGGTTCATACGTTGATGACCGACATGTTCCTTGCTGGGTCATGAATGCATGTCTCTGTAATTTAGGTCCCTTGCGCTTTGATTCCTTGGCCTTGGTCCTCTTGTTGTCCGCCTCCGCCTCAGGCACCTCCTGGAGAGAGAGGCGTCCTTCCTCTGCCCTGGCGCACTTCGCCGCGAGCTTGAACATCTCGAGGGTTGTGCACAGGTCTTCGTGAATGGCGAGCTCCTCCCTCATCCTGACGTCACGGACGCCGTCGGAGAACACGGAGATGATGGCCTCGTCAGAGACCCTAGGGATCCGGAGGCGCATGGTGTTGAAGCGTTGGATGCACTTTTGCAGTGTCTCTCCCGGCTGCTGCCTCACGCAACGCAGATCAGCAGCTGTCGGGGCTTGGTCGCGGGTGCCTTGGAAGTTGGCAACGTAACGCTCGCGAAGCTCTTCCCAGGAAGAGATGGATCCTACGGGGAGGTTCAGGAGCCAGGAGCGTGCGCCGTACTTTAGAGCCATGGGGAACCAGTTCGCCATGACCTGCTCGGTGCCGTTGGAAGCCTCGATACTCAGCTCGTAGAGTTGGAGGAACTCCGTGGGGTCGGTGGTGCCGTCGTAGCGCGGAGGCAGGTCCGGCTTGAACTTGTTGGGCCAGATGAGGCGCCGTAGCTCAGGAGCTAGGGTGCGACACCCAGCCATGCTCATGATCGCAGGCGCCCCTTGTGCCTGCGGTGCTGGTTCTTGGCGCGCAGTCTGGGCGCTGCGGGCTAGGTGGCCCGCGAGCCCCTGCATGGGGATGCAGAATCACCTGGCACCTCTCCTCGTCGTGTGCATGAGCTCTGCGGGGTTGCTCATGTAGAGGGGCCTCGCGTCGGACCTCCTGGCCGACGGGGTGGAGTGGAGGCGAAGCCGGGACCCCATGGCCTTCGTTCCCCGCCGGGGAAGACGGAGGACGTGAGGAGTGCGTTTGTGCAGGTGCTTCTCCAGCGGCGTTGACGAGCTTGGTGATGCGGTGGAGCCACTCACCATAGAGGTCATCCGCCGGGCGATAGCGCAAGAGCTCCCGCGCCATCAGTAGCGCAGGTTGCTGGTAGACCGGCCCACGGCGGACCAGCGAGGACGACGCCGCGGCCGGCGAGGGTGAAGGCATTGCCGTGCGGCCATCCCACCGCACGGACGGTGGCATCGACAAGTCCTGCTGCTCATGGATGGCCGTGTCGGTGGCGGCGTTGGCGACCGGCCAGTTGGGGTGGAGCGGCGCACTGTTGCCTGCGGGCGCCGTCTAAGCGACATTAGTGATGCGGCAGGCGCCGCAAGCTCGGCGTGTGTCCACCATGGTTGTGGAGCGGAGTCGGTGACGAGAACGCGACGAGGTCGTCGGAGATGCGAGATTTTGACACGCCCCCTACCTGGCGCGCCAAATGTCGGATTTAGGGCTTCGCAAAACCCAAGAAGTTCGAAAACAGGGGCGTGAACGAAGATCTCTCCGACTCACGTCTACCTAGCGTCTCGCTCTCGTCTCGGTGGATGGATTCAAGCAAACAACGGATAGAACACACAAGAGTTTACCCAGGTTCGGGCTACCGTGTGGTGTAAGACCCTACTTCCTGCTTTGGTGGATTAGCCTCGGGCGAGCTAGGATATGAGCTAGTACAATGGTTCCTGGGCTCAGGAGGTGAGCTCAGGAGGGTCGGGAGGCAAGTGTTCTTGCTCCTTGTGTGGTGGCTGAGTGTATGGATCGATCCCCCCTTTACAGTGGGAATCCTAGCTACTTATATAGGCGGTCACGGTCCTCTTCCCCCGAAATTTTTAGGCGGGAAGGAATCCCACAACGGCAATTTTTTAGCGGGAACACAAGGACGTTCCTATCCTGACAAAAGCGTTCTTCGCCTGCAAAAGGATCAGGCGGTGACACGGTGGTGGGCTCGACGGTGACATCCTCCTTGTCATCCTTGCACCAACGGGGAAACCTTTGCCCCGCTCCTTGGAAACCAGCGGCTACGCTGTCCCCTTTGCATCGAAATGGCAACTGCGCCGCTGGCGGACGCTGGAACCCGCTGGCGCGGTCCGTCACTACTGACATCACTGCCTCCTCCTGAGGCAGGCCTAGCCTTGGATTCTCCGCCCCTCCGGAGCACCTTGCTGAGGCCGCTCCCGAGGAGGTCTTGACGTCGTTCTCCTCGCGAGGCTTAGCTCCCTCGCAAGGGTCTTGGACAGCTGGTCGATCAGCTGGGCCGTACCAGGCCGTAGTAGGAGCGCGTCGCGGCCCGCAGACAGGCAAGTCTGGGTACCCTGGTTCCCAGGACGCCGACAACTGCTACACATGCATGCCATTCAGGTTGAGCAACGCAGGAGCAACTTTCCAGCGACTGATGCACATTGCCCTAGGCGGGGGAGGGGGGAAGGGTGGGCAGCTCGGGAGGAACGCAGAAGCATACGTCGATGACATAGTGGTGAACTCTCAGGAGGCCAAAACCCTCATTGGCAACTTGGAAGAAACCTTCGCCAGCCTGCGCAAGGTGGGCTTGTGGCTCAACCCCGAAAAATGCGTGGTTTTCGTCCCGTCAGGCAAGCTCCTGGGTTTCTTGGTGTCACACAGAGGGATAGAGGCCAACCCCGAGAAGGTCAAGGCTATATAAAAGATGAGCTGACCGAAGACCTTCAAGGAGATGCAGAAACCGGTAGGCTGCGTGACTTCGCTTGGTCAATTCATATCCAAGCCGAGGGAACGCACTCTCCCTTTCTTCAAGCTGATGAAGAGGAAAGGACAGTTCGAATGGACTCCAAAGGCAGATGCAGCTTTCGAGGACCTCAAGAGGTATCTCACCAGCCCCCCTGTGATGGTGGCTCTACGCCCCCGCGAGCCCTTAGTGCTCTATCTGGCCGCCACGCCACATTCAGCCAGTGCCGTGCTAGTAGCGATTCGAGAGGGGCGCCAAAATGATTACCCAAAGAAACAAAGCGGCTCAGGTTCTGTTGGGGTAGTGCGAGTTCATGAAGGAGCCAAGGAGACCACGACGGACCTTCAAGATGGTAAGGCTCCTGAGGACGGTACACTTGGGGCCCCAGAAGCCTCGATGGGTTGTGAGGGTCCCAGAGACCGTCCAGCTCAGGAGCCTCTGGACGTTGCAACCATATCCACCCTCATCGAGCACCCAGTGTACTTCGTCAACATAGTACTGCGTGACGCGCGGGCCTGTTACCCTATGCCGTAGAAGCTCCTGCTAGCGCTCCTTGTGGCCTCACGGAAGTTGCGTCACTACTTCGAATGTCACCCATCAAGGTCGTCTCAGCTTACCCCCTGGAAAGGGTACTCCGGAGTCCCAATGCAACAGGAAGAGTCGCTGATTGGAACATTTAACTGTAGGCCTTCGAGCTAGAATTCAGCATGACCCGGATTATCAAAGGAGCGGCCCTCGTTGATTTCATGGCGGAATAGACTGACACCCCAGGTCAGGAGGTGAGCGAGGACCGCTCCCTCACCTCGGAGACGAAGCCCCTGATGGATGGGTCATGTACTTTGGCGAGGCCTCGCACGGCAGGGCGTGGGGCTAGAGCTGTGCTCATCTCGCCCACTAAAGACCAGCTCTACTACGCCATGAAACTATGCTTCCCGAATGGCGAGAAGGTCTGCAACAACATCGCGGAGTATGAGGGCCTGATCGCCGGCCTCAAGGCTGTTGTAATGCTGGGGGTGAGGCGCCTCACCATCAAAGGAGACTCCCAGCTCCTGGTCAACTTCTCCAACAAAGCATACACACCAAAGGACGAGCACATGGAGGCATACCTTGAGGAAGTTTGGAAGATTGAGAAGCGGTTCCTGGGGTTGGAATTGCAACACGTACCGCGCGGCACAAACAAGGAGGCGGACGACATTGCCAAAAGGGCATCCCGGCGCTTGCCACAAGACCCTGGCGTATTTGAAGAGCGACCCTTCAAGCCATCAGCTGCTCCTCTTACTGTCAAGCCGGCAACGCCTCGGGAGGTGCTCCCACAAGCGCCCACCTTAGGTGCCCCAGCTTGCGGGCCAGCCTCGGGAGCCCGCCTGCTCTTCGCGCTGGAGCCTCAAGAGGGGTGTTGGACTGAGGTATTCAAGGCATATGTGCTCTAAGGAACCCTTCCAGAGAAAGAAGAAGAAGCGGAGCGCGTGGTGCAGGAAGCCACCACGTACTGCATCCAAGACGACGAACTCTACTGAAGGTGGCAGAAAGACGTGTCCATGCAATGCATATCAAAGCAGCAGGGACATGTGCTACTGGAAGACATACACGACGGAGATTACGGGCACCACTCCTCCTCACGAACCCTCCTGGGCAAGGCATTCCGCAACGGATTCTATTGGCCCACAGCGCTCAACGACGCCACAGAACTGGTAACGTCCTGCGAAGCCTGTCAATTTCATGCAAAACAGATTCACCAGCCTGCACAAGGCCTCCAGACCATCCCACTGTCCTGGACGTTCGCGGTTTGGGGGCTGGACATCCTGGGCCTGTTCCCCAGGGCGCTTGGGGGCTACCGCTACCTCTAAATCGCCATCGACAAGTTCACTAAGTCGGCGGAGGTGGAAGCCGTCCGAACCATCCCTGCCGGCTCGGTAGTCAAGTTCATCAAGGGCCTCGTGAGCCGCTTCGGGGTCCCAAATCACATCATCACTGGCGACGGCTTGGAGTTCACTAGCAACCTTTTCAAAACATGCTGTGCTAACCTTGGAACGCAGATATGCTACGCCTCAGTGGCACACCCCAGGAGCAACGGCCAGGCCGAGCACGCAAATGCAGAGGTCCCGAGGGGCCACAAGACAAGAACCTTCAAGAAGAAGCTCGAGGCCTGCGATAGGGGCTGGTTGAATGAGCTCCAGTCCGTGCTGTGGTCCATCTGCACCACCGCGACCAAGCCAACCGGAGAAACTCCTTTCTTCCTCGTCTACGGAGCCAAAGCGCCCACACGAGGTCAAGCATCTCTCCGCACGGGTCTTGGCATTTGATGAAGTGCGCCAAGATGCCACGCGGGGGTTGACCTCGTGCCGGGGGAGGAACGCCACCGTCAAGCCTTGCTCCGGGCAGCAAGGTACCAACAGGCACTGCAATGGTATCACTGCCACAACATCAGCTCCAAGACGCTCGAGGTAGGCGACCTCGTCTTCAGGTGGGTGCTCTCTAGGGAAGGGCTCTATAAGCTCTCGCCCAAGTGGGAGGGCCCGTTTAGAATCGCTTGTGTCTCCAAGCCAGGCACCATGCACCCGGAGACGCAAGATGGAGTCCCCATCCAGAACGCCTGGAACATCCAACACCTCCGAAAGTTCTAGCCATGAAGCAAGGCCCTTGCCTGTGAAGGTCTCCGCTCGTGACACTCTCACATAATAATGAGTGGGGCTGTACACGCCCTGGAGTCTCCAGAGTGCCGCCCTCGGGCCTCGGGGGCTCTCTTCCATGTCCTAGTGGCAGCACTTAGCTCCGCCCTGGTGAGAAGACTAGACTAGCCGCCGGATGCGGCTGTTCATTTGCTTGCTTTCTGTAGTTGATTTGCAACCTCTTAATGGAATTTGGAGTTTTGGCGTTTAATGATTGCCTAGCTAGGTTTCCCTCCTTAGATTCGCTCGCCTTTTTTGTCTCGGATCAGGGAGAATGACAGTTGCCCGTCGCGCTCCCTTGTGCGCCTCGCGCGGGGGCTACATAGGCAGGCGTGTGCGTGCACTGGGCTCGCCCGGGCCACAAACACACTACCTTTGATCTCGCAAGGAGCCCTCGAGCGAGCTCATAACTTGCGCACCCATGCCTCACATAGAGGGTCGTGAGGCCCTCATACTTGAAGTGGAGGGTGCACCTCTCGTTCAAGCACCGCGCGCGGGTGACCGTCTGCCAGCCGCGGGTCAAGGACGCGCCGCCCTCGGTAGCAACCTCGACCCTCACCCACGAGGCCTTGCTGCAGCACCCATCAGCTTGCAGCCATAGACCATAGAGCCTTCTCGGCAGCAACCTTACGAAGAAGTGCGGGAGCGGGAGCTAAGTGCCGGCGGGCCTCTCCGACCACACGACGAACTCCGGGGAGGCGTCTGCCGAGCGGAAGCGTGGCCGAGAAGAGAGAACGGCCATGGCACGCTCCCCCTCGTCGCAGAGACCACCCCGTCCGCCGCGGCCCCTGTCGCGTAAGGAAGGGCCGTCGCGACTCCCGGTGGCGACAACCGAGCGCGGGGAAGCATGCCTGCACCCCTGAGAAACCACGGCTGGGGACGCAGCGTACTTACGGCGGCGCCCGCGGCTCCTTTTGATTGGAGGAGAGTCCGAGCCCTCGTTGGGGGCCTTGCCTTTCCCCGTGGTGGAGAGCTACCTTGGCGGCGCCATGGGTGCCTGAAGGGAGAAGGAGCGAGCGAAGAGGAGATGCAGACGAGCGGAGGGGATTTTGCCCCTCCGCATTTATAGCAAGGGGGAGGCAAACCGTCAGCCCCCACGATCACAGTTTATGATGACCATTTTCTGCATGCAGTAGGCCCCAGTCAAGTCAAGCGGTTGCCGAGGCGACATGGGGAAGTGGAGTTGCCCACGCCCAATCCAGATGCCACACGTCGACCAGGACCGCAGGTGATTGGGGCCCGCGGCGCTTCGCCCTTGCCCCTTGGCTTTGCCTCAAAGCCAAGTCCGAGCCCGCCTTGGGCCCGGGGGCTACTGTCGGTGTTCTAGGAACTAGGGTACCCAGAATTGCCTGCCTGCGGCCCATGATGTGGCTCCTTTTCATACCTGATATGGCCCATCTTCAGCATCGACAATCAAGACCGTCGTGGGGGACCAAGGCTCGCGGGGCGGACGACACCAAGACCTCCAGAAGGGGCAGCCTCGTTTGGCTGGCTCCCGAGGAGCGGAGAACTCTATGCAACCCCACCTTGCAAGATTTGCATGACGCAAGCCATGACGACCAAGGCTAGGCGGGCGTGAGCGGGCGCAGTAAAGCAGTTTCCTCTTTGGTGCTAAGGAAGCTGGCTCAGACGCAGAGTTCCGAGGAATCTGCCAAAGGTTTCCATTCCGGTGCAACAAGACCAGGACCGCCAGGACCGCAGGAAGGAGGTCATCACCGAACCCACCATGGCGTCAGGATCAGAGGCTTAGCAGGCGATGACCACCTTTAGTCTGGATAAGATGTACTAGCTGCCCCCCTTCAAATTTGGCCATTGTGGGATCCCTTCCCGCCAACATTTCAGGGGAAGAGGAACAAGGCCACTATATAAGTAGGATAGCCACCACCAAGCAAGGGGATTGGATCCATTCCACCCTGAAAAGCTGACCAGCTCATCCGAGCCCAACAAAACCTCTCCTTCAGAGGTTGTTCACACATGTGTTAGTTCATCCACAACCCATCTCGAGGCTAATCCACCATACAACTGGAGTAGGGCCACTCACCGCTAGGTGGCCCGAACCAGGATAAACTGCCTCGTGTCTCTTTTACATTCTTGTTCATCATGCTAGTTCATGAGACAGCGAGTAGATAGATAGGCGAGGTTGAGATCTTCGGATGCACCCCAGAGTTCGAACCTAGAGGGTTTTGCGGAGCCCTCAATCCGATAGGGACGATCTCGACCTCTGCCTCAGAATCCTGGCTGCAGCACCCATCGTGCCGCAACCACAACTCAGCAGGACCCCTAGCCGGCATCAGCTCTGCGAAGAACCTCGGGAGCCGGATCCAAGAAGGCGGTGGCATCACCGTCGACACCATGAACTCCCGAGAAGTGCCCTTGGCATGGGTATCATCGCGAACCAGTCGCCCAGCCATGGCTGGTCCTCTGCTGTCGACTCCAAGGCGAAGGCGGGGGCGCCTTCTCGCCCTTGGCCTTGCACATCCAAGGGGATCGGGAAGCCCGGCGGTGGCCGTTCCAGCCAAGGCCGCGTCACTTCAAGCCCTCCGGCGGCGTTCCCCGAGCGGCCAGGCCTCTTCTTCGGCGGAAGTGGCACGGGCCCCTCCGCCGGGGCTTTGCCTTTCTTCGCCACGGAGAACCTCCAAATCGGTGCCATGAACATAGCGTGAAGGTGGAGAAGCGAGAAGAAGCAAGCAACGAGGAGATGGAGATGAGCAGAGGGGATCCTGCCCCTCCTCATTTATAGCAAGGGAGGGGCAAACCATGAGCCCCCATGATCACAGGTAATGATGACCATTTTCTGCATGTAGCAGGTTCTAGTCAAGTCGAATGGTGGCCGAGGCGACATGGGGAAGTGGAGACGCCCACGTACAATCCAGGCGCCACGCATCGGCCAGGTGTGCAGGCGATTACGGCCCGCGGCGCTTCGCCCTTGCCCTTTGGCCGCGCCTCGAAGCCAAGTCCGAGCGCGCCTTGGGCCTGGAGGCTACTGCCAGCGTTCTGGCAACCAGGGTACCCAGACTTGCATGCCTGTGGCTCGCGACGTGGCTCCTTTCTAGGCCTGGTACAGCCCATCTTCAACATCGACACTCAAGACCCTCGCGAGGGGCCAAGCCTCGCGGGGCGGATGACACCAAGACCTCCGAAAGGGGCAGCCTCATTTGGCTGGCTCCCGAGGAGCAGAGAACTCTATGCACCCCCACCTCGCGAGGTCTGCATGACGCAAGCCATCATGACCAAGACTAGGCCGGCGCCAGCGGGTGCAGTACTAAAGTTTCCTCTTTGGTACTAAGGAAGCGGGCTAAGACACAGAGTCTAGAGGAATCTACCAAAGGTTTCCCTTCCTATGCAACAAGACCAAGACCGCCAGGATAGCAGGACGAAGGTCATCACTGAGTCCACCATGGCATCAGGATCAGAGGCTTTGCATGCGAAGACCTTCTTTAGTCAGGATAAGACGTACTAGTTGTCCCCCTTCAAAATTGGCCATTGTGGGATCCCTTCCCGCCAAACATTCCGGGGAAGCGGACCAAGGCCACTACATAAGTAGGATAGCCACAACCCAACAAGGGGACGGATCATTCATAACCTCTCCTCCACCACCAAGTAAGAACACCTCACCTCCGAAGGTTGTTCACTCATTGTACTAGTTCATCCACAGCCCATCTCGAGGCTAATCCACCATACTGCTGGAGTAGGGCCACTCACCGCTAGGTGGCCTGAACCAAGATAAACTGCCTCATGTCTCTCTTACATTCCTGTTCATCGTGCTAGTTCGTGAGACGGCGAGTAGATAGATAGGCGAGGTTGAGATCTTCGCACGCACCCCAGAGTTCGTACCTAGTAGGGTTTTGCGGAGCCCTGAATTCGACACCATCTCTAATGCGGGTGCTCCATCCGATAGATGTATCATGTAGACAAGAAGAAGAAGACAATGAAAGAATGACCCATCCAATATGGGTAATTGAGGATGGCTCAAAGGGAAGGACTTCACCTTTATGAGGATGTCAAAAATGTTGGTGTCGTGCCTCTTGTACGCCTTCACATGACCAAGTTGTCGCATGACGGTACCGCCTTGTGAATCTTTCAAAATGAAAGAATGCGACAAACACTTGGAAAAACAAATGATGTTAGCGGAAGTGCAAAACCTATCATTCATGTGGTAAGATATCCAAAAAGTGTATGCATCATGCTCATCATAAGAAAGGACAAGGGAGTATTGCATAGTATGTAGGCATATGATGCGAGAACAACCAAATACAATAGGCTCAATCAAACAAGCATGCATCGCAAGTAAGGTGTCCAAGTCTCCAAGATCAACAAACATAGCATTATTGCACTCACTAGAAGTGCATATGAGAGATGCACTTAATGGAGACAAGTGACAAGGATCAATGTAAATCATGTGAGATGCATGATCATATTTGTCATCAACCCAAGAAAGCGAGTAAGAATGGAACATGGGTCATGCGACAAAGCAAGTAATCATAGTGATCAAATCAAGCAAGCTAGTAGTGCGAAGATGCAACGTACTAGAGGTAATCATGGTAATCATGTCATGTGTGCAAATAGTGTACATACATAATGCACATGACATATCACAAGCATGAAAGCAAGATATGAGAAAAATAGGATGTATTGGCGAGAGGCCATGTGTAAATAGCAATGGGACATCATGACTCTCCCAACACAACAATCATCAATAGCATGGGGCACAAAGAAATAATGGCAATAGCTACTAGTATCTCCACCAAGCAAGCAAATACACATAGGGCTAGTAGAATGGTGAATCATGGGTAAATGCAAGCAAGGGTCACAATTGCATGGCAAAGTCATAGCAAGAGGCATAACATGCAAAGTGAACACGATAGTATGGGCATAAGGTGACAATTTGTAAATAGCCCATAGCCATGTGAGAGTCAAGTAAAAGAGATGCTCGTAGTCCATGCACGAAGGGAACAATGGTAAGGACAATCCACGGGATCCCAAATTCTCGTTGCTCTCAAGAGCTCGTTTTGTCAACTCTTGGGATTAAGAGGTTGACAAGTATACTTGAGTACCTACACAAAACAAAGACAAGGGGGAAATTGTGTGTGCGTGGTATATGTACACATCATCCATCATGATGCGCACGTGCATGTGTTGGTTAGCACAAAAATAACCAATGCTCAAATAAATGAGATGCGTGATATAGAAACATGTCATCCATCATGATAGGTTTGTTGTCCTGTATGGCATAATGGAGACTCATATTGTGTAATGCATCATGAGAAATATTTAGAGCATTGTTATTCATGGAATGCATATGATGCATACAATTATGGGAACTATGCAAAGTATGGAATGCATCAAGATCTCCTAGTATGTATGAGGAAACTATGAGGGTCTCCTCATGAGAATTAGTGGAAACATCACATGGAGAATATTGACAACATCCAAAGCAAGGCATATCCAGAACAATGTGTTCATGGCATGGCATAGTAGATGAATTGCGCAAATCATGTAAAGGAAGCATGGCAATATCATCGCAAGAGAAACACATTCTGATGACCATCATGTTGTCATCTATGCCATAAGTGCAAATGGGATTTACTTTAATGGGCCATGCATAGTTACTATGTTCAGATTGATATGATGCAATATGGGAGATCTCACTCATAGCATATGACAAGTTTAAATGGTTGTCAAACATGATTGGACCAAAATAATTTTCACATGATATCCAATGGAGCATAGCATCACAACTAGGCAACTCAACATGCTCATCATCATATTCATCATAAATTGGTAAGTCATGCCATGAAGAAGTCACACTAGCATGAAGCGTGATGATAAGTGTGTCGACATCATGTAAGCAATCATTGGTGCGATAGTCCCCTAGTGGGACAAGATAAGCACCATCACCTATGTTACCTTGGGAGCGTCATTCATGTGTTGTAGGTGAGGTGTTGAAGATCCAATCGTTTTTATCTTCATCTTGATGGAACCATGTGGGTAGTGCGTCTTCTTCCACCATGGCCATCGGTTTGTCCATTGGAGGGATGGACTCATCGAGGGTAGGCATATCCTCATGTAGGAGACCTAGCACCAAAGAAAACACACTTGGAGTAGAGGTTAAGTCGTTAGAAATCATAGTGGCCTCACATGCCCTATCAACTACCTCACTCGCTAAGTGTTGTGGCTCATTCACTCCTTCTTGGATGCTCTCTCTGGTATGGATGGTGGAGTCACTCAAATAGCTCACAACCTCACATAGGAGATGTGGCATGCTCTCATGTGTGGGGCTATTGGTGGTCACTCTCATCCTCTGAAAGGGAATGCTCTCAGTGTCACAGATGGTGTAGTCACTCATATCACTCATGTGATGGTGTCTCTCCTCACATGGAAATTGGGGCATCTCGTCATATGTGGATGTCCAAGAGGTGTAGGTGCAATTGTCTCCATGCTCAACTTCCTCATCCGTAACGCCTCCAAAGATGAATGTCGTAGAATATGGCAGGACATCACTCTCCTCTGAGATCAAAGAGAAGGTCTCATGTTTGCTCGCGTAGCTTGACCCGGAGTAGGAGTCCAATATGGGCGCCGTCTTCAAGGTGTCGAAGAGGTTCATGCTCGACGTCTTGGTCGAAGGGGATGGCCCATGCTCGACCGTCTTGTCGCCGTCGTGTTGTGGGTAGATTCCAAAGATGGAAGTGTCGCACTCACTTGTAAGTGATTTCCTTGATGTTGAAGATGTCGATGTAGGAGAACTCACGGGAAGTAGGCGAAGATGACGTACGTCCAAAGGCGAAGATGCCTTGATAACACTTGACGAAGATGCCGAAGTGGTGGTTGTAGACGTAGCTCCTTCTTGGTGTTGCTTGTCTCGCGGTCTTCTTATGTGCTCTTGAAGCTTGGCCTTGGTGTGAAGTAGAGCTTGTTCGGACTTGTAGGTTTGCGCGTGTCGAGCATCTTCATCTTGATGTTTTTTTTGTACTTGAGGTCGAAGTAGATGTCGTTCGTCGTCGTCATGCACATGATGCTTGGAGGTGACCTGCCCTTCGTGATGATGTTGATGGTCGCCATGGCGGTGTGGATGTGGATGACTTGCGCTTGCATCGTGTTTGCACTCCGAAGACTTGTGAGTGGAACATCGCCGACTAGAAGATGACGAAGGGGAAGAAGACTTGTAGTCGACCACCATGTGTTGGAGCTCCTCCATGTGTTTTTCAAAGGAGTCGCACATGTCATCGAGGTAAGTCCTTCTCCTGGCCTGGGAGTGTCGTATGTCGATGGCGATGTTGTCGATGCTCTCTTGCATTGCTCGTTGTAGTCCGATGGTTTGAGTGTGGATGTAGTTGTTCGCGCCGTCGATGTCGAAGACCAGAGCTGAAATGCTTTGCCTATCCATCACAAGACTCGAGTAGTGGTGAGTGGGAGAAAGAGAAGAACTAGACCAATGTACCTTACCCGATGTTGAGATGGATCAATGATCACTCAATAATGTATCAAGGAAATAACACAATTGGTACCGATTCTCGTTAATTCTCACACCTACACACTAAGGCTTATGGAGTAGCTCGATGAGGATAGTGGCACAAAAAGTTGATGCAAAATGTTAGCAAGAGTCAATAATGTTGAAAGAGATTCACAAATTCGCAAATGTAACAAGTAGACCAATAGCAAAGAATGGCACACGAAAACACACGCACGAATAGATAAATTTGGTTGTGCAACCAAGGATTGAGCAAAAAATGTGGAATCCACGGAAAATGCTCTTGTCGCACAACGCTAGAGAGACGCAAGCCGATTGCTCAATAGATGGATACGAACTTGTGCACTACCTATATGAGACAAAATGTAGTGACTTCCTATCACAAGTATGCTATGTATGTATGATGTTCTGGTGCTTTAGCACAAGATGATCGAGTATGATATGATATGATATTTTGTGATGGTATGGTTCTTGCTTACAAGCTTCTTTGTGGCTCTTTTTCTTAAAAGCCTTTTGGCTCTTTCTCTTTTGACCTCTTATGGTTGGCCACCTATGGAAAATGCACTAACCAAGATAGAAATTGTGTATATGCGGGAACAATCTTGTGACACAAGAGATGATATGATGATACCAAGGTGATATGGTATGTATGCAATGTAAGCATGGATCGATGATCACTAATGTGGCCAAGTAACATTGCCGGCAATACTCAAAAGCTAGTCTCCATAGGCAAGTTACACAAAATGGGCTAGGGGTTAACAATACAATGGCAAGGGGGGATATACAAAGATGTCGTCAAAGTTACCGTCCTTGCTTACGGTGGTGTCAATGGTGAAGTGGTCAATGTCGATGATGACCTCATGGCGATGATGAGAGGCGGTGTTCTTGAATGTAGAACCGTCCCTAGTTAGCCAAAACACCCTAGGAAATGGAAAAACCGCAAACTCAAAATCTCAAATGTCAAATGGTGGTAGCGGGAATGCGGTGGTGGTTGCAGAAGACGATGGTGGAGCTATACACGTTGTCGAAGATGAAGTCACGGCCCCTAAGTAGCCGAAACACCTTAGGAGACACAAACCACAACTCAAACAAGCTCAAAAAAAATTGTGTTAAGTTGGGGTGGAAATGTATAGCGGACAAGGTTTTGCGGAAGTGGTGGTGGTGGTTGATGAAGAAGCGATTGTCCCTAATTAGCTTAAACACCTTAGGAGACTCAAATCACTACTCAAGAAACCACAAATGCTATGGTGGACAAAATGGGTTAGGCTGCGGAAGGCTATGGTGGCAATGCAGATGATATGGTGGAGGGCCTAGGCAAACTTTCCAAATTTCACAAACTTTGATGTAGTCAAATGATTATGGTAGTATTTGTTTTGGTATGGGGGATGTCAATAGTTTCAAAACGAGCTAAAGAACGTCAAAATCAGACTCAGGATGAATTAGTTATGGGCAAAACAGTGAAACACGGGAGGCTGAAATGTCATGGGCCGGACATCCGGGGTTATGGCCGGAAATCCGGGTGTGTCTACAGAAACTTGACCGATTTTGAGATCCAGGAGCCGGATGCCCGGGCCTACAGCCGGATGTCTAGGGTCACGGGCCAGATGTCCAGGCTCCAAATCCGAGGATGAACTCGAGGAACTCGATTTTGGGGGCGGAAATTGATGATTCCGGGGGCAAAATTTCAGAGATTTTGTGGATGGGAAGTGGGGAAACTTGGGGGAAAGCTAGATACACTAGTAGCACAACGAATCCATGGTTCAAAATCAACAAAACATCATCAAACCAACAAATCAGAAGAAAAAAAATTGGGGCAATTTTTGGTGGGGATTTTCAAAATTGGGGAAGAACACAACAAAATAAGGCTAGAAAACAAAGATGGGGGCTCCAATTTTGTGAGAAACCTTGGCTCTTGATACAAAGATGATGTAGGGTAGATACCCTAAGGCCTATCTTTCACGAAATGGAGAGGATCCCACGAAGAACACGATGAATACACGGAAGAACGAAGAGAAATCACAAGGGAAAACACTCAAGAACGACGAGAACGATCACACATGGGCTAGATCAGTGAACATCAAGAATGACACGATGATCCAAACACAATAAGGAAAGATACACGGTAGCTACTTTATCTCCGTAAGGAGGTCTTGAGCCCACGAAGGGTCATCCCGTGAGGGGTCTTGAATCCGGTGTGGATCTTCCACGTAGAGGCCACGGTCCCTCGGTGGAATAGAACCACATGGATGAGCAAAGCTCTAGGTCTCAAATGAGCTAACACATTGCTAACACTAGCTAGGAGGAGGAGGTTTATTATAGTCTAGGGGGGACGAAGGGGTAAGTTGGAGGGATACATGGGCCGGAGCCCCGATACACTATGCGCAGGCATGGGCCGAATGTCCGAGCTGGGGCCGGATGTTTGGGCCTTCACAACGGGCCGGATATCCGGGCTGAGGAGGCCGGATGTCCAGGGTGGCTTCTGATGTGTCCTTTGAAGGAGGCTGGATTTCCGGGCATAGGTAGAATGTCCAGCGGCTCGCTCCAGGCCAGATGTCCGGGCCGGGGCCGGATGTTCGGGCCCTGTAGCACTTCGGTTGCTGGGATGCTGCTGTTGTTGACGTCTTCAGGGGCCGGATGTCTGGGCCAAGGCCGGATGTCCGAGTCCTGTAACGTTTCTCCGATTCTTCTTATCGTGCTCCTTCATCCATGTACTTGAGGAGTTTTCCATGACCCCGAGCATCTCCGAGAGGGTCTTCTTGGCACCTAAGCACATGTAGTGACCTTGCATGAGGTAGCAACCATGTCTCACATGAAAGAAAAGGGAAAACATCTAGGAGCGGGTTCACCTTGTGTCCAATGGTGTATCCTTGAGGTCTCGTCATGGGTCCACTTGGGGCTTGGGGAGTAGTCGTAGTGTACATGGGGATGAACGAAGGATGCTCTGCATCACCATCCCAGTTAAAATTTAAACTATGGAGTGTTAGATTTTGGAGTTGTTTGACCAAAATCGGTTAGCAATGGAGCATGATCCGAAAAGGCCTCAATTCTTTCTAGCACCCGTACCGTGGCAAGGGGATATTTATATTCCTAGTCGGTGGTTACTAGTACCCGGTCAAGTTTTTCGTAAGTTGGAATAGATCGGTTATTGGCCCAGGTGTACTTATGACCAGGCATAGTGAGCTCTCGTAGGTCCAAGCTGTCAATATCAACATTAAAGAGGAAAGGCAATCTAGTGTCAAATCATTGTTTTTTCCTGCTGATATCGAAGGATATTGAAATCCCCCCTATAACATGGGGTGACGATTGTCCCGACAAGTATTAACAAGTTCCTTAAGAAAAGCGGACTTAATCTCCTCTTGAGTGGCACCACATACAACCAGCAAGCTCCAAAGGAAGTTGTCGGACTTGTTACGAAGGTGAAATTTGATGTGATATTCACCCTACGACATGGAAAAAAGTTCCAGGTATGTCGAGTGGATGCCAGGCAAAATTCCACCTGACCTTACGGATGGGGGTAAGACGTGCCATACACAATCATAACCACATGAAAAGTGGTCAAGACCACGTGACTGGAAGTCACGTTTACCCAACTCAGTGATGGCCACAAAGTCCAACGCTTGATCCCTTACACAGTCGGCAATATGTTTGTGTTTAGCCAAGTCACCAAGACCTCTGCTATTCCGAAACATGCCTGTCATGATGAAACAATTTTATGTTTAGATACCTTCGCCCTCTTAGACGAGCACCCTCTTTTCTTCTATGAAGTGGACCTGTATTTTCGTACACACGTGACAAGCTCACAAAGCATAGTGTCGCATACCGTATCATCCAAGTCTACTTCAGTCATGTCTTTAACCAGATGGGAGAGAAGCTTGCCATCATTATTTGCATCAGCATCCTCATCCTCCTCATCTGACCCAAGAGGGTCAAAATAAGTTGACAACTGAGGAGAAACCATAAGCTGGTCGAACACCATTTTTTTAAAAGACCTAACAGAAAATTCTACCTCTTTATCATTACGTCCCAATGAAACTCCAAGGCTAGTAATATTTGAAGAAACTCTAGAATTATCCATCTCCTACCTTATCACAAGGAGAGGTGTCTTGCCCTCCAAGTATTTTACACAATATATACTCGCCCACGAGGCTCAATAATAAATCCATCATATTCCGCACCAATCCCTATCTCTTCCTTCTAACATGGTATCAGCCTAACCGATCCAAACCCTAGCCGCCACAGACGCTTCTGCCCGCGCGCCGCCTTCGGGGCGGTCGGCCTTCATGACCGCCGCCGGGGGCTACGCCGCCCCTACCAAGGGTTCGTCCGCCGGTCATGTTAACCGGCTGCCCTAGAGAGTCTTTTTTCCAAGCCCTTGCTCAAGGTTGTTTATCTCTCCCGCTGGTCACCTTGATCGGCATATTTCTTTTTGGTTTTCTAATCTAAGCTTGATCAGCTTGCATCGCCCACCGGCCTCGTCGACGCACCACACCTCTACTCCAACACCAGAGCGACCGGCCGGCCTCTCCTCCGACCCGGCGGTCATGCGCGCTGAGGCGGCCCATCGCGGCCTGCCGCTATCCGCGCACCGTCTTGCCCGCCGCCCTGCGCCAGCCATCACGGCCCTGCTCCGACTAGGATTCTTCATCATTCATCGTGTCTGCCGTGTCTGTGCATCCCCGTCGCCGGCTACCTAGGGCGTGTTGGCTGCGGCCCCGTTGCTGGCTGCCTAGGCCTTGCTGGTTACCTTGGGTTGGCTGCGTTGGGCTTGCCGACTGTGTCGAACTTGCCGACTGCACCGTCATCGTCGGCTTCACCTTGGACTCCGCTGCTACCCCGCCTCCACCAAGCAGCGTCCCGGACCTCGCGCGGGATCAGATTGATCACCCGCCGGCCGCCGTGATGCGCCTCATCTACGCCGTGCGACCGACCTGGCCCGTCGGTTGCGCCCATCTTAAAAAATCCCGTGAAAATTTTCCGAGTACATCGCGGCTCTACACAGATTGAGCATCAGGCTGTCGTCGCATCCTCCCATCGAGCCGCAATGTCACATCCCTGTGGTTCTCTCCACGGTTGCACCAATTCGCGTCACCGGTGCATTTCCCCTTCGAGCCGTAGTGTCGCGGCCCGCGGTCCACCGCCGCCCCGAGGGGTCCGCTCTAGGCTGCACCCGTGGCTGCCCCGACCCTTGCGCCACAGCTGCGTCGCTCCATCAGGCCGTAGCGAGCGTGTCATGTCATCCACGTCGTCGTCTGAGGCCGTCCCCGCAGTTGCACCGAACCGTGCTCTGCCACCCCTTCGGGTTGTAGAGCGACAACCCGTGGTCCCCGCAACAACCCCAAGGTCTTCCACCGTCGCCCCGACCTGCCCGCCGCCGCTGCGCTATCCCTTTGGGCCATAGCGCCGTGACCCGTGGTCCACCGCCGTCCCCGCGCATCGACCTCTTGCGGTATGCGCCGCGCTGCCTCCCTTGATGCGGGAATGCCATCGTCCGTGCCGGTGTTGTAGGGTGGAACCCTAGGTGGAGATCTTTCACGAATTGGAGGGGAATCCCCAAGAACAAGAAGGACACAAGGGAAGAACACAAGAGAAACACTCAAGAACAAGTCCAATCACACATCCACTAGAATCACAAACACATGAGATCCACAAGGTACACGAACAATCAAAGGGAAATAAGATACATGGTAGAGTTCATCCCAATCCTATGAGGAGAGAGGTCTTGATAATCCACAAGGATTCTTCTCCCGTGGGAGGTCTTGCATCCACTAGGGATCTTCTCCAAGGTGGAGGTCTTGGCTTCCAATGGAGTAGTCTCTCTCTCTCAAGAGGAGAAGGTAGGAGCAAAGCTCACATACAAATGAGCTATCATATTTGCTAAACCTAGAAAGGAGGTGGAGGTGGTCTATTTATAGTCTAAGCCACGAAGGGGTAAGTGGCGAGGGATACAAGGCCAAAGGCCGACGGTTGCGCACAGGCAGGGCGGTAGTACCGGACCTCGGGCGGTAGTACCGCTTGGGAGCGGTAGTACCGCCTGTAAGCGGTAGTACCGCCTGTTCCAGACTGGACATACCATTCTTCTTCCGTCTTCGCTTCCACGCTTCCCTCGCTGATGGTGTAGGCGTTCCTTGGCGCTTGCGCTCCTCCTTGTCGTCCGTGAAGCTCCGACAATACCTATGCATGCACACGAGTGGAGTGTCAAGTAGTATACCATCCTCGAAGGGGTCAAGTGAACACGTGTAAAGGAGAAGATTTACCTTTATGTATGAGAAGTAGATGGCGCACGTGTCACTTGCCAATTGGGCTCTTGACATGGTGATGTCCGTAGGATGCTCCGCATCATCCCCTCCCCCTTGGGAAAGATCCGACCTCGGATCGAGAACCAAATCACCATGGGAAAGAGATGGCGTCGCCGTGTAGAAGTGGATGATCACCAAGTACTCATCATCTTGAAGCTCAAAGAAATAAGCATGCATCACAAGTAAGTTTTCCAAGTCTCCAAGGTAAATAATCATAGCATGGTTGCACTCAAGGTATGTGGATATGAGGGATGCACCAAATTGAGACAAGTGACAATGATCAATGTATATCATGTGAAAGGCATGAACATATATGTCATCAACCCAAGAACGCAAGTAAGAGTGGAACATGGGTGATGCAACATAGCAAGCAATCATGGTGATCAAGTCAAACATGCTAGTAGTGCGAAGATGCAACGTACTAGAGGTAATCATGGCAAGCATGTCATGTGTGCAAATAGTGAGCATACGTGATGCACATGGCATAGCACAAGCATGAAAGCAAGATATGAGCAAAATAGAATCAATGTGTTGATGAGAGGCCATATGGAAATAGCAATGGGATATCATGACTCTCCCAACACAAGAATCAACAATAGCATGGGGCATAAAGAAATCATGGCAATAGCTACTAGTGTCTCCACCAAGCATGCAAATACACATAGTAGTATCATAATGTTGAATCATGGGTAATTGCAAGCAAGGGTCACAATTGCATGGTAAAGTCATAGCAAGAGGCATAACATGCAAAGCGAACACGATAGAATGGGCATAAGATGACAAGTGGTAAATAGCCCATAGTCGTGTGAGAGCCAAGTAAAAGAGATGCGCGTAGAGGGTGCGCGAAGAGAACGGTGGTAAGGATAGTCCACGAGATCCCAAATCGCCGTTGCTCTCAAGAGCTCGTTTTGTCAACTCATGGGATTGTGAGGTTCACAAATGTTCATGAGTACCTACAGAAAACAAAGACAAAGGAAAAATTGTGTGTGCGTGGTATATATACACATCATCCATCATGATGCGCACGTGCATGTGTTGGTTAGCACAAAATAGCCAATGCTCAAATAAATGAGATGCGTGATAAAGAAACATGTCATCCATCATGAGAGGTTGGTTGTTATCTATGGCATAATGGAGACTCATATTGTGTAATACATCATGAGAAGTATGTAGAGCATTGTAATCACGCAATCATGGCATAATGGAATGCATATGGTGCACACAATCATGGTAATCACGCAATGGATGGGATGGATTAAAATCTCCTAAAATGTATGAGGAGACTATGGGGGTCTCTTCATGAGCAATATTTGAAACATCATATGGAGAAAATTGACAACATCCAAAACAATGCGTATCCCAAGCTATGTGGTCATGGCATGTCATATGAGATAAATGATGCAAAGGGAGCATATCAATATCATCACAAGAAAAACAAATGCCAATAACCATAGGCTTGTCATATATGCCATAAGTGCAAATTGGGTTTATCTTAATGGCATATGCATAGTTACTACGATGAGATTGCAAATATGACATACGAGTGATCTCATGCATAGCATATGACAAGTCAAGGGGATTATCAAACATGATGTGACCTAAAGAATGATCACAAGAGATCATATGCAACATGGCATCACAACTAATAGACTCCACATGGCAATCATCATACACATCATAAATGGGTAAATCATCGCATGGGGAAATCATACTAGCACGAAGCATGGCAATAGGTGGATCAACATCATGCAAGCAATCAATGTCGACATAGTCCACTAGTGGGACGAGAGCATCACCTTCACCTTTGTTATCTTTCT
Source organism: Secale cereale (assembly GCA_902687465.1). Taxonomy (NCBI): domain Eukaryota; kingdom Viridiplantae; phylum Streptophyta; class Magnoliopsida; order Poales; family Poaceae; genus Secale; species Secale cereale. Next base: position 352,328,270 of record LR738712.1, read on the forward strand.
CATTCCACTCATGTGGTGTAGGTGAGGTGGGAAAGACCAAATGGTGGTCATATTCATCTTGATGGAACCATGTGGGGGTGCGTCATAATCCACCATGGCCATCTTCTTGTCCATACGGAGGACGAAGTCGTCGCGAATCGGCTCGTCATCATAAATGGGACCTAGCACCAAATGAGAAGACACAATAGAGGTAGAGGTCAAGTCGTTAGTGTTGAAAGTGGCCTCACATGACCTATCAACTATCTCACTCTCTCTATGTGTTGGTGGCTCACTCACTCCCTCAAGGTAGGTGCACTCATAGTCACATATAATGGAGTCACTCATCTCACTCAAGTGGTGGTTGTGGTGGCTCTCCTCACATGTGAAATGGGGCAGCTCATTATATATGCGGCTAGTGGTGAAGTCACTCTCACTCTCAATATGGTGGCAAAAGTCACTCAAGTCATCATATGTCGCCGTGGTCGAAGGGAAAATCCCATGCTCAACCATCTCGTAATCATCGCCGTGGATGAAGGCCGAAGATGGCACATCATCACTCTCGCCTCCAAAGATGGAAGCATCATCCTCGCTCGCCACCTTGTCGCTCGCCTCCAAAGCTTGGTCTTCTAATGGCTCCGTAGTCGTAGTCGGCGCCGCACCATCTTGAAAAAGAGTCGAAGTAGACTCGGCATCATCAATGCCACAAAAGGGATGGCAGTGGAGTCAAACTTGGGAGCATCATCTTGGAGCTCGTTGGGCTTGGACATCGTGGTGGTACTAGCCTCATGCTCGCCATCTTGGAGCTTGGTCTTCGAGAAGTGTGCTTGCGGTGGAGAAGCCTTAGCCTTCATGAGTTCTTGTTCCGCCTTGAGAGCACCAATGTAGTTGTCGTCGAGGGACTTGTAGTTCTTGAGGAAGATAGTCTTGGAGATGTCGTTGTCCAATCCCATCATGAAGTAAAACTTCATCCAAATGGGGTCGTCCACGCCGGCTCGTCGCAAGGCCATCTTCATCTCCTTGAAGTACGCGTCGATGGACTTGGATCCTTGTATGGTGTTCTCCAATTGGTGAAGAAGATGTTCCGTGTAAGTAGGAGGCACGAACTCTCGCCGCATAGCTTTCTTCGTCTTGGACCAACTCATGTCGTAGTTCTCCGAAGGTGTGTGAAGCCACCATATCGACGCGCGGTCATGGAAGTTTCTTGTGGCGCACTTCACTTGATCTTCATAGGGAACTTGATGTAGCTTGAGGTAGTCGTCCATCTTGCGCTCCCACTCAAGATACTCCTCGGGGTCTTGAATCCCATAGAAAGGAATCTCGTGGTCGTTGACGAGGTCGTAGTAGCTCGTGGAAGTCGCGGACTTGAGCTTGGGAAGCTTCTCTTGAGGTGCGGGTCGGCGAAGATGCAGCAAGTCCGAAGGCGAAGATACCTTGAAGCCACTTGGCGAAGATGCCAAGGTATATGGTGAAGTCGTTGAGCGGTTGTTGATGTTGAGCTCGTGACCTTCACGTTCTTGTCGGTGATGGTGTCGATGCCGATGTGATCTAGTCATGGCACCGAACTCGTCATTGTTGTTGTAGACCGAAGTAGACGTGCTTTGCCTATCCATCACAAGACTCGAGTAGAGGGTGAGTAGGAAATGAGATAAACAATACCAAGATATCGTTTCCCAAATTTGAGGATGTATCCCGTTTCACTCAATGTGAAATGAATGAATAGTGGAATTGGTACCGGACTTGTTCACTCACACCTATCAAGTAGAGCTTATGGTGGAGCTCGGTGAGGATAGTGCCACAAAAATTTGATGCAAAATGTTAGAAAGAGTCAATAATGTTGAAAGAGATTCACAAATTCGCAAGTGAAACAAGTAGACCAATAGCAAAATGTGGCACACGGAAACACACACACGGATATATAAATGGGGTCGTGCAACCAAGGAATGAGCACAAAATGTGGAGTCCACGAAAAACGCTCGTGCTGCACAACTCAAGAGAGACGCTAGCACGATTGCTTAATAGGCGGATACGACACTTGTGCACAACCTATAAGATGCAAATGTATGAGCCTTCTATCCCAAGTATGCTATGTGTATGATGTTCCCGGTATTCTTATCAAGATGATCCAAGGTGATCGGATATGACAATCTTATGTGCAATGTGGTAAGATGCTATGGTACGTGCTCACAAGCTTCTTTGCTCTCTTTTTCTTTTGCTTAAAAGCTTATTCTTCTTTTGTTTTCTTTTTTTTTTTGTATATGGTCACGATGCACAAACCAAGATAACAATTGTGTATATGCGGGAACAATCTTGTGACACAAGGGATGATATGATGATACCAAGATGATATGGTATGTATACAATGGAAGGGCGGATCGATGATTACTAATGTGCACAAGTAACGTTGCCGGCAATACTCAATGGCTAGTCTCGATAGGCAAGTGACGCAAAATGGGCTAGGGGTTAACAATGCAATTGCAAGGGGAATATACAAAGATGTCGTCGAAGTTACCGTCCGATGATGATGATGATGAGAGGCGGTGTTGTCGATGGTGACCCATTCCTAATTATCCGAAACACCTTAGGAAATGGAAAAACCACAACTCAAAATCTCAAAGGCCAAAGTCAAATGGTGGTAGCGGAAAGCGGTGGTGGTGGTGTCTAAGATGACAATGCGGAAGTGGTGGTGGTGGTTGATGAAGAAGCACTCGTCCCTAAGTAGCCGAAACACCTTAGGAGACTCAAGTCACAACTCAAACAACCACAAATGCTAAGGTAAACAAAATGGTTAGGTTGCGGAAAGGTATGGTGGCTATGCGGATGATATGGTGGAGGGCCTAGGAAAACATGCCAAATTTGACAAATTTTGGTGGAGTCAAATGATGATGGTAGTATTTTTATGGTATGGGGGATGTCAAGACCTTCAAAACGAGCTAAAGAACGTCAAAATCGGACTCCCGATGAATTAGTTATGGTCAAAACGGTGAAACTCGGAAGGCTGAAAATGTGTGGGGCGGTAGTACCGCTTTGGTTGGGCGGAAGTAAAAAATTAGTACCGCTTGGAGGGCGGTTGTACCGCTTGGATGAGTGGTAGTACCGCTGGTGTCGGGAAAAATTCGCAGATCAGGATCGGGGCGAATTTGGGGCGGAAATGGATGATTTCAGGGGCGAAATTGGATGGATTTCATGGATGGAAAGTGGTGAAACTTGGGGAGATGCTAGATCCACTCGAAACCAAGCAAATCCATGGATCAAATCCAACAAAACATCATCAAACCAACAAATCACAAAAAAAATTGGGGCTATTTTTGGTGGGGATTTTCGAAATTGGGCAAGAACACAACAAAACAAGGCTAGAAAACACGAAGGGGGGCTCCAATTTCGTGAGAAACCATAGCTCTAGATACCATGATGTTGTAGGGTGGAACCCTAGGTGGAGATCTTTCACGAATTGGAGGGGAATCCCCAAGAACAAGAAGGACACAAGGGAAGAACACAAGAGAAACACTCAAGAACAAGTCCAATCACACATCCACTAGACTCACAAACACATGAGAGCCACAAGGTACACGAACAATCAAAGGGAAATAAGATACATGGTAGAGTTCATCCCAATCCTATGAGGAGAGAGGTCTTGATAATCCACAAGGATTCTTCTCCCATGGGAGGTCTTGCATCCACTAGGGATCTTCTCCAAGGTGGAGGTCTTGGCCTCCAATGGAGTAGTCTCTCTCTCTCAAGAGGAGAAGGTAGGAGCAAAGCTCACATACAAATGAGCTATCATATTTGCTAAACCTAGAAAGGAGGTGGAGGTGGTCTATTTATAGTCTAAGCCACGAAGGGGTAAGTGGTGAGGGATACAAGGCCAAAGGCCGATGGTTGCGCACAGGCAGGGCGGTAGTACCGGACCTCGGGCGGTAGTACCGCTTGGGAGCGGTAGTACCACCTGTAAGCGGTAGTACCGCCCGTTCCAGACTGGACAGGCCATTCTTCTTCCGTCTTCGCTTCCACGCTTCCCTCGCTGATGGTGTAGGCATTCCTTGGCGCTTGCGCTCCTCCTCGTCGTCCGTGAAGCTCCGACAATACCTATGCATGCACACGAGTGGAGTGTCAAGTAGTATACCATCCTCGAAGGGGTCAAGTGAACACGTGTAAAGGAGAAGATTCACCTTTATGTATGAGAAGTAGATGGCGCACGTGTCACTTGCCAAATGGGCTCTTGACATGGTGATGTCCGTAGGATGCTCCGCATCAGCCGGTCTTCGTCATGCGGTCGGGTTCTTCGCCTACTTCGAGCACCGCTGTCGCGCTCCTAACCTAGCCGCCGCCGCCATGCCAGCGCCGCTCTTCTTTGGCCGTCGCAGCCCATCCACCCCCTGTAGCTGCCGTCGCCCGTCCACCCCCCTTCGTCTTCGTCAAGCACCAGCCCGTCGCCAGCATCCTCGTTTTCTTCCTCGACCACTTTGTCTACTCTGACCACCATCGGTGAGATCGGCCCCATGCCGATTGGCGCCACAACCGTCGTCGAGTCATCTTCTCTGCTGGCCCTCCGACCCCTCGACATGGCATACAGCTCGTGCAGGTCCATCGTCTATGCATGCTCAATGCTGGTAATACCGATGCGTGCCTTCGTCCACGATGTGTCCTCGGGCCTGGCATGCGTGTTGCGGTGCTTAGTCAACTTCATCTTCGTCCGTCTACGCAGGCCCGATGCTGGCAACACCGACGCGTGCCTTCGTCTACAATGTGTCCTCGGGCTTGGCAAATCCGGCGTGATGCCTCATCGACATCATCTTCTTCCAGTCGCACCTTGCGCCTACGGCTCCATGGCGACTCCCTCGACACAGGCTACCCAACTAGACATCGACCACAACGTTCTTCGCATGACTACCTCGACCACGGCTAGACCATCGTACGCTCTCGGCTACCTCGCCATCAGCACAAAGGGTTATCATCCGCTTGAGCAACTCATCGGCTTCCTCTACAATCAACGCGTCCGCGAGGCGACACCATCCATGATGCTCCCCCTACGACTATGGGGGGGGGTGTCAGCCGATCAGCTCCTATTGTCTCTAGTCCGATCATCCGCGACACTCCCGTTGTTCGCAATGCTACTGATATGACTGTGGGGGATGTTAGAGATATATTTGGGATATATGTATTTGGTAGTCTAGGATTTGTAATCCATCTCCTACCTTATCTCTAGGAGAGGCATCTTGCCCTCTAAGTCTTGTACTCAATATATACTCTCCCTCGAGGCTCAATAATAAATCCATCATATTCCGCACCAATCCCTCTCTCTCCTTTCTAACTTAGATAACACTTTCTCTATCTATTTTCTTCTTCTACACAATAGCAACAATAGAACGGGACAAATAGCATCAACTTCCACCGAGCAGAATCATCTACTTCTTGGACCAACAAACAATAGCGGAGCAAAATTAGCATGAGCCTCCCTCTATACAACAGCAGACACAACTCCAGCTCTTCCGATTCTCTCACACAAATCCTCCAATATTTCTACGCAACACAGCACCGGCCTCTCTATGTCCGAAACCAGCATCAGTTGCATGTGCTACCTCTCCTCTCTCTCCCAACAGTCGTGAGCGCAAGCCCCTGTGCTTCCTCACACAACGCTCGACTCAGAGTGCACATGACAATGCTGCTCCCGGGCTTGGTGGAGGCGACCAGCCGACCACGATGATACAAAACTCCATGCCGCTGACGGTGTCGTTCCATCCTAGCAAGTGGCGACGGTGCTACTCTTTGGCTCGATGGTGGCCACGAGCCACCCCCAAGTTTCTCTCTTGAAATGTCGATATGAGAATATGGAGAAAGGCAACACCGCCGCTCTCAGTGGTCACTGCATTTATGTCGAAAGTTCTTTTAGCCACTGTCTAAAAAATACGATTAATACATTCACTATATATGCATCACAGTGATTATACGGTCACTGGAAATCACCGTATGACTTCGTATTTTGTTTAAGTTGACCAGTGAAACTTCCTATGTGGAGCCTAGTCAGACAACATTACCTCTCTATGTTACGCAGACCCATCTGTTAGTGGATGGAAGGAAAGAAATAAAAGCAAACAAAAATAATGTGTCTATGAGCTTCGAACCTGAGATGTGAGTGTGGCATACCGTGCGCATATTATGTTGACTAACTAGTGACATACGTACTTTTATAGACATGCATCTAAGCATGCATTGCCCACACAGACTCACACATGAACGTACATAGTGCACACCCATACTTGTATCCATGAACGCACTAGTACGGATGCATACAGGGCGCGCGCACACACATAAGCAGTGCACACCTGGTGTCTCACGCCGTGATAGCCTGACTTATAAGGAATAATAGACTACTCTTATAAATAAGGAATTTCTTCTTTTCCAGGAGCACATTCGGAAAGAACTCCAAAGTTAAGCGTGCTCAGCTTGGAGTAATTTCAGGATGGGTGACCGACCGGGAAGTTGCTCCTGAGTGCGCACGAGTGAGAACAAAGTGCACAAAAAAGACTAGTATTGATCTGTGGGGCCAGTCTAGATCCCACCAACAGTAACGATCACAGGCGGGTATGTCCGGGGCGTTACAAGTTGGTATCAGAGCCAGCCCTCGCGGTTACACGGATATTTGCGGACAGGTGCGCGGTCATGTTGTGCATGACGTTTGTGACCCATCGTGGCACATGGCATGGCAGATGTGCCGGACTGGAAGCACAAATATAAGTCCCAAGAGCGAATGTTCCTATGGCCCGACGAGGACGTCAGTTCCTTTGAGTGGGTGCGTATGTGATAGCCTGGCTTATTAGGGATGATAGACTACTCATATCAATAAGAATTCTTTTATTTTCGGGAGACCATTCAGAAAGAACTCCAAAGTTAAGCGTGCTCATGTTGGAGTAATTTCAGGATGGATGACCGACCGGGAAGTTGCTCCCGCGTGCGCACGAGTGAGGAGAAAGTGCGCAGAAAAGACTAGTATTGATTTGTGGGGCCTGTCTAGATCCCACCAGGAGTAACGACCACAAATGGGTATGTCCGGGGCATTACACACGCCCTAGTCCGTCACCATGCAGCACAACGCCTTAGGGCATGTGCATTGGTTCAATCAGACACTGTCGGTAGCAAGCTTGGTGTGCATTACACACGGGCGGAGCCAGACATCCCAAATCATTTTTGTTTTTCGCTCACTCGCACATCATCTATTTTTCATACTTTTTGTACTTGGCGTGCATTACATATAGGGATGCAAGCGGTCGTCCCGCATAAGTAGGGAAATAATACAAACTAAAGCTAAGCCTTGGTGAGAAAATTATAGCTAAAGCGGGGCGGATCGGGTGCCGCTCTACACCCTGATACGTCTCCAAAGTATCTACTTTTCCAAACACTTTTGCCCTTGATTTGACTCTAACTCACATGATTTGAATGGAACTAACCCGGACTGACGATGTCTTCAGCAGAATTGCCATGGTGTTGTTTTTGTGCAGAAATAAAAAGTTCTTGGAATGACCTGAAAATCCATGGAGAATTATTTTGGAAAATATAAAAAATACCTGCGGAAAGATCTACGTCAGGGGCCCACAACCTGTCCACGAGGGTGGGGGGTGAGCCCCTCCCCCTAGGCGTGCCCCCTGCCTCGTGGGCCCCCTGACGCTCCACCGACGTATCTCCGGACCCTATATATTCACTTTCGGGGAGAAAAAAATCAGAGAGAAAGAATTATCGCATTTCACGATACGGAACCGCCGCCAAGCCCTAATCTCTCTTGGGAGGGCTGATCTGGAGTCCATTCGGGGCTCCGGAGAGTGGTGATTGTCGCCATCGTCATCATCAACCTTCCTCCATCACCAATTCCATGATGCTCACCGCCGTGCGTGAGTAATTCCATCGTAGGCTTGCTGGACTGTGATGGGTTGGATGAGATTTACCATGTAATCGAGTTAGTTTTGTTAAGGTTTGATCCCTAGTATCCACTATGTTCTAAGATTGATGCTGCTATGACTTTGCTATGCTTAATGCTTTTCACTAGGGCCCGAGTGCCATGATTTCAGATCTGAACCTATTATGTTTTCATGAATATATGTGTGTTCTTGATCCTATCTTGCAAGTCTATAGTCACCTACTATTTGTTATGATCCGGCAACCCCAAAGTGACAATAATCGGGACCACTCCCGGTGATGTCCGTAGTTTGTGGAGTTCATGTATTCACTATGTGTTAATGCTTTGGTCCGGTACTTTATTAAAAGGAGGCCTTAATATCCCTTAGTTTCCATTAGGATCCCACTGCCACGGGAGGGTAGGACAAAAGATGTCATGCAAGTTCTTTTCCATAAGCATGTATGACTATATTCGGAATACATGCCTACATTACATTGATGAACTGGAGCTAGTTCTGTGTCACCCTAGGTTATAACTTCTACATGATGAATTGCATCCGACATAATTCCCCATCACCGATCCAATGCCTACGATCTTTTCGCATATTGCTTGTTGCTTATTTACTTATTCGCTGCTACTGTTACAAAAACTACAAAAACACTATCGTTACTTTTATTGCTGCTACCGCTATTTCCATATTACTTAGCTACTAAACTAACTTGCTGCAGATACTAATTTCCAGGTGTGGTTGAATTGACAACTCAGTTGCTAATACTTAAGAGTATTCTTTGGCTCCCCTTGTGTCGAATAATAAATTTGGGTTGAATACTTTACCCTCGAAAACTGTTGCGATCCCCTACACTTGTGGGTTATCAAGACTATTTTCTGGCGTCGTTGCCGGGGAGCATAGCTCTATTCTTTAAGTCACTTGGGATTTATATCTGTTGATCACTATTAAGAACTTGAAGGACTCAAAAACCAAGATCTTACCCTCAACTACGAGGGGAGGTAAGGAACCGCCATCTAGCTTTGCACTTGATTCACCATCTGTTATGGCTAAATTTGCGACACCTACTCCTGCTATTGAATCTGATATGTCATATGTTCTTGATGATGCCACTTCTGCTATGTATGATGAAACTACTTCTATGCTTGATAATACTGTGCCACTAGGTGAATTTCTAGTTGAACAAATTGCTAGGGTTAGGGAGAATGCAAATATTGAAACTGGTAATATTTATGAAAGTGATGATGAAGCTTCTCCCCTTAGATATGAATTGCATGTTGTTCCTGAGGGTTATGTTATGGATGAAGAAACTGCCAGAGACTTTCTTGCTTGCAATGATAGATACGATCTTAAGAAATTATTAGCTAAGCTTAAAGAAAAGTCCTCGAATGCTAGAATCAAACATGACCCTGCTTTTGCTACTTCACCTATCTTTGTTACTGATAAGGATTATGAATTCTCTATTGATCCTGAGTTAATTACTTTGGTTGAATCTGATCCTTTCCATGGCTATGAGCTGAAACTGTTGTGGCACATCTTACTAAGTTGAATGATATAGCCACCCGTTTCACCAACGATGAAAAGATTCGTTATTACTATATCCTTAAGTTGTTTCCTTTCTCGTTAAAGGGTGATGCTAAGACTTGGTTTAATTCTCTTGATCCTGGTTCTGTGCGTAGTCCCCAGGATATGATGTACTACTTCTCTGCTAAATATTTTCCCGCTCATAAGAAACAAGCTGCCATACGGGAAATATATAACGTTGTGCAAATTGAAGAAGAGAGTCTCCCACAAGCTTGGGGGAGGCTTCTCCAATTACTTAATGTTGTGCCTGATCATCCTCTTTAGAGGAACGATATACTTGATGTCTTTTATAATGGACTAACCGATGCTTCCAGAGACCACCTGGATAGTTGTGTTGGTTCTGTTTTCAGGGAAAGAACAGTTGATCAAGCTGAATTACTATTGAATAATATGCTGGCAAATGAAAATAATTGGACACTTCCTGAACCAGCGCCTAAGCCAACTCCGAAGAAAAGAGGTGTTCTATTTCTCAGTCCTGAAGATATGCAAGAGGCAAAGAAATCTATGCAAGAAAAAGGTATTAAAGCTGAAGATGTTAAGAATTTACCACCTATTGAAGAAATACATGGTCTTGATAACCCGACACATGTAGTAAAGGTAAATTCTCTTTATAGATTTGATGAAGGTGCTATTCCTCGTTATAAGTCTGCTAGCCAATGCTTAGATGAGTTTGACAATTTCATTGTGAAACAAGAAAACTTCAATGCTTATGTTGGTAGACAATTGCAACATAGTGCTTATATGATTGAACGCTTGAGTTATTATCTCTCTAGAGTTAAAGGTGAACTGAAACTCATTAGTATACATGCTTCCATGGTTATCAGTCAAGTAGAACAAGTACATAAGGCTCAGAATGATCTGCTCAATGAATTATATGTAAGAATAATGACTATGCTGTTAGAGTTTCTACTAGAGGTGGTACAATGACTCAAGAACCTCTGTATCCTGAAGGCCACCCTAAGAGAATTGAGCAAGATTCTTAGAGAACTAATTTAGATGCACCTAGTTCTTCGGAGAAGAAGAAAAAGAAAAATGATAGAACTTTGCATCCCTCTAGTGAACCTGTAGCTGACACACCTGAGAATCCCAATGATATATCTGTTTCCGATGCTGAGACACAATCTAGTAATGAACATGAACCTAGTGATAATATCAATGATGATGTTCATGATGATGCTCAACCTAGCAATGATAATGATGTAGAGATTGAACCTGCTGTTGATCTTGCTAACCCACAATCAAAGAATCAATGTTATGATAAGAGACTTTGTTGCTAGGAAGCACGATAGGGAAAGAGAACCATGGGTTCAGAAACCCATGCCTTTTCCTCCGAAACCATCCAAGAAAAAGGATGATGAGGATTTTGAGCGCTTTGCTGAAATGATTAGACCTATCTTTTTGCGTATGCGTTTGACTGATGTGCTTACAACAAATCCTTATGCTAAATATATGAAGGATATTATTACCAATAAAAGAAAGACATCTGAAGTAGAAATTTCCACCATGCGTGCCAATTACATTTTTAAAGGTGGAATACCTAAGAAACTAGGAGATTGATGAGGACATCACTAACAAGGTTACACCCACAGCTCCAACTGACACATATACAGGACCAATTACTAGAGCACGCGCACGCCAATTAAATTACCAGGTACTTCTGTTTCTTGGTAATGAATCTAATGTTCATGAGAATATGATGCTCCCTAAATTGGATACATTTTTCTTGCTTACAAACGAAGGGCCTAGCTTGGAAAAGAAGGATGAACGTTGGAGCAAGATCAAGCATGGAGATGATGGCATGCGCAAGGGGAACAAGAATGGAGTTACAAATGATGATTTCAGGACTTTGAAGCCACCATAATGAGTGCGAGAAGCCTTGGACGAAATATACAAGATGCCACTTCATAAATTTCGTCCAGAGGCTATTATAGGTGCTGTGTCACCTTATTATTGGGCCAGGCCCATGTAATTTTGAAATACTTTAGTATAGGCTGTTTTTAGAGTCCGTATGTGTGGGGAAACAAGAGTTAGGGTTGTTTTTGGACCCCTCCACCAAGGGCCACGAAATTCCCCCCCCCTCTTTTCCACATATATACAGCCCTTAGGGCGTCGTTTAGACTTTGGGTTTTCCTTAGATTAAAAGTTCGCCATAGCTGCAACTTCGCGTACTTCGTTTGTGTTCAACGACCAGACCAAGGCGTCACGGAACCCCACCTTGATCAATAAAGCTTTCCTCTTATATTCGCAATATCCAGATTGCAATCTTAGTTTCTTGCTTGTTCTTCGTTTGCTTGCAGGAAATAGACCCTCGTGGTCAGGTTGATCGTGCTCCGGCGTGGTCAATAACCTCTCGGAGTTGGTTTAGCGATTGCTAAGGCGCGACGTCCTTGCATGTTCGTAGTCGGATCGTCAAAGTCTACTCCACTGAAAATGATAGCCACCATCTCATCGAAAGATGGGACACCTTTGCCTCTATCAAGTGGTATCAGATTTCCAGGTTGCTCGGTGAGATTTTACAGTTTTTCATAGTTTAGATCGAGTTTGTTCTTCATACCTATAGTCCACGAAAAAGCCAAAAAAAATTAGTCATATTCTTGTGTGTTTCTGTTGTTGCTAACCATGCCAGGATCACAAGTCGATGAGACTGAATGGGAGAACTTGACGAACAGGGAGCTTCATGATAAGTTTCAGCACATGATGAGTGTCCATGTGCAAGATGTGCTAAACAGATTTGACGAGGCCATGGAGAAGATAGATGGCATGGAGAAGAAGTTTGAAACAAAGCTCGATAACAAGTTTGCTGAATTGCTTTCACGTTTTCCACCACCACCGGCTGCTGCAGCTGTCCCACCTCTACCACAACAACAACAACAACAACAACAACAACAACATCGCCTTCCAAATCAAGTGGGACGAGCACAACGCGTTCCCCTTGAGCCTGGTCAAGCTTCTGGTGCCGCTGTTGATGTTTCTGTAGCCCCTGCTGCTACTGCAGAGGTGGACGACCATTACGAGGATGAGGTTGACCAAAATCAGAACTATGTGCAACCACCAGCACCACCACCACCAGGTCGTCCTCATGCATATCATCGCAACGGTAGGGCTGCACCACCACCTGAGGTACATGACCATCTTCCTAAACTGAAATTCAATATTCCACCATTTGAGGGTAGATATGTTCGTGATATATATCTTACTTGGGAGTTAGAAACTGAACAATGTTTTACATGTTTAAACTATCCCGAGGAGAGACGTGTTCCTGCTGCTGTTTGTGCTTTCACTAGTTTTGCATGTGTTTGGTGGTCTGAACATTGTAGATTATATCCTATTCCAGCTACTTGGCCTGCTTTGAAAACTGCTATGCGTACTCGTTAGGTTCCACCATATTATCAACATGAATTATTTCAAAAATTGCAGCGCTTAAGACAAGGAAAAAAATATATAGAAGAATATTATTAGCAATTACAAACTGGCCTGATTAGATGTGGTATAGTTGAGGAGAATGAAGCTATGCTTGCACGTTTTATGGGTGGATTAAATAGAGAGATTCAGACCATTCTAGAGTATAAGGATTATAATAATATCACTGGTTTATTCCATCTTGCTTGTAAAGCTGAACGTGAAGTGCAGAATCGACAGGCATTGGCGCGGACTAACTTTTCTGCAGGTCGACCTTCATCATGGACACCGCGTGTATCCTCTACTTCCACACATTCTACTGCACCGACACCTCCATCAGCTGTTACCTCCAACCGTGATACAAGGAAGCAGGCACAACCACCATTATCTGCCAAGAGCACACCTATTGGGCCTGCACAGAGTTCTTCTTCTTCCATGGCATCAACATGGCACACCAGTGATATTATTTGTCGTCGTTGTAAGGGAAGAGGACATTTTGCGAGAGAATGCAAATCTCAGCGTGTGATGATTTCTACTGAGGATGGTGGATATGAGTCCGCTAGTGACTATGATGAGGAGACTTTGGCTCTTATTACACGTGAAGAATACGGTGGAGACGATTCTGATCATGAGACGCAATACATGGCTCCTGAAGATGCTGACAGGTATGAATGTTTAGTTGTTCAACGTGTTTTGAGTGTGCAGGTTACACAAGCTGAGCAAAATCAGAGGCATATTTTGTTCCATACAAAGGGAGTTGTGAAGGGACGTTCTGTTCGCGTGATCATAGATGGAGGGAGTTGCAACAACTTGGCTAGCATGGAGATGGTGGAGAAGCTATCTCTCACCACAAGACCACATCCACATCCTTACTACATCCAATGGTTCAACAACAGCGGCAAGGTTAAGGTAACACATACAGTTCGTGTGCATTTTAGTATCTCTACATATGCTGATTATGTTGATTGTGATGTGGTACCTATGCAAGCATGTTCCTTATTACTTGGTAGACCATGGCAATTTGATAAAAATTATGTACACCATGGTAGAAACAATCAGTATACTCTTGTTCATAAGGATAAAAATATTACTTTGCTTCCTATGACTCCTGATTCCATTTTGAAAGATGATATTAATAGAGCTAATAAAGCAAAACAGGAGAAAAATAAGAGTGAAAATCAGATTGTGGCAAAAGAATTTGAGCAACAAATGAAGCCTAAAAATAAACCATCTACTGTTGCTTCTGAAATTAAATTGAAAAGTGCATGTTTATTTGTCACCAAATTTGATATTGATGAGTTATATTTTAGCAAATCTGTTTGCTATGCTTTTGTGTTCAAAGAGGCATTATTTTCGTTTGAGGACGTGCCTTCCTCTTTGCCTCCTGCTGTCACTAACATTTTGCAGGAGTTCGCCGACTTTTTTCTACAAGACGTGCCAACGGGATTACCACCTATTCGAGGGATTGAGCATCAGATTGACTTAATTCCTGGTGCATCGCTACCCAACCGCGCACCATACTGTACCAATCCAGAAGAGACGAAGGAGATTATGCGTCAAGTACAAGAGCTACTCGACAAAGGTTATATACGCGAATCCCTTAGTCCTTGTGTTGTTCCTATTATTCTAGTGCCGAAAAAGGATGGTACATCACGTATGTGTGTGTCGGTGTACTGAAGTAGGGGTACCTTAGTATCCCGACTTGTGCACGGGCAGTAGCAGCGTCCCGTGGCAGGGCCTGCCACGCGCTCGCCAAGGCCCACCCTAGTTCCTTTCGATCCATTCATGAACAAAGTATTCAAGTTAAGAAACAAGACCCCGGCAAGAGGAGCTTGCCGGGAAGGCCGCTCCAGGCTCAAGACCACCCCTCTAGCGCAAGACCCTGGCAAGAGGAGCTTGTCAGGAAGACCGAAGAACAGCATTTCGAAGACTTGCCGTGGCGCGTCGCGCGCCCTGGCAAGGCCCGGAGAGCGGTAAGCTTCCGGACCCGGCAAGGTAGCGACCGCGGCAAGGCGCTTGCCGCGGCAAGCTTCCACTGTGTGCCCGCGCTCCAGCTCATCCGGCCAAGCGTCGCCCTGGGGCCCTTCCGGGGGCACGTGGCGGAAGGCTGTGCAGCTTGGGGGACATGGTGGCGAGCCACGATGACAAGGCCACCGTCGTGGCAAACGGAGACGCCCGGACGGACGCTTTTTGCACTATTTGGGGCGCGGCGACGGGCATTCAATGCCCTTGTCCCCCACCGTCAGGGTTAGGTATAGACCACTGTACATGCACTGTTACAACTACCACCAGTTTTACGCTTTTACCCTCATCTACGTTGCCACCTGTCGGTGACCCCTTTGACCTATAAAAGGAGGCCCATGCACAACGTAGAGGGGGTTCCGAAATTCGATCACTCTCACGCTCGGTGTAGCTAGCTCTGAGCAGTAGATCTTCTTGCTCCCGAGTCAAGAACTCAATAACAAACCAAGGCAGGAGTAGGGTTTTACGCATCCGTGTGGCCCGAACCTGGGTAAACTGCTCACGTGCACGCCTCGATCCGCTCTTTGTGCTCCCTCCGCTCCCTTGCCGTACCGAAAAGGGGCTCCGGTCCCATAGGTGTTCGTGGGTGATCAGTTTCCCCGACATCTGTGGCGCGCCAGATAGGGGGTGTCGAGGTTGTGCGAACCTGATCCGGCATTCACGCGGGCGTAATCTTCAACAACTTCGTCAACTTCATCAACCACATCGACTACATCAGCATGCCGCCGAAGAAGAAAGCTTCGGAGGTAGGAGGCCCATCTGCGTCGATCCCACCACCACCAGAACCAACGGTTGGTGGGGTAGACGCTGGCGGAAGGACGGACGCCAGTGAGGAAACTCACGGCGCCGCCAAGTCCAAGGACAAGACGGACGACCGAGCTCACTCCAAGACCTCGACGTCCGTGCACGCGCCACGCCCCTCTCAGGAGGTGCCGGAACGGCAGCGGCGTGGTACGCAGGGTACCATCCGCTTGCTGGGCCAAGGACAAGTTGGCGGGTCGCGAGACGCTCAAGGCCAACGTGCTGGCACGAGCAAGGCGCGGTCGCCGGGGCGAGACCCTGCTCCTTCTAACGCTGTTAGAAGTCCGAGCCTATCTCACTCCTCGCACCACTCGCCACCGCTCCCCTCCACTCCAGCAGAAGCTCTCGCTAGAGCTCAGCTGCTCCTCGATTTCCCTCCAGCGGCAGACAAGGCCAAAGACTGGAGGGCTACTATCCAAAGCCTCATCGCCTTCGCCAACAACGACACGCCGCAGCAGCCGGCAACATCACGGCCGCGGCAAGTCAGCCAGGCGCGGGCTGATGGAGACAAGACCGCCGGGGGTGCAACTACCGTAACACTCCCCGCCGCGGAAGCAGAAATCGCCGACTCGCCGGATCAACGTCGACGACGACTCCACGGCGTCGTCGGATCCGCGAGCTCGCCGCGACCAACGCCAAGTCCTCGAGGACAGGCGGCAAGAAGACGCTCGGACTCGCATCGAGCGTCGAAGAGAAGCGCGGCGACAGTCCGACCAGCGCGGTGGGACCGCTGTCGACATGCACGCGCCCGGTGAACCAGGCGACTTGCCGTACGCGGCAGGTTGCCCTGCGTTCACCCGAGAGCTGCGGCAAGTCCAGTGGCCCAACATGAAGAACTTCAAGCCCGACGTACCCGAGAAGTACGACGGCAAGACCCATCCCTCAGAGTTCCTTAGCATCTACACCATTGCGGTGCAGGCTGCTGGGGGAAGGGATGAGAAGATATTAGCAAACTACTTCCCGCTTGTGCTCAAGCCCAATGTCAGATCTTGGCTCATGCACTTGCCAAAGAACTCTATCTCTTCTTGGGAAGACCTGTGCCACCAGTTTGTCGGCGCCTTCACGGGCGGCCACAAGCCCCACGGCCAGGACAACGACCTTCACATTCTAGCCCAAAAGGAAGGAGAGTCCCTGCGGAAATACATCCAGAGATTCAGCCGCGTCCAGCACAACATCCCGGACGTCCACCCTGCCACGGTTATTAGCGCGTTCCATCAGAACGTGCGTAACCGTCGGATGAGGGAGGAGATGGCGATGTGCAAGATACGCGACATCAGTGAACTTTACGCTCTGGCTGACAAGTGCGCACGCGCTGAAGAGGGGAGGAGACTCCCCGGAGAGGATGTTGGAGCAGGGGGGACGGACAGTGAGGATGCCGCCCCGGCAAGGAAAAACCGGCGTCGGAACAATAAGAAGAAGAAGAAAAAAGAAGTACTAGCTGTCGAGCAGTCCGGCAAGGAGGCTGGCGCCAAGAAAGCTCAGGCTGGTAGCTCCGGCAAGGAAGCTGCCCCTGTAGCAGCCGCCGACAAGCAGGACAGCTCCGACAAGCAGTCCTGCAAGATCCACCGTACCAAGGGCCACGATCTCCAGAACTGCAAAAGGGTCGAATACCTCGTCGAGCAGCAGAAGGCTGAGTACGAGCGACGCGACAAGGAGAAGGCCCAAGGAGGTGGAGGAGAGCCCGGCAAGAAGCGGCCGTTCAATGGCTGGGGAGGGCGCCGCGGCAAGGCCAAGCAGAGGCAAGGAGATAGACCTCCCCGCGGCCGCGACAGGGACGAAGATGAAGACGACGACGAGGACATGGATGACGGAGACAACAGTGAGCAGGAGTTCCAGAAGGCCACAGAAGTTCTATGCGTCGATGGAGGTGCCTCTCTGCATACTTCCCACCGCCAACTCAAACAATGGGTGCGGGAAGTCAATGCAGCAGAGCCACCCGTCGAGTCGCGCAAACTCCTGAAGTGGTCCAGCACGCCCATCATCTTCGACATTG
The DNA here is from genome assembly GCA_902687465.1 of Secale cereale. Classification (NCBI taxonomy): domain Eukaryota; kingdom Viridiplantae; phylum Streptophyta; class Magnoliopsida; order Poales; family Poaceae; genus Secale; species Secale cereale. The sequence goes on from LR738712.1 coordinate 352,345,940, forward strand.
AGGACCACCCTGACCGCACAACCGCGGTCGGGTGCTTGCCGATGTTGGTTTCGCCAACCATCCACAACCTCAAGGTCACCAAGATGCTGGTTGACGGCGGGGCCGGCCTGAACCTGATCTCCTCCGCTGTGATCCGGAAGCTGCAGATCCCCGACAGCGAGCTCGAAGAGACCGACACGTTCCAAGGGATCAACCCGGGAAGGAGCAAGCCGAAGGGGAAGACCACACTGCCAGTGACCTTTGGCGGAGAGCTAAACTTCAGGACTGAGAGGATCACATTCGACGTTGCCGATATCCCATTGCCATACAATGAGATACTTGGCCGTCCAGCGCTCGCCAAGTTCATGGCAGCTTCTCACTACGCCTACATCATGCTCAAGATGCCAGGGCCAATAAGCGTCATCTCTATCCCCGGCGACAAGAAGGACGCGCTTATCTGCACCGACAAGATCTATCGGGATGCAGCAGCCGCGACCGATAGCAAGACACTTGCCGCTGAAGCTCCTGGGGGGAAAACAAGACCAAGTCCGGCAAGAGCTCTGGAGCCCACTCCGGCAAACGCACCTCTTCGGAGTGCTGCGCTGCCGTCGAGGACGCACCATCGAGCTCCACCGGCAAGTGTAAGAAAGGAATGGCAGCTCCACCTGCAACCAAGAAGGTGTCCGCCAAGGAGGACGGCACTGGTGGTACTTTCACCATCAGTGCCACGCTCAATCCCAAATAGGAAAGTGCGCTCGTTGCTTTCCTGCGGGTGAATGTCGACGTGTTTGCATGGCAACCATCTGACATCCCCGGTGTTCCCAGGAAAGTGATTGAGCACAAGCTTGCCGTTTGTCCTCATGCGCGGCCCGTCAAGCAGAAGGTCAGGAAGCAAGCAGTGGAGCGCCAAGAGTTCATCGCCGAAGAGATCAAGAAGTTGGAAGCAGCAGGCCTTGTTAGAGGTGTACTTCATCCCACGTGGCTGGCCAACCCTGTTGTCGTGCGCAAAGCTAATGGGAAGTGGAGGCTTTGTATAGACTTCACTGATGTGAATAAAGCTTGTCCCAAAGATCCATTTCCCTTGCCGCGCATTGACCAGATCGTTGACTCCACGGCTGTATGTGAGTTGCTTTCGTTTCTTGATGCATATTCCGGATACCACCAGATATTCATGGCTGAAGAGGATGAAGAGAAGACCGCATTCATTACTCCATGTGGCACTTACTGTTTCATACGTATGCCCTTTGGATTGAAGAATGCGGGTTCGACATTTGCAAGGGTGGTCCACACTGCTTTTGAGCCACAGATACACAGGAATGTAGAAGCCTACATGGATGATATAGTGGTCAAGAGCAAGGACAAGGATACCCTGATTCAAGGCCTAGAAGAAACCTTTGCAAACCTGCGCAGGATACAACTCAAGCTCAACCCCGAGAAGTGCGTCTTCGGAGTCCCCTCCAGCAAGCTTCTCGGGTTCTTTGTGTCCCAGAGGGGGATTGAAGCTAATCCCGACAAGATCAAAGCCATCGAGCAGATCGAAGCCCTGAAACGCATCAAGGATGTACGGAGACTTGCTGGTTGTGTGGCTGCCCTCAGCAGGTTCATTTCTAAGTCTGCAGAACGCGCCCTGCCGTTTTCAAGATCTTGAAGAAGGCAGGTCCAATGAAATGGACTCCAGAAGCGGAGGCAGCGCTGCAAGACTTGAAAGGGTACATGTCCTCCACTCCAATACTTGTCGCACCTAGGCCACAAGAGAAGTTGCTGTTGTACTTAGCAGCGACCAATCAAGTGGTTAGTGCTGCGTTGGTAGCGGAAAGGGAGGCAGATGAGGAGCCCACAGCCCCGGCAAGCACATCCAGCGACAAGCAGGGGGCTTCTCCGGCAAGCTCTTGCCCCGACAAGGATGAGTCCGCGCAGATGCAAGGAGAAGTGCGAAAGAAGATGGTGCAGCGCCCAGTTTATTTTGTCAGCTCCCTCTTGCAGGGGGCTAGGTCAAGATACTCTGGGGTGCAGAAGCTGCTTTTCGGTCTCCTCATGGCCTCGAGAAAGCTGCGCCATTACTTCCAAGCACATGAGATAATAGTAGTCACTCGCTTTCCGCTAAAGAGGATATTGCAAAATCCGGAAGCAACAGGCAGGATTGTCGAGTGGGCACTGGAGCTGTCAAGCTTTGGTCTCAAGTTTGAAAGTACTTCAACTATTCAGAGCAGAGCATTGGTGGAGTTCATAGCAGAATGGACACCAACGCCAGACGAAGAGATTCCAGAGACAAGCATCCCCGCCAAAGAAGCAAGCAAAGAATGGATAATGTACTTCGATGGTGCCTTCTCGCTGCAAGACGCCGGTGCTGGTGTGCTGCTTGTCGCACCCACCAGAGAGCACCTCAAGTACGTTGTCCAAATGCACTTCCCCAAGGAGCAAGCGACAAACAATACTGCAGAGTATGAAGGTTTGCTTGCCGGCCTCAGAATTGCAGCAGAACTTGGGATCAAGAAGCTGGTTGTGCGGGGAGATTCGCAGTTGGTTGTCCGACAAGTGAACAATAGCTACCAGAGCCCATTGATGGAAGCTTATGTCGACGAAGTGAGAAAGCTTGAAGAACACTTTGAAGGCCTACAGATGGAGCACGTTCCGAGGGCTCAAAATGACATCGCAGACGGCCTGTCAAAGTGTGCTGCATTGAAGCTACCTGTGGAACCAGGAACCTTCATGCTCAAGCTAACTCAGCCATCCGTTACACCATCAATTGGGCAAAGCAAGAAGAGAAAGTTGGTCTCCGGTGACTACTTGCCGGCGGATCTTCCTGAAGCCGCCGCCAAGGTCCCCAAGATCAACGACCAAGTTGCTGAGGAACAGTCTGCTCCTGCGGACCCTAGGGTTCGTACAGTTGAAGCAGGCGTTCCCGACAAGTCTTGCCCCGGCGGGCTTGCCGGGGAACGTCCAGCTCCGGCAGAGCCGCAGGTTCTTGCCGTAGAAGCTGACGTTCCCGCAGCAGCATTGATGCCTTTAGTCCTTGTTGTTGAGCCTCAAGCTCCAACCTGGGCACAGCAAATTGTCCGTTTTCTTCAAACTGGAGAACTTCCCCAAAAGCCAGAAGAGATAGAGAGAATAACCAGGCAGTCAAGTATGTACCAGTTCGTCGGCAATGAACTGTACAGAAGAAGACTCAATGGTGTCAAATTGAAGTGCATTTCCCGGGAAGATGGACAGAAGCTGTTGGCAGAGATACATGGAGGCATATGTGGCCACCACATTGGCGCAAGAGCACTTGCCGGGAAGGCGTTCCGGCAAGGTTTCTTTTGGCCAGAAGCCCTCCAAGATGCAACTGCACAAGTAACTAAGTGTTAAGTGTGCCAGTTCCATGCCAAGCAAATACATCAGCCAGCTCAAGCTCTCCAGACGATCCCTTTGTCCTGGCCCTTTTCGGTCTGGGGGCTCGACATCCTCGGCCCCTTTCCCCGCGCAGTCGGGGGCTTTGAGTACTTGTACGTCGCTATCGACAAGTTCACAAAGTGGCTGGAAGTGGAACCAGTGAGAAAGGTGACCGCACAGTCAGCAGACAAGTTCTTCAGGTCAATTGTTTGCCGTTTCGGAATCCCTAACAGGATCATCACCGACAACGGCACACAGTTCACAAGCCGCACCTTCATGCAATACGTCCAAGACCTTGGTGCCAAGGTCTGCTTCGCTTCTATTGCTCACCCAAGGAGCAACGGTCAAGCGGAGAGGGCAAACGCTGAAGTGCTGCACGGGCTCAAGACAAGAACTTTCGACAGGCTGCACAAGTGCGGAAGAAACTGGATTGAGGAGTTGCCGGCGGCTCTTTGGTCAATCAGGACGACGCCAAATCGAGCCACCGGGCAGACACCCTTTGCTCTTGTCTATGGAGCAGAGGCAGTTCTCCCCACGGAGCTCGTATACGGGTCACCTCGAGTGCTCGCTTACGATGAGCTCGAGCAAGAGCAGCTGCGGCAAGATGATGCACTGCTCCTCGAGGAGAACCGTCTTCAGGCTGTTGTACGAGCTGCTCGATACCAGCAAGCTTTGCGCCACTACCATAGCCGCAAAGTTAGAGCCAGAAGTCTCGAGGAAGGCGACCTTGTTCTTCGGCGCGTTCAGTCCGCCAAGAATTCCAACAAGTTGACGCCGAAGTGGGAAGGCCCTTATCGGGTGAGACAAGTCACAAGGCCCGGCGCTGTCCGCCTTGAGACCGAAGAAGGCTTACCGGTGAGCAACTCCTGGAACATTGAGCATCTTCGCAAGTTTCACCCATGAGGCGCGGTTGCCGTGATCCGCTCCGGCAACCACCTTTTGTACAAGTCTTGCCGCTGTTGCATGTAAACCTTTGTACAAAGCCGGGCGCAGACCCCGTGCATCAGTAAAGCTTTTGTGCCTCGCACAACTTGTCGTTTCATGCCTTGTCATTTTTCTTGCATGTATTATCTGACACTTTGTGCAGCACACACCTCCGGTAAGCAATAACAAGCTGCAAGGCTCCATATCTGTGTTTCCTCCCCTTTTTCCTTTTTTTTCTCTCAAGCAGAAGAACTGTTCCTCGCGCACAAGTTTGCCGGGGGGG
>LR738712.1:352350708-352383894 GCA_902687465.1 Secale cereale
GGGGGAAGGAGACAGTGGTATGGACCAAGTGTTGTTCAAGAAAGGAAAGCCTTGCCGGGAAGCAAACCGCACACAAAAGCTAAGTTGCCAAAGTTTGAGCATTCAATTTTTTTAAAATTCTTAGTTATCTTCCTTGAACGACCACACTTTGTATGGAAAACCTGTGCGCGGAGGAACCTACCCGTGGCTAGCCGCGCCCTTACTTTGTTTCGAGCAAGCTCAACGGCTTAAGTGAGCTGGGACAAGTGTCGCGCCCTTACTTCGTTTTCGAGTTCACTCAACAATCTAAGTGTGCTGCGACTAGCTGCGGCAAGGTTTCTTGCCGGCAGGGGCATTGCCAGTAGGCTGTCGAAGTTCCGCACTCGGCGCTCGCGGCAAGGGTCCCTTTGCCCGCAAGTTCCCTAAAAGCGTAGGGTCAAAGCATACAAAGTGAAGAAATCGAACAAGGGGAATAACACTGCATTAACTACCCAAAATAAAGTTATATTACAAGATGACTTGTCGCTGTTCTAACAAACTACTGTCCATGACTTAATCGGCAGCGACAAGGGAAGCAGAAAGAAAACAACCTAGTCTACACGGTCGCCGTCAACCCTCCTGATCTTCCCCACCTTGGCCACAATGTGGGAAACTCGAGCCTTCAGCGCTTCCTGGTCAGCGTCGGGCGGCAGGGTCCGGAGGACGTTGTCAAGATTGATCCCGGGGTTGCGGTGGACGATCTTCGTCAACACTCGCTCCACAGTACCCGTGCAAAGCCTGCGCGCCTCGTTCGCCAGCTGTGTGGGGAGCCTTTCCCGTAGCTGCGCGAGGGCCGGCGCCACTCCTCTGAAAAACAGCCTCAGCTTGGCGCTGTGGGGGAGGTTCTCGTCGGGGGAGTACACGAGGTGCTCCGTCCCCAGCGCCACCATCTCATTGTCGATGTTGGCGGCGGAGGTGACGAGCTCCTCGGTCCACTGCTCCACCGTTTGCCTGAAGTTGTTTTGCGTGAGGGCAGCGCTCTCTAATAGTGCCCTCTCAGCCCGGAGATCTTCCTTCAGCTTCGTCTCCCTGTTCCGGGCCCCGTCAAGCGACTCAGTGAGGGTGGACAGTTTCAGCTCCAAGTCCGCGATGGAATCTTTGGCGGCGGTGAGTTCCTGGCCCTTGTCGGAGAGGCGGACTTGCAGCTCCGAGTGGGTGTGGGCGTCTTTCTCCCGCGCCAAAGTGAGCGCGGAAATCCTCTCTTCGCTCGCCTTCAAGCTCGTCTCCAACTGCGCCACCCTCGCCTCCAAGTCCCTCTTGGCGGTCTCTGCGGCAGCAGTGGCGTCCCTCGCCTCCTGCAGAGCCCCGCCAATGGACTGCTCGCGCGCGGTAAGGTCGTCCTCGTGGCTATCGAGGTCGACCTTCCGCTGCCTGAGCTCTCCCTCCCGCCGAGACAGATCCTCGGCGGCTAGTCGTTGCTGCTCCTAAACCTCGGCCTTCTCGAGGATGAACGCCTGGTGCGCCCCGGCGAGCTCCTCCCGCTCCTCCGCCAAGTTCCGGAGAGCCGCTTGGTTGGCGGCGCGGAGCTCCTCGGCGCGCTTCTCCAGATCGACGCCAGCCTTGGCAGCCAGAGCCTCTCGGGACTCCAGCTTGGCCTGCCTGGCACGATACAAGGCCAGGAGCCGGCACAGGAGCTGCTCCTCCTCGGGCTCGTTGCTGCTGCCGGGCGCGTCGACAAGCTTCAGCCCGGCGGAGGCGAGGACTTCTCCATCGAAGCTCTCCCCCTCCATGGGCGCCCTTGACGAAGATGCCCACGGGACATGGATGAAGACCCTGTTGGCGGCCTCCAGATAGACACCCGACCCGGTCACGACAGCGGGAGGGTCGGCGGCCGGCGCAGCGTCCGGTGCTCCTGCGGCCTCAGGGCCGTCAGTGCGGTCGCCGGTCCCTTCCCCAGCTGCCGCGTCAGCGGCCGCGGCGGTCTCATCGGCGGCTGGCTCGTCGGCGCCGGCCATCCCTTCGGCGGTGGTGGCGTCGCCAGCGTTGCCGCGCGCGTCCTCCTCGGTGATGGCCTCTGTCTCCATCAGCTCCAGGGCGGGCGGATCTGACAGAAGGAAAATAAAAGAAGAATCGTCAAGCAAAAATCCAAAAAGAAGAATTCAAGAGAAGAAAGGTACAAGGGTTACCTGCGCGGGCCTCTTCCTCTACGGGGTTCCTTGCCGGGGAGTTCTCCCTTGGCGGCGTGGTAGTAGTCCCTGCCGGTGGAGGGCCGCTGGCGCCTTCCCTTGGCGGGGTGCCCACCCTTGTCGGGGTGCTCGCCCTTGGCGGGGTACTCGCCCTTGGCGGAGTACCCGCCCTTGGCGGAGCGCTCTCCCTCGCCGGGGAGCTCCTCCTTGGCCGGGAGGGTGGGACAAGCGGCTCATCGGAAGCAGTCTCTTGACGCTCCTGAGGCTGCGGCTCCACATCTGCACAAGTCAACAAGAAAACAAGACATTAGCAAGGACGAGAAGCCCACGTGCGCCCAACAAGCAAAAAAGTAAACAAAGAAATTACGCTGGGGGCTGCGCTGGGGGCTGCCCTGCGGGGCAGCTAGCTGGTCCGACAAGCTCGTCGCCGGCGCATCCCCTGCCGCTGCGACGAGATCGTCCTCGAGGTCGACCACCGGGATCTTGGCCTTCTTCGCCACCCTCTGCGACAAGCTCCTGAAGGGCAGGCATCGAACAAAATCAGACAAGGAAGATTCAAGACAAGAACAGCAAACTGAAGAAAAATAAGAGTTGCTCCACTTACTCTTCCTCCTCCTCGTCGGAGCTGAGGACGGAGAAGTCGAAATCCGCCTCGCGCGCTCCGGCGCGAGGAGCCGGAGGGGAAGGCTCCCTCGGGCGCTTGGCGGGCGCTGGGTCAGTGGTCTGCGAAGACCCCGCTCCGGTCGTCGCCGAGGCCCGGGGAGCGGAAGGAGCCGTGGAACCAGAGCGCGAAGACCCTCCTCCAGCTGTTGCAGAGGCGCGGGGCGCCCCCTTGACGGCCTTGCCCGCCGCGGTGGCGCGCGTCGGGCGGCGCTGCGGCCGCGGGGCCGCCGGGCGCTCCGCCACGACTGCAGCTTTGCGGGGACGCCTCCTCGCTGGAGCTGGGGGACTTGGTGGTGGCGGAGAATTCTCCGAGGATGAGGAGGCGTCGTCGAGGCCCAAAGACCCGCCTGAGTCTTCTGAAGGGTCGCCCGAGTCGTCGCCCGATTCGGCGTCCTCCTCGGCGGGCTCACTTGACTCTATGCCCTGCCCGGCAGCCTCGCTCGTCCCGGCAGGCTTCCCGGCAGGCCTCAGCAGCTTGAGGATCTCTTCCTCCTCGGCCCGGCTCACCGCGTCCGCTGCGTCCGCCTCGTCCAAGGAGTACCCGAACTCACCCGCGGCCTCAGCTGCGGCTGCCTCCTCCATCCTGGTGGCAATATACGCCAAGTCCCGGTCGGTGGTGTCGCGGGTGAGACCCTTCTTCTCATCAAGATTGATCGGCAGCTCAACCAAGTTGTCGAAGAAAGATTGTGCAGTCTCGTCAGAAGGCGCCAGCCAAGTGGGATCAACCCCGTGGGAGTCGCACAGCGGCATTGCCGCGCGGATGGCACTAAGAGAAGAGTTGTTACATAGTGGAACTACTCCCCGCGACGGGGCAAACCACTCCGGGTGCTTGGGGTCATGCTTGAATAGCTCCCGGATCATCCCCTTGAGCTCCAGGACGGTGAAGTTGTAGTTGAGGCCGGGGCGTAGCCTCATACAGTCTGCCACATTGCCGAACTCCCAAGCAGACCGCTTCCTCTCCTGCAAGGGTGCGATGCGCCGGCGAAGGAAATCTGCCCCGACATCGCCTACAGTAAGATTGGCTTGCCGGAGGCGGAGGATCCTAGTGAGGGCAACCTTCAGCTTCTCGTCCTCCGGGGCTAGGTCACTCCAATCCTTGCCGCACACTATTGCAGCTCGGCGCGGGGAGGTAAATTGTTGAGGCTCATCTTCCATAACCCAGCACCAATCGGCCCTCCACTCCTCCCACTTGCCGCGGAGCTCCCCAATCAAGTACGCCTCTTTCTTGTTGAGCCTAAAGATCCAAGAGATGCCACCGGACAGAGGGGACCCAGACTCTACTCGAGGTGTGAAGAAATGGCGGAAGAGAGCTACGTTGGGGGCGACTCCGACAAAGTTTTCGCACAGATGTGCGAAAACGGCCAAGGTTAAGACTGCGTTCGGGGTGACATCTAGAAGATGGAATCCATACGTGTTCATAACGTCGCAGAAGAAATCGGAGTACGGAGGGCAGAGACCGCAATGGAAGAACAAAGCAAAATAAGGGTAACCTCCCGGGAACATGTCGCAGGCTTCGGCGGGGAGGACCCTGGTGCGCGGGTGAGCCTTTGTCTCCCTCGACCAGAAAAAGTAGTACTTGTCCTTCAGCTCCCTCGCGCCAAGCCTCGGCGGGAAGACCACCATCTTCTTCCGCATTGCTGCTAGCTTCGCCGCCTGCTCGGACTTCACGTTTTTCGCCTTGTCGCTCTTCGGGGCCATGGCGGGGACGGCGAGTGGGGTCAGCGGCGCTGGGGAGGCTGGCAGCGGCGGAAGAGGGGTGGAGCTCGGCTCTCTTTCGACCTTTGAGGGGGAGAAGAGCGGCGGGGGTTTCTGGAGGTTGAAGACGCAATGAAGCAATGGGGGAAACTGCCCCTGTTTCCTCTGCTTTTAAGGGGGAGCAGGGGACGTTCCGCATTTTCCCATTAAAGAAACAGGCCACGATCTCTCCCACGACGCCGCAATCGACACGTGTCGCTAGGGAGGGATGCGGCGGATACGGAGTGGGATACGGCGCGCCGTGGGCCACGTGTGTCCGTGCACTGTTTTGGGCCTGGCCCAACAGCGCTCGGCACCGTGTGTGGCCCAGGCCCGGGGGCTCCTGTCGGTGTACTGAAGTAGGGGTACCTTAGTATACCCACTTCTGCACGGGGAGTAGCAGCGTCCCGTGGCAGGGCCTGCCACGCGCTCGCCAAGGCCCACCCTAGTTCCTTTCGAGCCATTCAAGAACAAAGTATTCAAGTTAAGAAACAAGACCCCGGCAAGAGGAGCTTGCCGGGAAGGCCGCTCCAGGCTCAAGACCACCCCTCTAGCGCAAGACCCTGGCAAGAGGAGCTTGTCAGGAAGACTGAAGAACAGCATTTCAGAAGACTTGCCGTGGCGCGTCGCGCGCCCCGGCAAGGCCCGGAGAGCGGTAAGCTTCCGGACCAGGCAAGGTAGCGACCGCGACAAGCTTCCACTGTGTGCCCGCGCTCCAGCTCATCCGGCCACGCGTCGCCCTGGGGCCCTTCCGGGGGCACGTGGCGGAAGGCTGTGCAGCTTGGGGGACACGGTGGCGAGCCACGATGACAAGGCCATCGTCGTGGCAAACGGAGACGCCCGGACGGACGCTTTTTGCACTATTTGGGGCGACGGCGACGGGCATTCAATGCCCTTGTCCCCCACCGTCAGGGTTAGGTATAGACCACTGTACATGCACTGTTACAACTACCACCAGTTTTACGCTTTTACCCTCATCTACGTTGCCACCTGTCGGTGACCCCTTTGACCTATAAAAGGAGGCCCATGCACAACGTAGAGGGGGTTCCGAAATTCGATCACTCTCACGCTCGGTGTAGCTAGCTCTGAGCACTGTAGATCTTCTTGCTCCCGAGTCAAGAACTCAATAACAAACCAAGGCAGGAGTAGGGTTTTACGCATCCGTGCGGCCCGAACCTGGGTAAACTGCTCGCGTGCACGCCTCGATCCGCTCTTTGTGCTCCCTCCGCTCCCTTGCCGTACCGAAAAGGGGCTCCGGTCCCATAGGTGTTCGTGGGTGATTAGTTTCCCCGACAGTGTGTTGATTGTAGAGGCATTAATAACATTACTATTCGTTATCGTCATCCTATTCCTAGGCTCGATGATATGCTTGATGAATTGAGTGGCTCTACAGTATTCTCCAAAGTTGATTTGCGTAGTGGATACCATAAAATTCGTATGAAATTGGGAGATGAATGGAAAACAGCATTTAAAACTAAGTTTGGATTATATGAGTGGTTAGTCATGCCTTTTGGGTTAACTAATGCACCTAGTACTTTCATGAGATTAATGAATGAAGTTTTACGTGCTTTCATTGGACGATTTGTGGTAGTTTACTTTGATGATATATTGATTTTTAGCAGATCTTTGGAGGAACATTTGGAACATTTACGTGCTGTTTTTATTGCTCTACGTGATGCATGTTTGTTTGGTAACCTTGGAAAGTGCACCTTTTGCACCGACCGAGTATCTTTTCTTGGCTATGTTGTTACTCCACAGGGAATTGAGGTTGATAAAGCCAAGATTGAAGCTATTGAGAGTTGGCCGCAGCCCAAAACGGTCACACACGTGAGGAGTTTCCTTGGCCTCGCTGGATTCTATCGGCGTTTTGTGAGAGATTTCAGCACCATTGTTGCACCTCTCAATGAGCTTACAAAGAAGGATGTGCCTTTTATTTGGGCTACTGCACAGGAAGAAGCATTCACGATATTGAAAGATAAGTTGACAGATGCTCCTTTACTCCAACTTCCTGATTTTAATAAGACTTTTGAGCTTGAATGTGATGCTAGGGGAATTGGGTTAGGAGGTGTGTTATTACAAGATGGTAAACCTGTTGCATACTTTTCTGAAAAATTGAGTGGGCCTAGTCTGAATTATTCTACTTATGATAAGGAATTATATGCTCTTGTTCGGACTTTGGAAACATGGCAACATTATTTATGGCCCAAAGAATTTGTTATACATTATGATCATGAATCTTTGAAGCACATTAAAAGTCAAGCAAAACTGCACCGTAGACATGCTAAATGGGTTGAATTCATAGAGACTTTCCCTTATGTTATTAAACACAAGAAGGGAAAAGAAAATGTTATTGCTGATGCATTGTCTCGTCGTTATACTATGCTTTCACAACTTGACTTTAAAATATTTGGTTTGGAGACCATCAAAGATCAATATGTGCATGATGCTGAATTTAAAGATGTATTGCAGAATTGTAAAGAAGGGAGAACATGGAACAAGTTCGTCGTTAATGATGGATTTGTGTTTCGTGCTAACAAGCTATGCATTCCAGCTAACTCTGTTCGTCTTTTGTTGTTGCGGGAGGCGCATGGAGGAGTATTAATGGGACACTTTGGCGTGAAGAAGACGGAGGACGTACTTGCTACACATTTCTTTTGGCCAAAGATGCGATGGGATGTTGAGCGTTTTGTTGGTCGCTGCACTACATGTCAAAAAGCTAAGTCACGACTCAGTCCTCATGGTTTATATATGCCTTTGCCTGTCCCTAGTGTTCCTTGGGAAGATATATCTATGGACTTTTTTTTGGGTTTACCTCGAACAAAGAAGGGGAGGGATAGCATATTTGTTGTCGTGGATAGGTTCTCGAAGATGGCACACTTTATACCATGTCATAAAAGCGATGATGCTGCTAATGTTGCTGATTTGTTCTTTCGTGAAATTATTCGCTTGCATGGTGTGCCAAATACTATTGTTTCAGATCGTGATACTAAATTTCTTAGCCACTTTTGGAGATGTTTATGGGCTAAGTTGGGGACTAAACTGCTTTTTAGTACTACTTGTCACCCCCAAACTGATGTACAAACTGAAGTAGTCAACATAACTTTGTCTACTATGCTTAGGGCTGTTTTGAAGAATAATAAGAAAATGTGGGAAGAATGCTTGCCTCATATTGAATTTGCTTATAATCGTTCGTTGCATTCTACTACTAAGATGTGCCCTTTTGAAATTGTCTATGGTTTCCTCCCTCGTGCACCTATTGATTTGTTGCCTCTTCCATCTTAGGAGAAGGTTAATTTTGATGCTAAACAACGTGCTGAATTGATCTTAAAAATGCATGAGTTAACTAAGGAAAATATTGAGCGCATGAATGCTAAATATAAACTTGTTGGAGATAAGGGTAGAAAACGTGTTGTCTTTGCACCTGGAGATCTTGTTTGGTTACATTTGCGTAAGGATAGGTTTCCTAATTTGCGCAAGTCAAAGCTAATGCCACGTGCTGATGGTCCTTTCAAGGTGTTAGAGAAAATAAATGATAATGCATATAAACTTGAGTTGCCTGCAGATTTTGGGGTTAGTCCCACATTTAATATTGCAGATTTGAAGCCTTACTTGGGTGAGGAAGATGAGCTTCCGTCGAGGACGACTTCAATTCAAGAAGGGGAGGATGATGACGACATCACTAACAAGGTTACACCCACAGCTCCAACTAACACATATACATGACCAATTACTAGAGCTCGCGCACGCCAATTAAATTACCAGGTACATTCGTTTCTTGGTAATGAATCTAATGTTCATGAGAAGATGATGCTGCCTAAATTGGATACATTTGTCTTGCTTACAAATGAAGGGCCTAGCTTGGACAAGAAGGATGAACGTTGGAGCAAGATCAAGCATGGAGATGATGGCATGCGCAAGGCGAACAAGAATGGAGTTACAAGTGATGATTTCTGGACTTTGAAGCCACCATAATGAGTGCGAGAAGCCTTGGATGAAATATACAAGATGCCACTTCATAAATTTCGTCTAGAGGCTATTATAGGTGCTGCATCACCTTATTATTGGGCCAGGCCCATGTAATTTCGAAATACTTGAGTATAGGCTGTTTATAGAGTCCGTATGTGTGGGGAAACAAGAGTTAGGGTTGGTTTCGGACCCCTCCAGCAAAGGGCCATGAAATTACCCCCTCTTTTCCCCATATATACAGCCCTTAGGGTGTCGTTTAGACTTTGGATTTTGTTTAGATTAAAAGTTCGCCATAGCTGCAACTTCGCGTACTTCGTTTGTGTTCAACAACCAGACCAAGGCGTCACAGAACCCCACCTTTATCAATAAAGGTTTCTTCTTATATTCGCAATATCCAGATTGCAATCTTAGTTTCTTGCTTGTTCTTCGTTTGCTTGCAGGAAATAGACCCTCGTGGTTAGGTTGATCGTGCTCCGGCGTGGTCAATAACCTCTCGGAGTTGGTTTAGCGATTGCTAAGGCGCGACGTCCTTGCACGTTCGTAGTCGGATCGTCAAAGTCTACTCCACTGAAAACGATAGCCACCATCTCATCGAAAGACAGGACACCTTTGCCTCTATCAGAGATCCAGGAGTACCCACTATACCTTGCTCCATTAAAGGAAACTATGTTAAACTGCTTTATGTGATCTTGGAGCCGGTGTTAGTGTTATGCCTCTCTCTTTATATCGTAGACTTGACTTGAGTAAGTTGACACCTACTGAAATATCTTTGCAAATGGCCGATAAATCAACTGCTATACCTGTTGGTATTTGTGAGGATGTGCCTGTTGTAGTTGCAAATGTTACTATTCTTACGGACTTTGTTATACTTGATATTCCCGAGGATGATAGTATGTCTATTATCCTTGGTAGACCATTTTTGAATACTGCAGGGGCTGTTATTTATTGCAACAAAGGCAATGTCACTTTTCATGTCAATGGTAATGAGCATACGGCACACTTTCCGAGGAAACAACCTCAGGTCCACAGTATCAATTATATTGGAAAATTTTCAACTATCACTATTGGAGTCTTTGAATTTCCTCTTCCTACTGTTAAGAAGACAAATGATATTCTTATTGTTGGGGACATACATATCCCCATTGAGGTAACCTAGTGTTATTCAAAAATTCTCCGGTTTCATGTTATTCGGAAAGAGTTTATTAACAAAACCTGATCAACCTTGTTAATGGATTCCTTTTCATGAGCATGAGATGGGTGAATCTAGATAGCACAACCTTCTGTATCCCCATTTTACTTTCTATTAATTAGGATAAATAAAGCAAAAATAGTAATTTATGTCTGTTCCCAGACTTATCCGTGCAATAAAAAATACCCCGAAAATAAAAGTTCCCCAAATGCTCTGAAAATTTAATATTATTTTTCTGGAATATTTGAGAATATATGGCACAGAAAACACCACGAGGGGAGCCAGCACCTGGCCACGAGGGTCCAGGGCGCGCCCACCCTCATAGGGCGCGCCCCCTGCCTCGTGGGCCCTGCGTGGCCCCCCTCCACTTATTCCTGCACCCATACTCTTCTTCTTCCTCCCAAAAAATCACCAACCAGCTCAAGCACGAGTTCTAGCTCATCTTGCTACCATTCTCGATCTCCTTGCTCAAAGCACCATTCACCAAACTGTTTGGGGAGATTGTTCCTTGGTATGTGACTCCTCCATTGGTCCAATTAGTTTTTGTTCTAGTGATTTATTTATTGCAAATTTTTTCTGCTGTGGTGACCTTGTTCTTGAACTTGCATATCAAATTTCTTTGGTCCTAAGTATTTCTAATGCATGATATAGTCCCTAGGCACTTGTAGGAGTTGCTGCTGTCAATCTTGTGGAGTTTGGTTAACTTTTATTTCAAGTTACTAAAAATTTCAGAAATTTTTAGAGGAGGAAAATGATAAAGAGATTGTTGAGGGGTTCCTCCAGTAAAAGTTCAGAGGAGAAGAAGAAGGAAGAAAATAAGAAGCCCAAATATAATCTTCCTCGCATGGCGGAAGTTCGGCAGTGTGAATGGCCTTGTAATGAGTTCATGAGAGCCACCGGGATTTACAAAGACTTTTATTGGTTGGCAAATAATGGAGGCCTCACCGACTTCCTCCACGACCAGCGTGAACAGTATCTCTTACTCACTAATATTTTCACGCAAAATTTTCATTTTCATGCTAAGAAAATACCACCTACAGTGGAGTTTCGTTTATATGATGAGGTTAAGGAAATATCATTCTTTGAGTTTTGTGAAATATGCAAGATACCCTTTGAAGGTAGACTTGATGAACCACGTCATGAAGACGTTGAAGGGTTTATTGACATGATAGTTGTAGGGGAAACTAGACAAGTCTCAGGGGAAAGAATTACTATTATACATTTCCTTGTTCTGCGCTACTTTGCTTTATTTGCTAGTAGATGCTTAATTGGTCGCGGGAACAGTGGGAATCTTAGTGCCCCTGATATTGTCATTTTATGCCATGCTTTGTTTCAAGACACAACTTTTAGCTTGGGTGCCGTCGTTGCTAAACGACTGAGTTTGAACCACTCAAAGGGGCCCGTCTTTGGAGGCATCTTTGCTTCTCGCCTTGCTGAACATTTTAGAATACCTATTAGGCATCATGAGAAGGAAGAAAAATTGCTTGCCCCTGTTTATCTAGATTACAAGAGCATGATAGCACATGATTTTATTGTTAAAGACAATGATAGGTTGCTTAATTATAAATTAAGGTTTGATGAAAAATATTGTGAGATTGTTGCCTTGCCTGCACCATCTCTGTTTGATCTGTCTACAAGCATATATCTTGTTACGTTAGATGCTTTCTACCAGCACCAGAGCCAGGCACGAGCTTCAGAGCCTCAGCCGGAGCCACCACTCGATCCTTACCGTCAGTCTTTTTATGGGAGGGATCTGGATGAGCTTGCCAACTAGTGGCACCCAAAGGACACATCTCAGTACACTAGAGGGAGTAGCTTCGATCAGTGGCCATAGACCAACTTAGGCCAAAAGCCAGTACGTGTTTCTCACCGACTTTACATTCATGTTCACACACTTATTCTAGTTGTCGGTGCTCACACTCTTTCATTGTACCATCCATGCTTACTTTCAATTCTTTTTCTTAGTCTTTTTCTCGTGTGCTAGAAAAAACCTTACGTAAAACAAAAAAATATTAGATGTAGCTTCTAGCTAGTTTACTTTCCTTGTAGTAGTAATTAAAAGAAAACCCAAAAAGATTTCCCGTTCTTCTTTTGCTTGTTGGGAACTTTCCTGTGTAAATAGTTTCTTTTCTTTTCTTTGGGGGTTAAGAGTAGAAGACCATGATTGAAATGCTTAGTGGCTCTCATATGCTTTATTGTTGATTTAACCTTGAGCCATATTACCTTGTCTTCTCTCTTGTATTAAATGCTTGCAGATTCCAGCTTAGTCCAATGCACGTGCACTGTTATTATTATCCACACCGTTCGGTCGTGCAAGTGAAAGGCAATAAGGATGATATATGATGAACTAATTGATATGAGAAAAGCTGGTATGAACTCGACCTCTCTTGTTTTTGTAAATATGATAGTTCATCATTCCTGATTCAGCTTGTTATGAATGAAACATGCTTGCAATGACAATTAGAGATCATAGATGCTTATGCCATGCTTAATTAGTTGAGAGTTTATAATGGTCTATCTTGCGTGCCAACATGATATTAAAATGGTTGTGATGTGGTATGATAGGGTGGTATCCTCCTTTGAACGATTCAAGTGGTCTGACTTGGCACATGTTCACGCATGTAGTTGAAACAAATCAACATAGCCTCCACGATATTTATGTTCATGGTGATTTATATCCTACTCATGCTTGCATTCATTGTTGATTTTTAATGCATGTTCATGACCGTTGTCGCTCTCTAGCTGGTCGCTTCCCAGTTTCTTTCTAGCCTTCACCTATACTAAGCGGGAATACTACTTGTGCATCCACTTCCATAAACCCCAAAGTTATTTCACATGAGTCCACCATACCTTCCTATATGTGGTATTTACCTGCCGTTCCAAGTAAATTTGTATGTGCCAAACTCTAAACCTTCAAATGAAATTCTGTTTTGTATGCTCGAACAACTCATGTATCAACTAGGGCTGTCTATATCGTCCATGCTAGGTGGGTTATTCTCACGATGAGTGGACTCCGCTCATCATTCATGAGAAAATGGCTGGTAACCGGGATGCCCAGTCCCATGCTCAAATCATAATAGTTAAAAAAAACTCCCCTAGGGCTGTTGCTGGTTTGGACGGTACCCGTTGTTTCGGGCCAGCCGTGGAGTGTGTTTGTTGGTGGTTGGGGGAGTATAAACTTTACCATTCTGTTTGGGAACCGCCTATAATGTGCGTAGCATGGAAGATATCGAGATTCTTGGTTGTTATGTTGACAATGAAAGTATACCGCTCAAAATGTTATTCATCTCTATTTAAAAATCGAGCTCTGGCACCTCTACAAATCCCTGCTTCCCTATTCGAAGGGCGTATTGATTTACTTTTATGATGGGTCATCATCCTCTTATAAAATAGCACCAGTAGGAGAGCACCTCTGTCATTTGCATGTATTACCATTAATTTGCATCGAGTATGATCATGACTGGATCTCTTTTACCATGCATTACAATGTCTAGTCAGTCCTTGATCCTTAAAGGTGATCTGCATTTATGTTTTGCGGTCTCACAAAGGGCTAGCGAGATACCATCTTGTTATATCATATCATGATTGTTTTGAGAAAGTGTTGTCATTCGAGGTTTATTATTATTGCTCGCTAGTTGATTATGCCATTGGTGTGAGTAGACATGACACCTGAAAGTTTTATGAATGTGGTTAGTTCATGATCTTTGCTGAAAACCTGAATGTTGGCTTACATATTTACAATAACAAGAGCAAACAGAGTTTGTCAAAGTTTTTCTTTATCACTTTCAGTTTATCAACTAAATTGCTTGACGACAAGCAAAGGTTTAAGCTTGGGGGGGGGGGGGTTGATACGTCTCCAACGTATCTACTTTTCCAAACACTTTTGCCCTTGTTTTGGACTCTAACTCACATGATTTGAATGGAACTAACCCGAACTGGCGTTGTTTTCAGAAGAATTGCCATGGTGTTATTTTTGTGCAGAAATAAAAAGTTCTCCGAATGACCTGAAAATCCACGGAGAATTATTTTGGAAAATATAAAAAATACCCGCGGAAAGATCTATGTCAGGGGGCCCACACCCTGTCCACGAGGGTGGGGGGCACGCCCCCTCCCCCTGGGCGCGCCCCCTGCCTCATGGGCCCCCTGACGCTCCACCGACGTATCTCCGGACCCCATATATTCACTTTCGGGGAGAAAAAATCAGAGAGAAAGAATTATCGTGTTTTACTATATGGAGCCGCCGCCAAGCCCTAATCTCTCTCGGGAGGGCTGATCTGGAGTCCGTTCGGGGCTCCGAAGAGTGGAGATCGTCGCAATCGTCATCAACAACCTTCCTCCATCACCAATTCCATGATGCTCACCGCCGGGCGTGAGTAATTGCATCGTAGGCTTGCTGAACGGTGATGGGTTGGATGAGATTTACCATGTAATCGAGTTAGTTTTGTTAGAGTTTGATCCCTAGTATCCACTATGTTCTAAGATTGATGCTGCTATGACTTTGCTATGTTTAATGTTTGTCACTAGGGCCCGAGTGCCATGATTTCAGATCTGAACCTATTATCTTTTCATGAATATATGTGTGTTCTTGATCCTATCTTGCAAGTCTATAGTCACCTACTATGTGTTATGATCCGGCAACCCCGAAGTGAAAATAATCGGGACCACTCCCGGTGATGATCGTAGTTTGAGGAGTTCATGTATTCACTATGTGTTAATGCTTTGGTCCGGTACTCTATTAAAAGGAGGCCTTAATATCCATTGGTTTCCATGAGGATCCCACTGCCATGGGAGGGTACGACAAAAGATGTCATGCAAGTTCTTTTCCATAAGCACGTATGACTATTATCGGAATACATGCCTACATTACATTGATGAACTGGAGCTAGTTCTGTGTCACCCTAGGCTATAACTTCTACATGATGAATTGCATCCGACATAATTCCCCATCACCGATCCAATGCCTACGAGATTTTCACATATTGCTTGTTGCTTATTTACTTTTCCGCTGCTACTATTACAAAAACTACAAAAACACTACCGTTACTTTTATTGCTGCTACCGCTATCTCCATATTACTTTGCTACTCAACTACCTTGCTGCAGATACTAAGTTTCCAGGTGTGGTTGAATTGACAACTCAGCTGCTAATACTTAAGAGTATTCTTTGGCTCCCCTTGTGTCGAATCAATAAATTTGGGTTGAATACTTTACCCTCGAAAACTGTTGCGATCCCCTACACTTGTGGGTATCACACCCCTAATTCCGTAGGGGCGGAGCAAGAATTTAGGTATAGGTGGGGGCATGCCAATAATTGTTTTTGCCACGTGGTATCCATACTACAGTACTGTATTATGTATTCATTTTTCTTCGTGAATACGCTAGAGTGTGTATCTTTTCATTGATAGGAGGAGTGAATACAGGAGAGAAGATGGGGGGAGGGGGGTGCAAACTCCATGTCCTATGCACCGAGGGCAAGACAAAGAGCCGCATGGCATTGGTGACGGGCTGCTCAGCCCAAGAAAAATACTATGAAACCTATGCAAGGAACGAGTTTAGTCCATGCTTGCCTGCCCTGGTGTAATGCCCCGGATGTAATACTTTCTCTTTTGGGTATATAATATATCTCCGGCTTCATCTATTTCCATTTCGGGTTCTTGTCTTTCGGGTTTTCGTCGTTTTGTTGTGTGAGTGTGTGGCATTCATTCATATCATGTAGACATGTGCATGGCATTGCATTTGTGTTGTGGGTTGCATCCGGTTCCGTGTGTTTCTTCCCGTTGTCCGTTTCGCGTTCCGGAGCTCCCTCACGTGTTCGTGACGTCCCGTAGGCCTACTTTGTTGTTCCGGCGTTTTACGTTACCGGTGTGCCGCGAGGTTGTTATGTGTGTTGTTGTTTTGTTGTGTGCAACCCGCCTCTCAAATCTCGTCTCGTTTGGACTCCGTTGACTTTTCCATCCGTTGTCCGTGTGGGTCCGAAGTGCCTTCACTTCGTGTCCCGGAAACACCCCTGCTGCATTCTTTTATTTTCCTCCTAGGCCTTTTATTCTATCCCCGCGATCGGATCCGTCGGATCGCGATCGGAGGGCTCCTAGCGCCCCTAAACTCCCTCCTAACCCTAAAAACTGCTATTTCTAGACCCCTCTAGGTCTATTTGGGCATCCCTATCCCCTTCTTCTTCCTCCTCTAGATCCCCTTCCTTTTTATTTTTTTTCTTCTTTCCCCAGATCCCAAATTTTCCCCGCAGCCATCGAGGCAGCCAGCCGACCGCCGCCGAAAATCCGCCGGGATTTTTTCCTTCGATCTCGTCGATCGCCAGGTCAGCGCTCGTACGACCGAGCGTTTTCCTCCCGTCCGCTCGAGGCGACCGAGCCGGCCCGTACGTCGCCCCTCCGCGCCAGGGTCCGGGTCCCGCCAGGACCACTTCCCCGAGGAAGCCCGACCGCATCGCCAGCTCGTCGCCACCTCGGGCCCAGCCTCCGCGCCGGCCTTCGCCAGTTCCTCGCCTCCCACCGCGCCTGGGCCGCCGGCCCACTCCCACCGCGACGCCGTCCCGCCGCGAGCGCCAGGCCTCCTCGCCTTCCTTCCGCGGGCCGCCGCATCCCCGCGCTCCCGAGCGGGCCCTCCATCGCCACCGCGCCGGGCCTCCCGCACCGCGCGCCTGGGCGCCTCCAGCCGCGCCTCCGCGGGCCGCGCGCCGCCGGCCCGTACCAGATCCGCCTCGCCCCGGGCCCGCACCGCGCAGATCCTCCGCCGGGCCAGATCCGCCGCCGGACCGGCCCGTTACTGTTCCTTCAGATCCAGATCTGCTAGGTTGACCCTTTTTCCCCACTAAGTCCCTGATCTGTTTATCTGATATGCAATGTTTGACCTGCTGTAACTTTGTGCCTGTTGCTCCGTTTTGCGCGTGTGATATGTCTAGATGTTCGTGGAGATGTGCTCTACGTTTCCTCTGTTGTTGTCATGCATGTTAGAGATCTTCTAGACACTTGTTTTGCTGTTGCAAGGGTGCATCATGATATAAACTGCTGTTGTGTGTTATTTTCATGCCACCTTTGCCATGTGATAACTTTTAGCTCGTTTGTCCAAATGATGCAAATGACATGTCCACGTGTTCGTCTTGTCACGAACTACGTGTTGCTTGTGATAGGTTGCATGGTAGATTTATTATTGCCTTGTTATCATCGTTGCAAAGTGCCATGTTCATATGTTGTGTTTTCACTTGTTATGAAATGCCATCTTGTTGAGCTCGTTGCAATCGTTGTGTTCACCTCTATGATGCATGCTTGTGTGTTTCGGGATCACCTTCATGTGCACTTTGATGAGGTGCTTACCCTTTGCCATGTTTAGTTTCGAGGTGACTTAAACATGCACTTTTAGTTGCTATGATGATATTGCTGTTTTAGGACTTAGTGATTTTTCACTAAGTCT
The DNA here is from genome assembly GCA_902687465.1 of Secale cereale. Classification (NCBI taxonomy): domain Eukaryota; kingdom Viridiplantae; phylum Streptophyta; class Magnoliopsida; order Poales; family Poaceae; genus Secale; species Secale cereale. The sequence continues at coordinate 352,367,832 of LR738712.1, forward strand.
GAAATCTGTAACGTTCCGATGCCATGTTCGTGTGATGCTCTAGGACAAAGCATGTTAGTTTTGGAGTGGATTTTGATTGTTCCTTGTAGTATATTTTGTTGTCTTTCCATCCATGTCCTCACATGTCCATTTGAGTGGCTGTAGCATGTTTATCTTTTGCTCTAAAGTTTCAATAAAATTCTGCTGCCAGAATTTTATTGCAAAGTTCAATATGTCCAAGATCATTGCTATTGATCCGTGACTCCGTTGGGGGTGCACTTTGGACCTAGTTGCTGCACTATATGTCTAGTTTGTGTTCAAGTCCTTTGCCATGCTTTTTGGGTGCTGTGCCTTAATTATTTTGAGCTCCAAAGATGTTATGTTGCTGTAATTTTCAGCTTTCGCTCAAATCTTGTTTCGGGCATAACTTTTAGCCCGTAACTCCGATTTCAGCGAATCTTATATCAAACTTGATTGTTTTTCTGTGTAGATTAATAATATCAGCTTGTTATCTTGTTTTGAGGTGTTTTGCTTGAGTGATATTTTCCGTGCTCCGTGTGCATCCTTAGAGCATCCATCATGCATTCATGTTTTTCGAGTGCGCATTGCATCTTGTTGATTGGTGCTTGGTGTGATTGTTTTGTTTAGAGCCGGAAGCTGAGACCGGGTACGAGGTTGAGCACGAGGTTTCCAACGAGGTTGAGCACGAGGACCCTTCTTACGATCCGAACGACTTCTCTTCAGGCAAGATGACCGAACCCCGATAACATTACTATCTTTGCCTATTGCTAGTAGTATCGATCTTTAGTTTTGCCTCGATGCCCATGTTCTTCTTGTCAGCCTCCTATTTGTAACCAATTGCCATGTTTAACCAACCTACCTATGCAAACCGTTGCTTGGCTAAGTACGCTTCGCTCAGCCCTTCTTATAGCGTTCCTAGTTGCAGGTGAAGTGAAGATGCTTGCTCCATGTTGAAGTTTGGTTGGGTTATATCACACTATATAAATGCTTTAATTGAAATCATCTATATATTGGCAAGGGTGGAAGGCTAAGCGTTTTGCTTGGTGTTTTGTTCCACTCATGCCGTTAGGTTCCGTATAAGCCGGTTTTATGTTCCTTGATTATGCGTTCCTAACACGGTTGGGGTGTATGGGACCCCCTCGATAAACCGCTAAGTGCTAAGTCTTTTCCAGCAAATCCCAACATTGGTACTATTTGCCTAATAACAAACTAAACTTGCATAGGGAGTAATTAACCCTCTTTCTTAATCAACAACCCCGGGCCAGTGCTCCACATGAGTGTTGGTCCGAAACGGGGAGCCTGCGGGGCCGCCTTGGGGCAACTCGAGGTATATGGCATCCACCCGTAGCTTCGCCCATCCGGTCGTGTCCTGAGACTTAGATACGCGCGACTACTATCAGGGTGTTGACACGCCGGGAGGATTTGCTGGATTAGCCTTACCTTAGCTTGGTATATCTTGAGCACGGGATTCCGAGGATACTCGGGTCTTCCCATTTTGGAGTTGCGACCCCGCGGATCGTGGGCTTGTAATGGGTCAAGTTGGAACACCCCTGCAGGGTTTGAACTTTCGAAAGCCGTGCCCGCGGTTATGTGGCAGATGGGAGCTTGTTAATTCCGGTTGTAGATAACTTGACACATTGTTACTAATACACTACCAGCGTGTGTTCCGTGACTGTCAATTTCCGAATAGGGATTCGGGAGTTGAACACGGAGGGGTTATGATTGGGGAGCTTGTAGCTAGGATCACTTCGTGATCACTTCTCGCCGATGCCTTCTCTTCTCGCTCTCACTTGCGTAAGCTAGATGCTAGTTGCTGCTGCAGACTTGTTCTTTCTTCAGCCTTTTCCCTCACCCAAAGGCTTAAATAGTTCTGTTACCCGGGAACGGGATTGCTGAGTCCTCTGTGGCTCACAGTTACTTCACACACCAGATGCAGGTCCAGCTGTGAGCTATCCAGGTGATGGCACCGAGCTGGATTGGGAGTACGACGAGGAGCGTAGTCGGTACTACGTGCGATATCCGGACGATCAGTAGTGGAGTCTCTTACTAGGATTCGATCCGCCTGTGGTTTATTTATCTGAGTTTGGTACTTTGACATTTGGCTTTTGCCCTTAGAGGGTTGTAGTGCTCTTAATGTATGATGTTTGAGACTTGTACTGTAATTCTGTGACGTGGCGAGTGTAAGCCAACTATTTTTAGTTTACTATCCCCTCTTTTACATGAGTTGTGCAAAGATTACCAGACTTGAGATCATTCTAGGATGGAATTATGCCTTTAAGTCGTGCCTCGACACGTAGGAGGTATAACTCCATCCTGGGCATTACAAGTTGATATTCAGAGCCTTCTCCGACCTAGGAGCCCCCACTGTTTGATCGAACCGTTGACGGTTGAGTCTAGGCACACACCGAAAACTTTTTGAGTCCTATATTATATCGGAGAGTAGGTTTTCTTTGCTTCTCATCCCCTTTCTCTCTGGTGAGGACTCCTGACGTCTACTCTTGTCTCTCCTATCTTCAAAATTTGCACAAATTTTTTTTTTAGGAATCCCGCGAGTATTCTGGGATTGTTTCGATGTTCTTGTGACAAGGATATTGTTCCCGATGCCTCCTGTTACCGAGGAGTTGAGCTTCGGGGTATCATTGTAACAAGCATATCGCGGCAGTACTAAATACTTAAGACGGCCGACATTGAAAATCTCCCCTATACGGCCAGTGGCAAGATAACCCCGACATCACCCAGTACTGGGGAGGTAGTTCGGGAGTATTGCCATAGCTTGTTATAGTGGATGCTTTTCGAAGGTCCGAGGTACATAGTTTCCGAGAAAGACTGGTTATGTGTTGAAGGATGGATACACCTGGATGTAGGTTAGAGTTGATTGCACGGTGCTTCCCGTGTATCCCCAACACCTGATTGCATAACTGGAATCTTTCGGAAATCTATAGGTGGGTTTTATCCAGTAGATCGTAGGCATTCTTCCAACGAATGCAGGTTAGTGAGTTCGGGGTTCGACATTGAGTGAAGGGGTTATATGACCGATGTTATTATCAGGAGTTGCATCTTAAAGGGTCCTTGGCTATGCTGATCCGGGGATTGCAAAACCTTTTCGTAACGCGTTCATATGCTTTCAGCACAAAGATGTTAGAACGAAACTCCTCTCTTGTGTTTGTTCCTTTCCGTACCTTGTTGTTTTTCTTATTTTATCCTTTTGTCCCCTATGTGGCTTCTCGTGAAGACTAATGTTATCATTTAACTGAGAATATCATGCGTTCCTCTTGTTCGGATGATTTCATTCGTTCTTATTGTTCGAATGATTATTGTGAAGACTTGTTGCAATTCATTCCATTGATTCAGCTTTTTCCTTTTGTCAATCAATTGCTGATTCGTGGTCATCTCTTACAGGATGGCTCCGAAAAGGGTTCCGAATGCTAACCCAGAGGGTGAAGAGGTTCCAGAACGTCCTCCTTCTCCTCCTCCTCCGCCTGAGGCTTGGAGAGCAATTATGCAGACTACTGCCCAGAACACTCAGTTGATGATGCAGATGATGCAGATGATGCAAGCTAATCAAGCTAATCAAGCTAATCAGGGTGTTCCAGTGAACCAAGGCAACTTCTTCCAGCAGCACCATGCTACTCTCAACCAGTTCCTGGCTAACAATCCTAAAGCTTTCAGTTACTGTGTCGACCCTCTTGATGCTGAGGATTGGTTGACCGACATAAACAAGCATTTTGAGTGCAGTAACGTGAAAGAAGATGACTATGTGAAGTTTGCAGCCTTCAAACTGAAAGATCAAGCAGCTGACTGGTGGCAGCAGTACAAAGACTCAAGGCCGGGTCAAGTGATCTCTTGGGAGAATTTCTGCAAGGATTTCCGCTCGCATCACATTCCTACAAGTGTCATCGAGGGTATGCGTGAGCAATTCCGCAACCTCAAGCAGGGCTCCATGACAGTCTATCAGTATAATGTCAAGTTCCAAAACCTCGCTCGCTATCCAAAGCAAGACATTCCTGATGCAAAGAGTAAAATCTATCAGTTCCGTGGAGGTCTCAAAGATGAACTTCAGCTTGCTCTCACTTTGTTCGAGCCAAACGAATTCGATAAGTTCTATAACATGGCTTTGAAACAAGAAGCAGCTCAGCTCAAGATGGAGGCTTCTAAGAAGAGAATTCGAGATGCTGTTCACTCTTCCTCATCGTCTCAGTTGGCTGCGAAACAACAGAAATTCTGGCTTCCTCCTCCTCCAGTGATTCAAGCTCCATACAACAACTCCAACAACTTCAACAACTCCAACAACAAGAACTCTAGTGGTCGTGGTTTCTCCCACCCACCCAACCCAAGCAACCAGTCGAAGAAGCAGTTTCAGTCTCAAGGCTCCAAGTCCAGTGGCTCTCATTTCCGTCCTCTCTCTGAAGTGGTGTGCAACAAGTGTGGCCAGAAGGGTCATTATGCCAACAGATGTCCGAATCCGAAGCGTCTTCCACCTCCTCCACCTGTGAGTTCAGCTATTGTCAGGCATGATCCAAAGGCAGCAAGGGTCAATCTGATGAATGCAGCACAAGCGGAGGCTTCTTCTGATGTCATTTTGGGTAACCTTCCAGTGAACTCGTTTCCAGCTAAAGTGTTATTTGATTCGGGTGCATCATGCTCTTTCATGTCTCAACCATTTGCATCCAAGCACAATATTGCCACTTCAAATTTGCCTCAGAGGTTGGAAGTTATTTCTCCAGGGAGACGTATGTCTTCTACTGTCTATGCTCCGGATGTTTCCATTCGCATGGGAGATTATCGTTTTATGGCTAAACCGGTGGTTCTTGGTCATTCTGATATTGACCTCATTCTCGGAATGGATTGGCTTTCTCAGCATGATGCTCACATTGATTGTGCTCAAAAGGAAGTCAAATTGACTCATTCTGATGAAGATGTGATTATCTTCGCCTCCAGGGATAATACTATTCGGCTTTTCTCTCTTAATGATAAGGGTGAAATTAATGCCATAGAGCAAATTCCAGTGGTGAACGAATATCAAGACGTCTTTCCAGAAGATCTTCCAGGCATGCCTCCACACCGTCAGGTGGAGTTTGTCATTGAACTCGAGCCGGGCACCGAACCTGCTTGCCGGCGTCCTTACAAGCTCTCTCCGGATGAATTGAAGGAATTGAAGAAGCAGCTTGATAAGCAGGAGAGTATGGGTCTCATCAGACCGAGTACATCTCCGTGGGGCTGTGGTGTCTTATTTGTCAAGAAGAAAGATGGCACGGAGCGTCTCTGTGTTGACTACCGGCCATTGAACAAGAAGACGATTAAGAACAAGTATCCGCTCCCCAACATCAACGAACTCTTTGAGCAGCTCAAAGGAGCTAAAGTGTTCTCTAAGCTTGACCTCCGAATGGGCTATCATCAAATTCGCATTCCCGAGGAAGACATTCCCAAGACGGCCTTCAGAACGAGCTACGGTTCATACGAGTATACCGTCATGTCCTTCGGTCTCGCCAATGCTCCTCCTACCTTTTCAAGGATGATGCATTACATCTTCAACCCCTATACTGGAGAGTTTGTGCTCGTGTATCTGGATGATATTCTGGTGTTTTCCAAGAATGAAGAAGATCACGAAAAGCACTTGCGTCTGGTTCTTGATCGACTCCGAGAGCATAAATTCTATGCCAAGTTCTCAAAGTGCGAGTTTTGGCTCGATAAGGTTTTGTACCTGGGCCACATTATCTCAGCTGACGGTATTGCGGTTAATCCCGAGAAAGTTGAAGCAATTGTCAACTGGGAAGCTCCTCAGAACGTCAAGCAGCTCCGCAGTTTTCTGGGTCTTGCCAGCTATTGCAGAAGGTTTGTGGAGAACTTCTCCAAGATTGCCAAGCCACTTTCCAACCTCCTTCAGAAGAATGTCAAATACTTATGGTCTCCCGAATGTGAAGTTGCATTCAAAACCCTCAAAGAGAAGCTTGTCTCTGCTCCAGTTCTGACTCCTCCGGATGAAACCAAGCCCTATGAAGTGTTCTGTGACGCTTCTCTTCAAGGTCTTGGTGGTGTGCTTATGCAAGATAAGAGAATTGTGGCTTACACTTCTCGGCAGCTCAAGCCAAGTGAGAAGAACTATCCCACACATGATCTCGAGCTAGCAGTTGTGGTACATGCTCTGATTACGTGGAGACATCTGTTGTTGGGCAGAAAAGTCAACATCTTCACCGATCACAAGAGCTTGAAGTACATCTTCACACAGCCGCATCTGAACCTCCGCCAGACTCGTTGGGTCGAGATGATCCAAGAGTACAACCCCAGCATTGAATACACTCCAGGCAAGGCGAATGTGATTGCAGATGCTTTGAGCAGAAAGGCATATTGCAACAGCCTTCTTATCAAGCCATACCAGCCTGAGCTTTGTGAAGCATTCAGGAAGCTCAACCTTCAAGTTGTTCCGCAGGGTTTTCTTGCAAATCTCCAAATTGCTCCTACCTTGGAAGATCAAGTCCGTGAGGCCCAGCTCAGTGATACCATGGTGAAGAAGGTGAAACATGGGATTGCAAAGGGCACTCCAAAATACAAGTGCTTCCGTGTTGATGAGAGAGATACCTTGTTCTTCGAGGACAGACTCGTTGTTCCCAAAGGTGATCTCAGGAAGCTCATAATGGAAGAAGCTCATGATTCTCTCCTTTCCATTCATCCTAGCAGTTCCAAGATGTATCAAGACCTCAAGCAATCTTACTGGTGGACACGCATGAAAAGGGAAATTGCCCAATTCGTGAATGAATGTGATGTATGCAGAAGAGTGAAAGCAGAACATCAACGTCCAGCCGGTCTTCTCCAACCTCTTCCTATCCCCGAGTGGAAGTTCGACCACATTGAAATGGACTTCGTCACTGGCTTTCCTAAATCCAAGCGAGGCAATGATGCTATCTTTGTGGTGATTGACAAGCTTACCAAAGTCGCTCACTTTCTTCCAGTCAAAGAATCAATCAATGCAGCTCAACTTGCAGAGCTGTACACTTCCAGAATTGTGTCCCTACATGGCATTCCTCAAGTGATATCCTCAGACCGTGGCAGCTTGTTCACATCAAGGTTCTGGGACTCCTTTCAGTCCGCCATGGGCACGAAGATCAGGTTCAGCACTGCATTTCACCCTCAGACTAGTGGTCAAGTCGAGCGTGTGAATCAGATTCTAGAAGACATGCTCAGAGCCTGTGTCATCTCCTTCGGCATGAAATGGGAAGACTGCCTTCCATTTGCCGAGTTCTCTTACAACAACAGCTTTCAAGCAAGTGCAGGCAAAGCACCATTTGAAATTCTCTATGGCAGAAAGTGCCGTACCCCTCTCAACTGGTCTGAAACAGGCGAACGTCAACTTCTTGGCAATGACTTGATCTCAGAAGCCGAAGAAATGTGCAAAGTCATACGTGAGAATCTCAAGGCCGCTCAGTCGCGTCAGAAGAGCTACTATGATGGAAAGCATCGTGATTTGGCTTTCGACATCGGTGATCATGTCTATCTCCGAGTTTCTCCGATGAAAGGAACCCAAAGATTCGGTATCAAAGGGAAACTTGCTCCTAGATACGTCGGGCCTTTCAAGATTCTTGGCAAAAGAGGCGATCTAGCCTATCAGCTCGAGCTCCCTTCCAACTTTGCAAATGTTCATGATGTCTTCCATGTGTCTCAACTTCGCAAATGCTTCAAGGCACCTGAGCGCATGATTCCGTTTGAGGAGATTGATCTTCAACAAGACCTTTCCTACCGAGAGCATCCAGTTGCAATTCTCGAAGAAACCGAACGCAAGACTCGCAACAAGTCCATCAAGTTTCTGAAAGTCAAGTGGTCACATCACACAGACCGAGAAGCTACCTGGGAACGAGAAGATCATCTTCGTTCCGAGTACCCTTCCTTTTTCCAGTCCTAGATCTCGGGACGAGATCTTTTTGTAGTAGAGGAGAGTTTGTAATGCCCCGAATGTAATACTTTCTCTTTTGGGTATATAATATATCTCCGGCTTCATCTATTTCCATTTCGGGTTCTTGTCTTTCGGGTTTTCGTCGTTTTGTTGTGTGAGTGTGTGGCATTCATTCATATCATGTAGACATGTGCATGGCATTGCATTTGTGTTGTGGGTTGCATCCGGTTCCGTGTGTTTCTTCCCGTTGTCTGTTTCGCGTTCCGGAGCTCCCTCACGTGTCCGTGACGTCCCGTAGGCCTACTTTGTTGTTCGGGCGTTTTACGTTACCGGTGTGCCGCGAGGTTGTTGTGTGTGTTGTTGTTTTGTTGTGTGCAACCCGCCTCTCAAATCTCGTCTCGTTTGGACTCCGTTGACTTTTCCATCCGTTGTCCGTGTGGGTCCGAAGTGCCTTCACTTCGTGTCCCGGAAACACCCCTGCTGCATTCTTTTATTTTCCTCCTAGGCGTTTTATTCTATCCCCGCGATCGGATCCGTCGGATCGCGATCGGAGGGCTCCTAGCGCCCCTAAACTCCCTCCTAACCCTAAAAACTGCTATTTCTAGACCCCTCTAGGTCTATTTGGGCATCCCTATCCCCTTCTTCTTCCTCCTCTAGATCCCCTTCCTTTTTATTTTTTTTCTTCTTTCCCCAGATCCCAAATTTTCCCCGCAGCCATCGAGGCAGCCAGCCGACCGCCGCCGAAAATCCGCTGGGATTTTTTCCTTCGATCTCGTCGATCGCCAGGACAGCGCTCGTACGACCGAGCGTTTTCCTCCCGTCCGCTCGAGGCGACCGAGCCGGCCCGTACGTCGCCCCTCCGCGCCAGGGTCCGGGTCCCGCTAGGACCACTTCCCCGAGGAAGCCCGACCGCATCGCCAGCTCGTCGCCACCTCGGGCCCAGCCTCCGCGCCGGCCTTCGCCAGTTCCTCGCCTCCCACCGCGCCTGGGCCGCCGGCCCACTCCCACCGCGACGCCGTCCCGCCGCGAGCGCCAGGCCTCCTCGCCTTCCTTCCGCGGGCCGCCGCATCCCCGCGCTCCCGAGCGGGACCTCCATCGCCACCGCGCCGGGCCTCCCGCACCGCGCGCCTGGGCGCCTCCAGCCGCGCCTCCGCGGGCCGCGCGCCGCCGGCCCGTACCAGATCCGCCTCGCCCCGGGCCCGCACCGCGCAGATCCTCCGCCGGGCCAGATCCGCCGCCGGACCGGCCCGTTACTGTTCCTTCAGATCCAGATCTGCTAGGTTGACCCTTTTTCCCCACTAAGTCCCTGATCTGTTTATCTGATATGCAATGTTTGACCTGCTGTAACTTTGTGCCTGTTGCTCCGTTTTGCGCGTGTGATATGTCCAGACGTTCGTGGAGATGTGCTCTACGTTTCCTCTGTTGTTGTCATGCATGTTAGAGATCTTCTAGACACTTGTTTTGCTGTTGCAAGGGTGCATCATGATATAAACTGCTGTTGTGTGTTATTTTCATGCCACCTTTGCCATGTGATAACTTTTAGCTCGTTTGTCCAAATGATGCAAATGACATGTCCACGTGTTCGTCTTGTCACGAACTACGTGTTGCTTGTGATAGGTTGCATGGTAGATTTATTATTGCCTTGTTATCATCGTTGCAAAGTGCCATGTTCATATGTTGTGTTTTCACTTGTTATGAAATGCCATCTTGTTGAGCTCGTTGCAATCGTTGTGTTCACCTCTATGATGCATGCTTGTGTGTTTCGGGATCACCTTCATGTGCACTTTGATGAGGTGCTTACCCTTTGCCATGTTTAGTTTCGAGGTGACTTAAACACGCTCTTTTAGTTGCTATGATGATATTGCTGTTTTAGGACTTAGTGATTTTTCACTAAGTCTGAAATCTGTAACGTTCCGATGCCATGTTCGTGTGATGCTCTAGGACAAAGCATGTTAGTTTTGGAGTGGATTTTGATTGTTCCTTATAGTATATTTTGTTGTCTTTCCATCCATGTCCTCACATGTCCATTTGAGTGGCTGTAGCATGTTTATCTTTTGCTCTAAAGTTTCAATAAAATTCTGCTGCCAGAATTTTATTGCAAAGTTCAATATGTCCAAGATCATTGCTATTGATCCGTGACTCCGTTGGGGGTGCACTTTGGACCTAGTTGCTGTACTATATGTCTAGTTTGTGTTCAAGTCCTTTGCCATGCTTTTTGGGTGCTGTAGCTTAATTATTTTGAGCTCCAAAGATGCTATGTTGCTGTAATTTTCAGCTTTCGCTCAAATCTTGTTTCGGGCATAACTTTTAGCCCGTAACTCCGATTTCAGCGAATCTTATATCAAACTTGATTGTTTTCTGTGTAGATTAATAATATCAGCTTGTTATCTTGTTTTGAGGTGTTTTGCTTGAGTGATATTTTCCGTGCTCCGTGTGCATCCTTAGAGCATCCATCATGCATTCATGTTTTTCGAGTGCGCATTGCATCTTGTTGATTGGTGCTTGGTGTGATTGTTTTGTTTAGAGCCGGAAGTTGAGACCGGGTACGAGGTTGAGCACGAGGTTTCCAACGAGGTTGAGCACGAGGACCCTTCTTACGATCCGAACGACTTCTCTTCAGGCAAGATGACCGAACCCCGATAACATTACTATTTTTGCCTATTGCTAGTAGTCTCGATCTTTAGTTTTGCCTCGATGCCCATGTTCTTCTTGTCAGCCTCCTATTTGTAACCAATTGCCATGTTTAACCAACCTACCTATGCAACCCGTTGCTTGGCTAAGTACGCTTCGCTCAGCCCTTCTTATAGCGTTGCTAGTTGCAGGTGAAGTGAAGATGCTTGCTTCATGTTGAAGTTTGGTTGGGTTATATCACACTATATAAATGCTTTAATTGAAATCATCTATATATTGGCAAGGGTGGAAGGCTAAGCCTTTTGCTTGGTGTTTTGTTCCACTCATGCCGTTAGGTTCCGTATAAGCCGGTTTTATGTTCCTTGATTATGCGTTCCTAACACGGTTGGGGTGTATGGGACCCCCTCGATAAACCGCTAAGTGCTAAGTCTTTTCCAGCAAATCCCAACATTGGTACTATTTGCCTAATAACAAACTAAACTTGCATAGGGAGTAATTAACCCTCTTTCTTAATCAACAACCCCGGGCCAGTGCTCCACATGAGTGTTGGTCCGAAACGGGGAGCCTGCGGGGCCGCCTTGGGGCAACTCGAGGTATCTGGCATCCACCCGTAGCTTCGCCCATCCGGTCGTGTCCTGAGACTTAGATACGCGCGGCTACTATCAGGGTGTCGACACGCCGGGAGGATTTGCTGGATTAGCCTTACCTTAGCTTGGTATATCTTGAGCACGGGATTCCGAGGATACTCGGGTCTTCCCATTTTGGAGTTGCGACTCCGCGGATCGTGGGCTTGTAATGGGTCAAGTTGGAACACCCCTGCAGGGTTTGAACTTTCGAAAGCCGTGCCCGCGGTTATGTGGCAGATGGGAGCTTGTTAATTCCGGTTGTAGATAACTTGACACATTGTTACTAATACACTACCAGCGTGTGTTCCGTGACTGTCAATTTCCGAATAGGGATTCGGGAGTTGAACACGGAGGGGTTATGATTGGGGAGCTTGTAGCTAGGATCACTTCGTGATCACTTCTCGCCGATGCCTTCTCTTCTCGCTCTCACTTGCGTAAGCTAGATGCTAGTTGCTGCTGCAGACTTGTTCTTTCTTCAGCCTTTTCCCTCACCCAAAGGCTTAAATAGTTCTGTTACCCGGGAACGGGATTGCTGAGTCCTCTGTGGCTCACAGTTACTTCACACACCAGATGCAGGTCCAGCTGTGAGCTATCCAGGTGATGGCACCGAGCTGGATTGGGAGTACGACGAGGAGCGTAGTCGGTACTACGTGCGATATCCGGACGATCAGTAGTGGAGTCTCTTACTAGGATTCGATCCGCCTGTGGTTTATTTATCTGAGTTTGGTACTTTGACATTTGGCTTTTGCCCTTAGAGGGTTGTAGTGCTCTTAATGTATGATGTTTGAGACTTGTACTGTAATTCTGTGACGTGGCGAGTGTAAGCCAACTATTTTCAGTTTACTATCCCCTCTTTTACATGAGTTGTGCAAAGATTACCAGACTTGAGATCATTCTAGGATGGAATTATGCCTTTAAGTCGTGCCTCGACACGTAGGAGGTATAACTCCATCCTGGGCATTACACCTGGCCCACGAACGGGCCTCGTCCTGGATAGACGCGAAGAGCCATGAGATGGAGGGGGTCTCGCCGTCGAAAACACACCGGTTGCGTTGTTTTCAGATGGACCAGGCCATTAGGATCGCGAGTGTGGCAAGGCCCTTGCGGTGGCCAGTGGGGGATCCCATGATCGTGGACACACACTACGGGAGGAACTCCTCGATGGCAGAGGGAGGGGTGGTGGTAGCACGCAACCATGCTAGCAAGTCATGCCAGATTTTTCTAGAGAAGGGGCAGCCGATGATGATATATGACATGGTCTCCTTTGCCTGGTCGCAGAGGGCACAATGGTCGTTGTGTGGCACACTGTTCTTGGCCCAGCATGCAGGGGTCCAGCAATGGTCCAGGTCGGCAAGCCAAGTGAACATCTTGACATGAAGGGGCGCCCAACATCTCCATGTCAAGCGATAGAAAGGGGCTGTCATAGATCCAACGAACAATGCTCGGTAGCACGAACTAGCGGAATACTTGTCGTCCGCGGTCCATCACCGGGAGAGTTGGTCGGGGGAGTTGGATATGGTGAGATGTCATAGTCGCCTCCAAAGCTATAGCATCATGCTTGGTGTCAGAGCGTCATGTAGGTCGGTACCCAAACTATGGCCAAGAAGACCCTCCAACAAGGCCGGTCTTTCATGATTGGAGGGATCCCCGAGGATGAACATGAAGAACACAAGGGGAAACACGAGTGAAACGAGAGGGAAACACTGAAATCAATAAGAGGTGGTCACACATATGCTAGATTCGGGAACACAAAGAGTGACACAAGATCCAAATCCAACAAAGGACGATACACGGTAACAAGTTCTTCTTCGTGAGGAGGTCTTGGGGGTCTTCTCCATGAGGAGGTCTTAAATCCACTTGGGGGATCTTCTCCGTAGAGGCCGCGGTATCTCGAACGAGAAGAACCAAGAGGATGAGCAAAGCTCTATCTCACATATGAGCTAAATCAATGCTAACCCTAGCTAGGATGAGGGAGATGTCTATTTATAGTCTAGATGGGCGAAGGGATACATGGGCCATGACCCTTTTACTATGCGCAGACAGGCAGAGCTAGACATCCGGGCCTTCACGAAGTGCCGGCTGTCCGGGCGTGGGGGCCGGATGTCCGGGCCTTCACGAAGAGCCGGATGTGTGGGCGACGGGGCCGGATGTCTGGGCTGGCGGGGTTCGGTCTCGGGTGTGTTCTGTAATGGGAGCCGGATTTCGTAGCTGGGGCCGAATGTTCGGGGCCTGGTGTTGGGCCGGATGTCTAGGGCCTGGCCGGATGTCCGACCTGTGTAGCTTCGGCTGAGGGGTTCGGCTGCTGCTGATTCTGGAGGGGTCAGATGTTCGTGGCTTGGGGCCGGATGTTCGGGGCCTGGAGGCTTCTCCGGTTCCTCTCGATGTTTCTCTTCCTCCGTGCGCTTGCGGACTTGTCCATCTTCACGAGCACCTCCGAGTGAGTCTTTTCGGTACCTGAGCTCGCATAGCATTTCGTCTTTAGGTAGTAGCCATGTCTCACATGCATCATACGGAATATCACAACGGAGAGATGTCACCTCGGTCTCGAGAGATCTTGCATGGGCAGGTGTCATCGGTCCACTTGGTGTCTTGGGAGACGTAGGAAGGTCCGTGGGGATGACCATACGATGCTCTGCATCGTCTCTGCCCCTTGGTAAAGATCCGACCTCGGATCAAAAGCTTCATCACCATGGTAGGGAGAGAGGTCCTCGACATTGAAGATGTCGCTCACGGAGTACTTGTCGCGTGGTATGTCGATCTTGTATGCATTGTTGTTGTAGCGTGCGAGCACCTTGAAGGGTCCGTCGTCTTGAGGGAGTAACTTGGACTTGCGGTCATTGGGGAAGCATTCCTTGTGAAGGTGTAGCCACACAAGATATCCAATGTCGAATATCATGGGGTTCTTGTTGACGTTGATCTTGGACGCTTGATGGTGTGTCTAGTATCTTCGTGCATCTTCTTGAGATAGCTTGCTCGGGCACTTGCATCAATGTTGTTGTGCTCTTGTAGAGGTAGAGGAAGGATGTCCAACGGGGACAACTGGTGGAAACCGTAGATGACCTCGAGTGGGGACTTGCCGGTTGTGGAGTGTCTTGTGCGGTTATAGGCGTACACGGCAATGGGCAACCATTGCTCCCATCACCTCCGTTTGGCCGTCGCTTTGTGGGAGGTATGCCGAAGAGAATTGTATCTTAATCCCGAGCTTGGCGCAAAGCGTCTTCCAAAATTAGCTAAGAAACTTGGCGTCGCGGTCCGAGACGATCGTCTTGGGCACTCCATGTAAGCGCTAGATGATGAGGACATCACTAACAAGGTTACACCCACAGCTCCAACTGACACATATACATGACCAATTACTAGAGCTCGCGCACGCCAACTAAATTACCAGGTACTTTCGTTTCTTGGCAATGAATCTAATGTTCATGAGAATATGATGCTGCCTAAATTGGATACATTTGTCCTGCATACAAATGAAGGGCCTAGCTTGGACAAGAAGGATGAACATTGGGGCAAGATCAAGCATGGAGATGATGGCATGCGCAAGGGGAACAAGAATGGAGTTTCAATTGATGATTTCAGGACTTTGAAGCCACCATAATGAGTGCGAGAAGCATTGGACGAAATATACAAGATGCCACTTCATAAATTTCGTCCAGAGGCTATTATAGGTGCTGCGTCACCTTATTATTGGGCCAGGCCCATGTAATTTCGAAATACTTGAGTATAGGCTGTTTTTAGAGTCCGTATGTGTGGGGAAACAAGAGTTAGGGTTGGTTTCGGACCCCTCCACCAAGGGCCACGAAATTCCCCCCTCTTTCCCTCATATATACAGCCCTTAGGGCGTCGTTTAGACTTTGGGTTTTGTTTAGATTAAAAGTTCGCCATAGCTGCAACTTCGCGTACTTCGTTTGTGTTCAACGACCAGACCAAGGCGTCACAGAACCCCACCTTGATCAATAAAGCTTTCCTCTTATATTCGCAATATCCAGATTGCAATCTTAGTTTCTTGCTTGTTCTTCGTTTGCCTGCAGGAAACAGACCTTCGTGGTCAGGTTGATCGTGCTCCGGCGTGGTCAACAACCTCTCGGAGTTGGTTTAGCGATTGCTAAGGCGCGACGTCCTCGCACGTTCGTAGTCGGATCGTCAAAGTCGACTTCCTCCAAAAACGATAGCCACCATCTCATCGAAAGACGGGACACCTTTGCCTCTATCAAGTGGTATCAGATTTCCAGGTTGCTCGGTGAGATTTTACAGTTTTTCATAGTTTAGATCAAGTCTGTTCTTCATACCTATAGTCCACGAAAAAGCCAAAAAAAATTAGGGTTAGTTCATCCCATCCGAACCAATCTGAGCCTTTGCATAATCTTTTCTGTATTTGCTTTGTTGAATTTACGGTTGCATCGTCGTGTCAAGTTGCTGGTCTTAGCGTCTAGTTCTTTAGAGTTTCGAGTTCGGTTCACGGTTTGTCATGTCGCCGCCGCACCACATACCACCACCGCTGCCATAACCTACCACCGCTGCCATAACCTACCATCGCTGCCATATCCTACCACCATATATCCACCACAAATCCGAGTTCATTTCATATTAGGTTTGTTCTTGAGATCCACCTAGGTTTCGGTTTCGTGTTTCCTTGCCTGCGTAGGTCTCGAAAAAAAAAGCAAAAAAAAACAACAAAAAAAAAAGAGTCTGGAGACCCCCGGGCAGTTTTTAGGCCAAAATTTCGACAGGTGAAAATATTTTTTCCCTATCCTATTTTTGAGCTTTTCTGAGTCTTTTGAGACACGTGCCACCATACTGATTTTTTCCCGCACTTTTTCGTCGTCGCTGCCCTGATTCCGAAAAAAAAAATTCGTCAAAAAATTTTCATGCCTATCATCTTAGTTTGACTTGGGAAGTGTTTTGAGATACTCGCCATTAT